>PVJL010000224.1:232768-511030 GCA_004026885.1 Lyroderma lyra | reverse complement strand
CTGAATGGTACCCACACTAGAGTGTAAATGAGCAAATAGAAATATTCTTAAGCCTTGCAGAAGCTCCAAAGCATCTTATAAAATGCTGATTTCACTTAAAATGTGTTTTTCTACTCTTTGATTTTATTTCACATTTTTCATTTTCCTGAGAACGGTTCTTTGCAGCCAAAATGCCAATGACTCATTTTAAATAGAGTCCCGCTTTCTTCTAAGTTACAGAAAGAAAAAAAGTCTTTCTTTTCCTTTTACTTCCTGAGAACCAATAAACACTCATCTGAGCCATTTTTGACTGTTATTAAATATTAAGGTTCCCCACATCCCAAGACTCTAAGCCACCAAACTGAGGAAAGCAACACTTTTGGAGTTTTCCTGTGTATGGGGCAAAATTACTTCACGTAGTTCTAATTATATTAACAAATCTTGACAACCTACTATTTGCTGTTCACTTTGTGGCCTAAAATAAGACACAGTCCCTGTCTCCAAATATTCTATAATGTAGTAAGAAAGATTAGGAATGTGAACTGACCTTATAGGACAAGTTCCATAAGAAAAGACAATAGCTAGTTTGGAAAGAGAGAGTAAAGTTACCTGCAGCAAAAGGATGTTTAATAACATTCAGTAAGAGGCAGGTAGAAGAGACTAAAAATAACATTGGTAGAAAATTTTGCTTAAGCCAGGATATAGAGCCTTTTTAATTTTTTTCCAGAGGGAGAGACAAAGGAATAGGTCAGTAATGGTGCCGAGAAATGTTTAATTTGAGGAGAGAAAGGTTAAGAAGGCACCCACGTTGACATTTGGGAATTTGCACACAGAGCCTTTTGTAGTGATGGAAGGAATAGAGATAAACTTTGGGACTTGAGGAGAGAACCCTTCTTGGTCAGTGATTAAACACTCACTCTTGGTATACCTTTCAGTCTTTCAACAGACACTGCATGTGTTCAGGAGTCTACATTATCATTTGATTTTAAAGATCATTAAAGGAATAGTGATTTATTTTTAATTCCCTCCCTGATGAGTTTTCCTCCACTGGCATATTTTGCTTTATGTTTGAGTTAACCTAGTCTGGATCCAGCTGTCTTTGGGTTACTGGTGTAAAGTAAGAGTGAGTGGCAGGTTGTTATAGCAACTGAATGTGATAACAGTTGGGGATACCTGTGGGGACTGATCATAGCTTGAATAGTCTGCAAGTTTTTCTTAGGAAATTTTATAGTCAATTAAAGGCCTTTCTTGCAGTTTTTACTCTGGCAATGAATCTTTTTATGAATGTTCAGATCATCTGAAGGTGATACCAAATTATAAAACAGTTGTAAGAATGTTCTGTGATTCCCAGAGAACTAGAACATTGAATATTCTATTAAAGTTGTGAATATGAAATATTTGGCAGAGACCAGATGGTAATGGACTCTTCCATATAAAAGCTTTTGTGATTCCCATTGTCTGTGACCTCCTTAGTAGGCAGTTCAAGGCTTCATCCTCCTGTCCTCAGACATTCAGCTTCGTGCTCTGCTTCTTTCTGTCAGTCCTCCTTACATGTGAGCAATCATGGTGACTCTTTGTACCAGTGCAAGACATTCACTGTCACAGCTCTGGGTCCTTGCTATGCTTTCCTCTCTTCATAGCAAGCTTTGAACCTTATTCTTCATCTGGTTAAATTCTTCTTAGGCTGAGCTCAAATGCCACCTCCTTGGTGAAGGCAGAAATCACTCCCTTTTTTGTGCTCCCAAGTACCGGCCAGACCACTAATATAGTAAGTTGAGGGTTTTAGCGTAGTTATGTGGTTAGTCTTTAGAAAGCACAAAGCATTGCTAAGTAATACTTTTTTCCAATTTTTTTATTGTTAAATTTATTAGGGTGACATTGGTGCAAAAATTACATAGGTCCCAGGTGTACAATTCTACAGTGCATTGTCTATGTGGTGCATTATGTGTTCACCATTCAGAGTCAGTTCTCTTTCTATCACCATGTATTTGACTTCCCTTCCCTCCTATCCCACCCACTTCCTTGACCTTGGATAACCACTAAATTATTGACTGTGTCCATGAGTTTTTTTTATTGTCAAAGTTATTGGGGTGGCATTGGTTAATAAAAATTACATAGGTTCCAGATATACATTTCTACAATGCATCATCTATGTGTTGTGTTATGTGTTCATGACTCAGAGTCAGTTCTTTTTTCATCACCATATATTTCACCATATATTTGAGACCCTTCCCTTCTCTCCTATCTCCCCTCAGATAACCACTAACAACTAAACTATTGATTGTGTCCATGTGATTTTGTTTCTTTGTTGCTTTCAGCTTTGTGTTCCATACATGAGTGAAATCATATGGTTCTTGGTTTTTCTTTCTGGCTTATTTTGCTTTGCATGATGGTCTCAAGTTTCATTCATGTTGTCATAAATGGCCCTCTTTCATCTTTTCTTATTGCTGAGTAATATTCCATTGTGTATAAATACCACAGCTTCTTTAGCCAGTCATCTATCAAAGGACTCTGGCTGTTTCCATTATTTGGCCACTGTGAATAGTGCTGCAATGAACATTGGGGAGCATATATCTTTGCAAACTAAGGTTTTCAATTTTTTTTGAGAAAAAGAAACCCTCATACGCAGTTGGTGGGAATGCAAACTGGTACAATCATAATGGAGGACAGTATGGAGGTTCCTCAAAAAAATAAGAATAGAGTTACCATATGACCTGGCAATCCCACTTCTGGGTATCTACCCAAAAAGTTTTCCATGAGTTTTTGTTTCTTTGATGCTTTCAGTTTTATATTTCACATATGAGTAAAGTTATGTGGTTCTTGGTTTTTTCTGTCTGGCTTATTTTGCTTAGCATGATGATCTCAAGGTCTCTCCATTTTGTTGCAAATGGCAGTACTTCATCTTTTCTTATAGCTGAGTAATATTCCATTGTGTATATGCACCACAGCTTCTTTATCCAGTCATCTAACAAAAGGCAATTTGGTTACTTCCATGATTTGGCCATTGTGAACAGCGCTGTGATGAACTTTGGGGTACATAAGTTTTTGCAGACTAATGTTTTCAGATTTTTGGAGTAGATACCCAGAAGAGTGGTTGCTGGGTCACATGGTAACTCCATTCCCAGTTTTCTGAGGAACCTCCACACTGTCTTCCACAGTGGTTGTACCAGTTTGCACTCCCACCAGCAGTGTACCAGAGTTCCTTTTTCTCCACAGCCTCTCCAGCACTTGTTATTCCTTGTCTTGTTGATAACAGCCATTCTAATAGGTGTGAGGTGGTATCTCATTGTGGTTTTGATTTGCATTTCCCTAATAGCTAATGAGGATGAGCATTTTTTCATATGTCTGCTGGCCATTTATATGTCTTCATGAAAGCAGTATCTGTTCAGTTCCTCTGCCCACTTTTTAACTGGGTTTTTCGTTTTTTGGTTTTTGAGTCATACTAGTTCTTTATATATTTTAGATATTTGTCCCTTATCAGATGTGCTGTTTGCGAGTGTTTTCTCCCATTTGGTTGGCTGTCTCTGCTTTGTTGGTGGGTTTTTTTTTTTTCTGTGCAGCATCTTTTTAGTTTGATATAGTCCCATTCATTTATTTTTGCTTTTACTTCCCTTGCCTTTGAGGTCAGGTTCATGAAGTCCTCCTTGAGCCCAAGGTCTATAAGTTAATACCAGTGTTTTCTTCTATACAGTTTATTGTTTGGGGTCTTGTTTGGAGGTCTTTAAATCATTTTGAATTAATTTTAGTATATGGTGGCAGTTCACAGCTCATATTCATTCTTTTGAATTTTTTTTTTTTTCAGTTTTCCCAGCTCCATCTGCTGAAGAGGCTTTCTTTTCCTTATTGTACACTTTTCTCTCCTTTATCAGAAATTATTTGTCCATATATTTGTGGATTTATTTCTGCGTTTTTGATTCTGTTCCATTGGTCTGAGTGTCTGTTTTCCTGCCAATACTAAGCTGTTTTAATTATTGATGCTTTGTAATATAAATTGAAATCAGGGAGCTTGATACCATCAACCTTATTCTTTTTATGGAATATCGCTTTGGCAATTCGAGGTCTTTTGTGGTTCCATACAAATATGATAATTCTATTTTGTGAAAGTATGTTTGTGGAATTTTGATGGAAATTGTATTAAATCTCTACATTGCTTTGGGTAATATGGCCATTTTAACAGTGTTAAGTCTTCCTATCCATGAAAATGAAATATCTTTCCATTTCTTTGTGTCCTCTTCAATTTCTTTCAAAAGTGTCTTACAGTTTTCTGTGGATAAATCTGTCACATTCTTTGTTAATTCCCAGGTATTTCATTCTTTTTTTTTTTTTTTTTTGAGATTGCAAAAGGTATTGATTCTCTGATTTCTTTTTCTGAAGATTCGTTCTTTGCCTATAGAAATGTAATTGATTTTGTACTTTGATTTTGAATTCTGTGACTTCACTGTATTCATTTATTGTTTCTAATAGTTTTCTGGTGGAGTCTGGAATTTTCTATATAAAGGATTATGTCATCTGCAAATAGTGACAGTTTGACTTCCTTTCTCCCAATTTGGATACCTTTTATTCCTTTCTCTTTACTGATTGCTCTGGCTAAAACTTCCAGTGCTATGTTAATAGCAGTGGCAACAAGGGGCATATCTGACTTGTTCCTGATTTTAGGGGAATGGGCTTCAGCTTTTCTCCAGTTAGTATGATATTAAATGAGGCCTTGATTATGTTGAGGTACTTTTCTTCTGTTTCTGTTTTATTCAGTGCTTTGATCATAAATGGATGTTGCATCTTATTAAATGCCTTTTCTGCACCAATTGATATGATCATATGGTTTTTATCTTTTAGTTTGTTTATGTGGTATATCACATTGATTGATATGGATAAGTTGAACCATCCTTGTCCTCCTGGGATGAATCCTACTTGATCGTGGTATATAACCTTTTTGATGCATTGTTGTATTCTATTTGCTAATATTTTGTCTAGAATTTTTGCATCTGTGTTCATCAGAGATATTGGTCTATAGTTTTTGTTTTGTGTGTGTGTGTGTTGTCTTCATCAAGCTTTGGTATTAGGGTAATGTTGGCCTCAGAATGAGTTAGGAAGTATTGCTTCATCTTCAATTTTTTGGAAGAGTCTGAGGAGGATAGGGGTTAATTCTTTGAATGCTTGGTAGAACTCATTGGTGAGATCATCGGGTCTGGGGCTTTTGCCTCTAGGGAGGTTGTGGATAGTCATTTCAATTTCTTTACTATTGATTGGTCTATTTAGATTATCCAGCTCTTCTTGGTTCAGTCTAGGTAGACTGTATGTTTGTAGAAACTTGTACATTTCTTATGGGTTTTAAATTTGGTGGCATAAATCCCTTTATAATATTTTCTTATGATCCTTTGTATTTCTGTGATATCAGTCATGATTTCTGCCCTTTCATTTCTAATTTTGGTGATTTATGTTCTTCCTTTTTGTCCCTTTTAGCCTAGCCAGGAGTTTGACAATTTTATTGATTTTTTCCAAAGAATTAGCTGTTTGTTGCATTAATTTTTCCTATTGTCTTTCTTTTCTCAATTTGATTTAGCTCTGCTGTAATTTTTATTATTTCTTTCCTCTTGCTGACTTGGGTTTTTTTCTGTTTTTCTTTTTCTAGTTCTTTAAGATGGGATGTTAGGATGTTTACTTGTGATTTTTCTTGTTTCTTAAGATAGGCCTGAAATAATATAAATTTCCCTCTTATTGCTGCTTTTGCTGCATCCTAATAATTTTGACATGTTGTATTTTCATTGTCATTAATTTCTATGTATTTTAAAATCTCTTCTTTTATTTGATCCAGTCATTTTTAAATAAGATGTAGTTTAATTTCCATGTATGTGTGATTTTTTTCTGCTTTCTCTTTGCAGTTGAGCTCTAATTTCAAAGTTTTGTGGTCTGAGAATACACTTGGTATGATTTCAGTCTTCTTGAATTTGCTGAGACTAGTTTTGTGTCCCACCATATTATCTGTCCTTGAGAATGTTCCATGTGCACTAGAAAAGAAAGTATAATCTTTTGTTATCAGATGAAGTGTCCTGTAAATGTCAATTTTGTCCAATTGCTGTAATGTGTCATTTAAAGCTGATATTTCCTGATTTATTTTCTTTTTGGATGATCTGTTCATGTTTGTTAAGGGAGTGTTTAGGTCCCCCTACCATAATTGTGTTTTTGTCACTTTCTCCTTTTAGATATGTTAGTAGTTTCTTTATAAATTTTGGTGCTTCCTGATTGGGGGAATATATATTAATGAGTGTCATGTCTTCTTATTTTTGTATTGTCCCTTTTATCATTATGAAATGTCCATCTTTGTCTCTTGTTACTATATTTATCCTGAATATTGATATCTGATTAAACTCATGCTTTTCTCTAGATGCCAGTTGCTTGGAATATTATTTTCTACCCTTTTAACTGTGAGTTTAAGTTTGTCTTTATGGCTGAGTTGTGTCTTTTGGAGACAGCATATAAATGGGTTTTGTGTTTTAATCCAGTCTGCTACTCTGTGCCTTTTTATTGGTGAGTTCAGTCCATTTACCTTTAGGGTAATGACTGATATATGAGGATTTTCTATGGCCATTACTTCTTCCCTTTTTCATTTCTTTTTCTTTGTCCCAACTCTTACCATTTATTTTGATTTTTTGTTTCAGGTCAAATAACCTCCTTCAGTATTCATGAAATACTAGTCGTATGCTGGAGAATTCCTTCAGTTTCTATATATCTGAAAAGGTCTTTATTCTTCCTTTATATCTAAAGGATAATTTTGCTGGATAAATTATTCTTGGCTGGAAATTTCTCTGTTTTAGTATTTTGAATATTTGATTCCACTCCTTCCTGGATTGTAGAGTTTCTGCTGAGAAATGTGATGATAGACCGATGGGCTTTGTTTAAATGTTGTAGAGTTTTTTCCCTAGCTGCCTTGAGGATTGTTTCTTTGTCTGTGATTTTTGATATCTTCAGTATAATGTGCCTTGGAGAAAATCTTCTGGGATCCAGGTAGCTAAGGGACCTATTTTCTTCTTGAATTTGGGGTTTCAGACCTTTCCATAGGTTTGGAAAGTTCTTGTCTACTTTTTGTTCGAGTAAGCTCTCTCTAGCATTCTGTTCTGCACCTTCTTCTATTCCTATTATTCTAATGTTCTTTCTAATGGAGTCAGGTAGTTTTTGTAGAGTCTTTTTGTTAGTTCTTTTGGCTCTGAAGTCCTTATTTTCTTTCTGCATTGTTTTCATGTTCCAGTCTTTGATATCACTAATTTTTTCCTCCATCTGGTTGGCTCTGTTTCCTATGGTAGTTAGTTCATTTCTCAGTTCTTTTATTGCATTGTTTATATCTCAAATTTCTATTTGATTCTTTTTTATATTTTCAGTTCTTTATTAATTTTTTTTCACAGATTTCCTTTCTGAGTTCATTTGTCTGGGTCTGGGTACTCTGCCAACATGCTTTCATCTCTCTGAGTTTCTTAAAAACTGCAACCTTGTATTCTGTGTCACTTAGATCATATTTTTCCAGATCTATAAGTTCCTTTTCTGGAGATTTTAAATTTTCTTTCTGAGTGGCTTTGAATCCTATAGTACTCATTGTATTTGATGTGTTTGTTTTTCTGGGCATAAGGGCTTTTTCTGTGGCAGATATAGAGAGGTCTTTCTTTTCTTTCTTTTTTTTTCTCTTTCTTTCCTTCCCTCCTTTCTTTCTCTTCCCAGTTGGTATTGCTGTAGTGTATTCTCATATTTTTCTCTTCATTATTTGAACTCCTATCTCTGGGCATTTTCCTGCAAGGTGAGCTTTTCTTCTTTTGATCCAGTTGCCTTGGTCTTAATATTCCTCCTCTTTTGGAAAATGTGGTGAGCAACGATGTGCTATGCCTCTGAGATCAGTGCGGGGAAAACTGCTGTGCCTGTGTTTTGGAGCTTCCCTGAGCTGTACTGCCAGTTTCTGTGGGTGTGGGGTTTATTGGAAAGGGCACAGCTTTATTTTGCCTTTTTTGTTTTCCTCCAGCTAGCTGCAGAACAGACACTAGGTGAAGTTGAGGGGTGCGGGGTTAGCTTTGGGAGAGAATTAGGGGAAGCAGCCAAGCTCAGTGTCTCTGGTTTCTGCCTGGATCTGGGAGCAGTGTTATCTGAGGCTGCTTTGTTTCCTGTGGTTGCTAACTCTGCTGCAACACTAGTCTGCTTGTCAGAGCAAGCCAGTGTGGGACAGGTTGGAAGTGGACTATGATTATGTCAGTCGTGGCCAAGTGTGCTCAGCTGGTTCAGCCTTTCTCCTGTACCTGCATTTCACCCAGGACCATGTTTTGTACTGGTCAGCATTTCCACAGCAGCCAGCTCTCAGTTTCATACTCGCCTGCAACCAATTTATGGTTGTGGAGCCATGCTGCAGCTGGGGGACCTATTCTCACCCTGGGCAGTTCAGATGCTTTCTTCAGCCTCTCACCTGTCCCCTCTCACGGCTCTCTGGTTGGAGTCCTAGTGCGCTGCTGCTCATTGGGTTTCAATTCTCACAGTCTCACAGGGTTTCAGCTGCTCTCAACTCCACTCTTGTCATCAGTTGGCCTCCAGTCCATCCAAGATCGTGTTGCTCCCTCCTTGTTCCGTCAGTCAGCCCCAGGTCGGGTCGTGTTCCACCTTCAGGTGTTTTCTTGCAATGCCTGGATCTCTCAGCTGAGACTGTGTCACTCAGGGTTTCCTGTATTGGATCCCGGTTGTTTAATTATATTTTTCAGGAGAGACTTCAAGGATATCCTCTTTCACTGCTATCTTAAATCCAGCAACCATGGATTTTTTCTTGTGAATATTCTTTTTGAAAATCTTTCATAACTTGATGGCCTATATCAGCAGTATTCACAGAAACAGTGTGTCATCCATTTATGTCTATGGTGGGCAGGAACCTGCAAGTAATATGTTTTTCCATGTTCCTTTGTATACTCCTGTTCTTTTTCAAAAGACAAGGCACTTTTGCATGTAATACACTGGCTTATTCTGGTGGGCATTTCCCACATATACCCCAGTACCCCACTAAGTGAAGCAGAGGATTTAATAATGAAACTTTAGGGCACCATAAAATACTCAAATGATGTTTTTGGATAATGTTGAGAGGACGGTATTCTTGGACTTGGAGGGACTTTCAGAATAGGAGGGAAAGAGGGCAATGGGTCTCACAAGTTTCCACCCTTCTCTGTCACCAGAGTGACAGACTGTTTTAGCCTAAGTTTCTCAACCTAAGAGTGGCAAGGACTGTTTAATACCTTGGCCTCAGAGCTTCTAATTTGGTAGGTCTGTGATTGACTCCTAATTAAGAGAATGTGTCCCCAGCTTGGCAGGTGACTGCACAGCTGGACTGAGGAGTATTGATCTCACAGCAGCTTTCATCCCTGGCTGCACATTCCATTCCCTCAGGAACATTTTGCAAATATCAAGGCCTGGGTCCTACCCACACCATTTAAATCAGAATCTGAAAACCTACCACTGATCTAAGCTTTCCTCTTCTTGCTTCCTACTAAGAAACAAGCTATGGAAGGGAGCAGGGCAGTAAACAGAGAAGGGTGATTCTATTATGTGCAATCACAGGAAAGCCTCATGTGCAGTGGTTTGTATGGTAGTTATTTTAATTTTTCTTTTCTGATAAGGAAGGAGGAAGAGAGGATAACTGTATGAACAGCTAAAAGGTAAGGGTAAGGTAATTTCAGGTGAAGGCACGAAAATGAGCAATTTACTTTAGCTGTAGAAGGACTACATAAGTGAATCAATGAAGTAAATGGACTCTTGCATGAATGGATTCAGGTATGCGGTGGGTTGAGCAACTCAAAGTCTAGATTAAAGATATATATTTAATGTTAGAAAGAATAAAGAGTTACTTCATTTCTAAGCATGGGAGTGATTTTATAGATAACATTTAATTTTAATAAAATGTCTTATTTCTATGGTTAGGGTGTGTCTTAGCTTGGAAACTGCATTAAAAAAAATAGATACCATAGACTTGGTAGCTTCAACAACAGGAATTTATTTCTCACAGTTCAAGGTTAAGTCTAAGGACATTGATTTGGTTCCCTTACTGTTTTGCATATGACTTTTTCATGATGTCACTGTGTCCTCATATGGGGCAGAAAGAGAGAGGGAGATGGAATGGGAGAGGGAGCGAGTGCACACTCTGGTCTCTTTCTCTTTTTATAAGGACACTAATGCCATCATGGAAGACTTACCTTCATGACCTCATCTAAACCTGATTGTCTCACTAAGGCCCCACTTCCAAATACTAGCACAATGGGAGTTAGAACTTCAACATACGCATTTGGTGGGGGACACAAGTAGTCCCCACTGGGTGAAGTGAAATAAAGGGTAACACAGAAGAAGGGTTTTGTCTGGGACCAGTTTGTATGGTAGTTGTGGGATGCTGGCTGCCTCCTATTTTGCATGTCTAATTTGATGAACCGAGATCCAACATGGAATTTTGGCAATCTATGCTGTCTTCTCCTTTCCCCACTTCTGATTCTGTTGCTCTTGTAACTTCCCTGTGTCGTTCAATACTGAAGATGTCATTGTCCTCTATCTAGGGTAAATGTCTAGAAGTCAGTGCAAAAAAATGCAAGAAAACTTAAAAAGCAACAATTATAGGCAGTCACATTTTTTAAGATGAAAATTGCCTTAGGACAGTCTGAATTGTTTAAAAAATATATATATTTGAAACCAAGTATGTGTTGGATATTTTTAATACTTTTGTACTCTTTAAATGACCCTAAATTCTAAGGGAAATAATATCAATATTTTAGATCAATAATGGATGTGAATTCTTGCCCAATATTGCTTCAGATAATTCCATTTAGGAGAATTATCTTAAAACTGCAACAAAGGAATAAATATTGATAATAGGAAAGAACCAAGATCAGAAACAACTATTTTAAAATAATCTACTTTCTTTGAAGAGGGAAGTTTTCCACATTCAAATAAATTATACCACAGATAGTGAGAAATGTTATAAATTTAATTAGAGGAGGGCTATGGACCAATAATGTCTGAGAAATATTGAAAGTGGTAGAGTTCCTGGAAGATTGGTAAAAGAAAAATATCCCATTGTCATTACTGGGAAGGTGAACTTATAGCTTAATAAGTTTCATGGCAACCTCTACAAAATTCCCCTGCATCCTTAAACAGATGTTTCATGTAGACTTAGAAAGGGAAATCACAATGAGCTAGCGTGAGTTCCTTGAAAGAAATATATACAATTAGCTTCATCTCATTCATTGGGTATGGTTACTATAGTGATAGATTTGAGAAATTCCGTAGACAACTTTCCTTACTATTCTACAATGCCAGTTCTGTCATTAATTAAGTTTTCAAACAGTTTTGGTCTATTACTTTTTTGTTTCATTAGTTAATTTGTCTGTTCCTGTCTTAATATTACACTGAATTGTTAATGCTTTGGCAAATCTTAGTATCTGTTAATTCTAGCCCTACTTCTAACTCTTTTTCTTCAAAGGTCTTGGCTCCTCTTTTTTTTTTTTTTGCTCTTTTATATACATTTTAGAATTAGCCCATCAGGTTCACCCATAAGCCTATGGGAATTTTGATAGAAATTTTATGAATCATTCAGGGGAGAACTGATATCTTTAAAATATTAAGTCTTCCATGACTTGAAAACAGCTCCCCTTTTATTTGGGAGCTTTTAATGGCTTTCTAATATGTATTTAAATATTACCTTTGCCCAATTCTCGCTCTTCTCTTTCTGAAAACTCTAATAGACAAAACTTTATCACTTTTCTCTATGTCTTTTAATTTTCCTTTCATATTTCCTATCTCTAGTATGCATTCTGGGTAATTTCTTTAGATCTGCATTATAGTTTAATAAAGTTTCTTTTCTGTTGCTTTTATATACTATGTACCCATTTATTATCTACTTTTAATTATAGTTTTCCTTGTAAAGAAGTTATTTTTGTTCTTTTCAAAATATATTATTTATTTATAGTCTCCTGTTCTTTAATCTAATTTTAACCCCATCTTTTATTTCTTTAAAGACAAAATATAATTATTTTATATTATTTAAACACAATTTTAATATTCTAGAGTCTGTTTTTGCTGGCCTGTACTCATAGAGTTCTTTTTATTTCTTTATGTTTGTGATTTTTTATGGCAATTTCCTGTATCTTGGTACTTTTTTTGAATTCTTTGAGTCCTTAGTTGAAATTGGTTTCTTAGGGTGGATCTTTATTTGCTTCTAAGACACTTGGGGAAATTTATTAACCCATAACAACTTTATACTTAATACTTGGATTGAAGTCTTTTGGACAACCCAGGGAACACATCTATGTAAAAGCTAGGTGTAGTAAAATATTCAGGGAGATTTGTTTTTCTTTTATAGCTTAGTGCCAATATTCAAGGCAGATACTTTTCTTACAGACCCAGGATGGAGTCTTTGATATTTAGCCCCCCCTTTTTTTCTGAGCTCTCTTCAGACAATACATCCAAAATATTTACATATAAATATTTCCTAATTGCATCCTGTCTCCAACCCCCCGCCATGCAAAATCTCTTAACTCCCAGTACTCATAGTGGCCCATAAAATTGAGAGACCCTAAAGTTTAATAAGCTTCATTAGTGTCACAATATATTCACCTCTGCTTGAGTGTATGTTCATTTTAAAAAATCATATCCAATACACTAGAGCTTTACAAATAAATATCTTTATTTTTAAGGTATTTTCTGTAAGATGCTGTCTTTGCTCTTTTGAAGTTGAAGAAAAAATTCTGGAGCAGTTAAGTCCCTTGCCCAGAGTTTTAAACATAATTAAGTGTTGAACCTGTTTTTGTTTTTATTTTTTGTCCTGTTCTCTTTCCATTTTACAATGCTAATCCTCTACTATAATAATAATAATAATAATAATAATAATAATAATAATAATAATACCTTTTTAAAACCTTTACTGTGATCTAGGAAAGTAAAAGCCATTAAAAAGTATGAAAGTATTATACCTTTCGTATTTCTGCTTAATTCCATCTTTACAATAACCCCATGTGATATAAATCATTCTTTTTGTTTACAGATGAAGAGATGAGTCTAATAGACATTAAGTAATAAATAAGATCATATATTTAACAATAAGTGAGCTAGGTTTCCAGTCCAGGTAACTTTAAATCCTATTTATGTCACCTCCTCATAGTGGCCTTCCCTATTCATTGTAAATCTCACTCTTTCCCACTTTTTCCTATTGTTTCCTTCATAACAGTTACATCTATTAGCAATTATTCATATATTTACTTATGTACTTATTGTCTGTTTTCTTCAGTAGGATCATAAGCTCAACAAGAAGAGGGATCATGAGTGTTTTTTGTTTACTTCTATACAACCATCTATTCAATGTACTACTATGCAGTACACCATTAGCACAGAATAAAAATATTGAGTGTTTAAAAGTCTGATGCTGAAACTCATTTTATTTTTTGCTATAATAAATATACTGCCTCCATCTTTCTTAAGAACTCTTATGGAATAACATTTTTCCTGTTTCCCTGGAATTATCACCCTGGAATTACCCAAGTCGAAAACTGAATACTATATATAAATGTACTAAGTTTTCTAAGTTTAGAGAGCTACCAGTTGTTAAGGTTAAGGCCAGACACCTATGTATTGGGAGGGCTGAGACTAGAAAAGTACTCCATGAAGGTCTTTACCTTCACTCTTGTAAATATATAGAGAGAGGATGGAAGAGAAAATGTTGCTCTATGAGTATTTGGAGTATGATATTAATAAAGAAAGTTTATTTACTTCCTTTATTCTATAGTTGCCACTAGGGAGAAAGCAAGAGGGCTCAAAGATAAAATCATACAAGTTATTAACTTTCATTAGGGCATATGCTTAGCTAGTAGACTTGGTCACCTGGCCATCCAGTAGAAGAAACAAGTAGTGAGGAGGCATCTTGGTGAGAGACTGTGAAGCAGAAATGGTGCACAAGTTGTGGTGTCCTCAAGTTCTTGGTTCCCTAAAATTTTTGAAGATTGAACCCATGCAGGTTTTTAGGGCCAGACAGTTGATTTTTCATTTATCTATCTATCTATCTATCTATCTATCTATCTATCTATCTATCTATCTATCTATCTATGTTTGTGGGAAGAGTACATTCTTGTTAGTATCATCACAATTTGGGGGTAACTAGAGGCCAACAAACAAGAAGCCCTGTACATTAGAAGACTGCAGCATAAGGCTATTACCATCTGGGGTCAGTTGGAAGATAGGACAAAATCTGGATCAGGATGATCAGTACCAATGGCTCTGTGGGATCAGCCCTTGGTCAGTGGAGCATACTGAAGTTACATCCTGGTTAGTAATGGATGTACTGAAGCTACCACTAGTCCAAGGGTCAAGCTCAGCCTGCTTAGCCAAGGCCAGGGCTGGGGCCAACCTCATTAATCAATTGATAATTTCCAGAGTTTTGAAAAATAAGACTGACATTTTTTGCCCGTGTTCTCATTACTTTTATGAAGGAGCAGCTTTTCAGAGGTTCCGATTCTGCCATTTCAACTACTGGCACAGGAAAGGGAATGGCAGAATGAGCATAAGTGTCTTTTAATACTTCTTTGGATAAATAGAAATTTTTAATTTTGATCAAGTCCAGCCTATCAATTTCTTCTTTTATGGTTACAACTTTCTGCATCCTATCTAAAAATATGATTGCCTACTCCAAAGTCATGAAGATAATTTTTAAATGTTTTCTTTTAGAAGCTTTATAGTTTTACCACCTAGGTTTCTATCTATGGTCCCTGTTGAAACATTTGTATACAGTGTGTGATAGGGGTCAAAATGATTTTTTTTCCAATATGAATAGCCTGTTTTTTTCCAAACATCATTTGTTAAAAGGATATTCTTTTCTGCATTGATATGTTTCAGTGCCTCTTTTAAACCTGTGCATGATGGGTCTGTTTCTGGAATCTCTATTCTTTTGCATTGATCTAATTATTATTTCTTTGCTACTACATACTTTTGGTTTATTTGTCTTTATAAGTCTAGAAATAGGATAGTCAAAGTTCTTCAACTTTTTCTTTTTTTTTCAAGAGTGATTATTTTTATGTCTTTTTCATTTCTATATAAATTTTAAAATCAGCCGTGTTTTGATAGGGATTGTGTTGAATGTATGTATCACTTCAGGAAGATTTGACAGCTTAATAGTATTGAATCTTTCAATACACAAATTTACAACTTTAATTTTTCTCAGTAATGTTTTATAGTTTGTAGCATAAGATCTTATACATATTTTGTATGATTTATCACTTAATAGTTCATGTTTTTGAATGCCATTGTTAATGTGTATTTAAAATTTTTAGTTTTCATTTTGTAGTTGCTTATATATAAAAATACAGTTGACCTTTGTATATGGCTTCTGTACACTATGACTGCAAACTCACACATTAATTCTGCTAGATTTTTATAGGATTACTTGTGATTTTATACAACCATGCCAACTGCAAATAAAAGCAGTTTTACTTTTTCCTTCCCCTTCTCTATGCCTTACTCTTTTCTTTACTGTTTTGCCCATCTTGTAGTACACTGGCTAGGACTTCCAGTACAATGTTGAAAAGAAGTGGTGAAAGCAGACATACTTATTTTGTTTCAGTCTTAGGAGGAAAGTGTTCAATCTTTCACCATTGTGTATGATGTTACTTACAGTTTTTTCATATATACCCTTTATCAGATTAAGGACATTTTTTCTCTTTCTGGCTTATTGAAAATTTTTATTATAATATATACTTTTTTTTTTTTTTTGCAGGTAGGCTTGCAGGACACATGAGATGTGAGGATCTATTTAGTGATGAACTAGTTGCTAGGGAGACAGGAAAAAATAAAAAGAACATGTATACCTGCAGACCAAACTAGATGGGATGGGCAAAGACAATACAATGATAACGTAGACAAACTGAGCTGAGGTGAAGAGACCTGATTTCAATACCTGGCTCTGTCACCAACTAGCTATTTGGCTTTAAATAAGGCACTTTGCTCTCGATCTAGCACTCAAGTATAGCTGAGATCAATTGACATCTCTTTTCTTTGATATCACATGCTCTTGGTTTCCTTAGCTTTATTGCAAGACTTGAGTTTGGGCAATGCTTTGTTCCCTAACCCCCCTTTTAAGAAATTCCTTTACTAAAGTTTCTTCATCTGAACCATCTGGGATGATTTTTATGTATGTATATATGTATTTATGTGTTTATGTATGTATGTATTTATTTTTGCCAAGACCCTTCCCTCAGTGATATAAGTTGGCAGTGTTTTCTCAACATATAGGTGTGTTCTTGGGTTATTATGCCTAGAGCTGACCTGAAAGTAGGTAGATGAGTCTCTGCCTCTAATCCCAACTTCCCCCATCCTCCATCTATATTTGCAATATCTGTATTGTAGTGTAGGAAAATTACTTTAAGTACTTTGAATGTAATTTGACTCCATTCCTTTGGGTCATACAAGTTTTTGCATTTTGAGTCTCTAGTGAGAATGAATGCCCTTAGAAGGAACATATCACAAACTGTTTTTAGTTGACAAAACTGTGTTACTGTTCAATGACACCAGTAGCTGAGCAAGATTGTGGTTGAGATAGCATAGGTGCCAAGGTGATTGGAAATGGAAGAGGAGAGGGTAGGAAGAGCATTCTAGCATGAAGATGGGGAGGGGAGCTCTAAAGAGAAACTTTTTTGTTGATAGTTTTCCTGGGAACAACCCTATGGAAATTGAAGTTCTTTCCCCTAAAATTTCTGTGAATTTCCAGAGGGCTTATGTTCTTAAGGTTATTTCTGTTCCCAGACTCATGCTTTTTCTAAATTTGTTCAATTTCAGATTATCTCTCTATCCCAGTAGGCAAAGTCTATTCTATGTTCAGTGACCTACTTGTAAAATATCAGCCCATTCTTCAATTTCTACATTTATAAAACCCCACTGCTTTTAAGGGACTAGATTCCCTGAGGATTTAAGTGCAGGTGGAAAATATGGAGGAGGGGACAGAGGAGACATTTCCATCACAGAAATACAACAACTACCAGCTTAACTGTGTTGTTAAAATGTCCTTCAGCCACCCCTTCACCAGGATGTTTCACTGGTCACTTCAGTGCAGAACAAAGGAACCTTCGGAGCCAGGCATCTGGGCTCCCATCTTGGCCTTATTACTTACTAGCTCTATGGCTTAGATAAGTTACTTAAACTTTCCAATGTCAGTTGCTCCATCAGTAATATGGGCATAATAAAATTACCCATTTTATAAGTTAGTCATGAATATTAGAGGTGTAGAGTAGATGCTGTCATTTGCTGCCTTCTCAGGAGCAAGGTGCTTGTTTTCCCAGCTTCCAAGTGTGGGGGCTGCTGATGGTAGACAGCTAAGCCCCTTCCCAGGCATGGACCGTGCTGTAAGAGAATCTCCTGCCTGGGGTTGTGCTTCCGAGGGGCTGCCCATACCCAAAGACTCATTCATGTGGAAGCTCAAAGTCTTGTCTCTGCCTGAAACTGGGAAAATTCTTGAGGGCCATTCCTGCTCCAGAACTTCATGTGAGATCAACTCACATGAGACTTCTGTTGAAATCACATGAGCTCCAGCTTCTCATGTTGCCAACCCTACTTCTCTCACTCCCTCACAAACTCTAGTAAACCTGGAAAGTTCTGTCTCAGAGTCTTTTTCCAACCTAAGAGAAAATGGTTAAAAGAATACTTCAATGCATACTAGTTGCCCAAGAAATTATTATTATTATTATTGTTTAGAGAGTAAGATAATTTATTTTATGAGATTTTCCAGAATATTCCAGACATATATAAAATTACACATGGGATCTTAATTAATGGTTGGAACCAGGGGTGCTGAGAACAAAACTATCTTACATTTTGACAATGGAAGAATAGCTATTGTTTAATTTTTTAAATGTTATTTTACTAGAGCATGTTCTAATGAGCCTTATCAAATAGAAGCAAAGCCTTGCTGCTTTGTAATTCACTCTTATCTGATATGCATGGGCACTGTAATTTTGTTGTTTCTGTATATTTGATTAATCCAAAACTGATAGAGATGCTGACCATTCATGTCCCCATCAGGTTAGAGGTTAATCTGTAAAAAGCTGATGTATTATGGTTTTATAGAGCAAAAGAAAAGTTAATGCCACAGGGATTAAGGTCTTACATCTGGGTTAGCAGTCATTTTAGGGATTTCTTTCCTGACTGACTATTCTAAACCTCAATTTCTTATAAATTTTGCTTTTGTGTTTGTCTTCCATGCCTCATTAATGAGTTAAATAAAACTTTGTCGGGTGTTCATTATCTATTTGTATAAGACTGTTGTTGTTAACAATGGATTTTCATAAGAATGTGTTTCTGTGTAAATACTATTAGTTTCTGAAGGGGAGCATTACGACAGGAAGTTACCAAAAATTTCACAGGAGCAATTGAACAAGTCAACATTTTGAAGTTAGCCAAACGCTAATATACTAAATTCAAACTTTGGGTCTACTTTTGAAGTTGTGTGTTTTCTAGGATTTCCATAACATAGTACCACACACTGAGTGGCTTAAATGACAAAAACATATTGTGTCCATTCTGGAGGCTAGAAATTTGAGATCAAGTGCTTGCAGGTTGGTTCCTTGTGAGGACTACGACAGTGAATCTGGTCCAGGCCTCCCTCCTGGCTGCTGATGGCTGGCTGGCCATCTTTGGTGTTCCTTGGCCTATATTATAGATGTAGCACCCTTAACTCTGCCTTCAGCTTGACATTGCATTGTCTCCATGTGTGTGTTTGCGTCCAGATCTCTGCTTTTTTAAGGACACCAATCCTATTGGATTAGGGCCCACCCTAATGACCTTATTTTAACTTATATTACCTCTGTAAAGACCATGTCTCCAAATAAGGTTACTTTCTGTGGTACTGGGTGTTAGGACTTTAATATACGAATTTTGATGGGGAGGGCACAATTCAACCCATTACGGTATGATTACTTTTTCTGTTTCCAAGAATTACTTTTTCCCTTAATGGATACCTTAGAGAGAAGAATGCCATTAATATCTGAGAGAATCCCAGTTAAGAAATCTCACCTTGTTTTAAAATGCGGTGTATTACCACATTCCCACACCAAGCCCATGCCAGCATTGCTTCAGGAGTGTGGTTATGATGAATTAGGCTGGGGAAATAAATCTTGTCTCACAGATGAGTTCACAAGTTCTCAGGAGCATTTAACAGCCAGTCTGCTCTACAGATTAAACAAACAAAGCAAAAAATGCCTTTTTGGTGTTGTGTTCATTTGTGTGAATATAATTAAATAAATAATTCTAATGGCATTTGGATTGCATTTTTTTTAATATGTTGGTAAATTTGACGGTGAGTGTGGTGCATTTTAATTTTGCATTAGGCATGTGGGCAAGTCAGAGGAGAAAAATGATTCCTTTGGCAACCATGAGATTATTTACCATGACTGGAAGAAGCATCTTCTGTTTAAATAACCTCTTTGAACTGCCTGACACACGGTGGAGGCTTGGTAAATGTTTATTGAATGACCAGAAGTATCCAGGGAACTTGGAATGTTTGAGAACAATCAAATATAATAAAAAGCATATATTTAGTCAGGGATTTACTATATACCCAGCTTTGGCTAGGTGCTGTGGAGGCTGCCAATATGTGTAAGAGCATAATAATAGTAGTGACTATTTATTGTACTTACTATGTACTTTTATCCTATACACATTAAAAAATTATCTCAGCAACTCCCCAAGTTAATATTGTTCTTTTTTTACATAAAAGGAAACTGAGGTTAGGAGAGGTCAGGCAACTTGACCTTACTTAACAAGTGATTGGTAGAGTAAGATGGGTTCTTAACCTGTGCATTCTAATGCCTCCCAAACTGGACTCTCTCTAGGAGAAGCTTACATTCTTGTGGAGATAGGATATGTATAATTGAGGCAATTAGAAAGTTAGTATAGCGAGGATATGTGCCTTTTGCTATATATGTATGTGGTATTAGTATTTCATAAAAATATGGTGTTGTGTAATGGTTAAATATTAAATATATACAATCTGGAGTTAAAGGCATGTATTCAAATTTGACTTGGACCTCTTCCTTTCTGTGTTATCATAGACATGTAGCTTACCCATTCTGTGCATCATTTTATTTTTATTGTAAAATAGGGTATAATAAAAATACCAATCTCATTATTGTGAGGAATATATAAAATATGTAAAATTATTCAGTTCCTGGCAAAATGTATTTCCTCTAGAATGTAAGCTTCTCAAACACAGAGGTTTATCTCTTTATTATTATTATTAGTTTCAGGTATACAAAACAACATAGTGATTAGACATTTATATATCACAAAGTGAGCACCCCAATAAGTCTATTACCCATCTGACACTGTACATAGTTATTACAGTATTATTGACTATATTATCTATGCTGTACTTTATATCCTGTGACTATTTTTTAAAATTATAGTTGACATTCAATATCATTTTATATTAGTTTCGGGTATACAGCATAGTAGTTAGACATTTATATAATTTATGAAGTGATCCCCTCAATAAGTCTAGTGCCCATCTGACACTATACATAGTTTTTACAATATTATTGACTACATTCCTCATATTGTACTTTACATCCCCATGACTATTTTGTAACTACCAATTTTTACTTCCTAATCCCTGCATCTGTTTCACCCAGCCCTCCAAAACCCCTCCTATCTAGTAACCATCAGTTTGTTCTCTGTATCTATGAGTCTATTTCTGTTTTGTTTGTTCATTTATTCTGTTCTTTAGATTCCATATGTAAGTGAGATCATGTGGTATTTGTCTTTCTCAGCATGACTTATTTCACTTAGCATAATGTACTCTAGGTCCATCTATATTGTTGTAAATGGTAAGATTTCTTTCTTTTTTATGGCAGAGAAATACTCCATTGTATATATGTACCACAATTTCTTTATCCAATTGTCTATTGATGGGCATTTTGGTTGTTTCCATACCTTGGTTATTTGTAAATAGTGCTGCTGTGAACACAGGAGTGCATATATCTTTTTGAATTAGTATTTTTGATTTCTTTGGTTAAATACCCAGGAGTGGATAAGGTAGTTCTATGTATTTTTAATTTTTTATATCTCTTTTATTCATTTATGTGTCTTACACATCTAGAACAGTGCTTGGTATAAAATAGATGTTCAGTAAATACATTTTTGGATGAATAAATATATTTTAATATGTAAATGTTAGGGCTTAATCACATTAGCAGATGTAATGAAGTAGTCAGATGCTTGCCCATCTATGTAGAACAGTGGTTCTCAGTCCAGGATACACACTAGAAATACCTGGAAGGCTTCTAAATGGACTGATTCCTAAGCCCCATCACAGACAAAGGTTAAGCACTGTTGGAGAATCACTGTGAAAATAATGGCTAGAAAAATAGAATATAAATCGTGTTGAAAATTCAATACTAAGAGCAGTTTTCTGAACAACTTCCATCCTTTGGGAACTAAATACAACCTTTGTTTCAATAGTAATTACATTCTTAAAAATTTCAATATATGTACATTAAAATCATCAAAAAATAATTTGAGTTCATTTGTAATATGGGTTATGATTTATGCTCAAATAATTACACAGGTTTGTTCCCATTTTCATACATGAATCTCTGATGGGATATTTGGAATTTGTGTGGAGCTTGGAACATTTTTTAAAATGTGTGGATTCTCTTTAATGTCACAGGAACCTCATTTAGATCAACTAAGAAGCATGTATGCTGCTCTGAATATAAGCAAAGTTAGTGCCAACATAGTTTGTGGGGAACACATCAACACACACACACACACACACACACACACACCATTAAGATCTCTTTTGATGCACTTGGGGAGCTAAACTAAGATGCAGAGTAACTTCTCAGATAGCTGGTTCACCAGTCTCTAATGTGTCAGTTGCATGTTTTAGGAGAGTTCCTGGCAAAGAGAGGACCGCCTGATTCTCTGGTGCGGCTCCTTTCGGCATGTGGCCCCCTCGTTCTGTTTTCACAGGTAGAATCACTCAGAGTGGGAGTTGGCCAGTTCGGGATGAATTGATTGGGGACCCATGTAAATCTGGAAGAAGAGTAGAACCAGAGTGAATGGAAATTTGCAAAATAGATAAATTAGAGAGTATCTTTGCTAAATAACCAGTTATTATATTTACATGTTTTCCCACAAATTTGTAAATATTCTCTGTGTGAAGAGTATGTGCTCCATGTTTCTTTCAATAATTACATTATAAAAATATGAACACTAGCTATTGCATGCTCTGTACAAATGTAGCAATAGGATTTCATTTTAATGTTGTTCACAAAGCTGTTTTGATGTCTTAGGCTTCTTAATACTAAATTCCATCTCTATTTGCCTTTATCTGTAAAGAGCTACTTTGAAGGATTTCTGGTCCTCACAGAAAAGAATATCACTGAAATGTGAGGGCCTGGGATATAATTCAGATCATCCTGATTAGATTTCTCAGTCCTTGATCTAATCAGCATGCTGTTTTGCTTAGCTTCTTGGTCAAGTTCATTCATTAACTCAGAAAGCATTACTGAGCCTATGCTGTATCTACCCCTGGGCTAGAGTGTAGTAAGATTAGTAGATGAATTGAGCCCTGTCCTTTAGGAGTTTATAGTCTTATTGTATGAAGTGAACGAAGTAATGGAATGCTATTTAAAATGTATGATGGCTTTTATACTTCAAGTAAGACATTTTCCATGGCAGGTAATTGACATTAATTGTGATTTTTGTGCACCTGAAATTGTATTATAGAATATTTTCTTTTTACATCTGTTTCACAGTTAATAATTCAATTTCCCATTTCAAAGATTCTTTTGCCATTATAGTCATCTCTGACAAAGTGTTGTAAAATTAATAGAAAGAAACATTGGCATTTCACTGCTTTACTGACTATGGATTTGAGAGGATTCTGGGCAAGGGGAAAGAATGAAAAGTTGAAACACCATTGATATTTTCATTGGAGCAAATTGTAACATAAAACCCTGCCCCAACACACACTAAATGCTACTGGACTCTTAAATGTCATCTTGTCAACCAAGACAAATTCAAATAGAAAAACAAGTTATTATATACTAAATTTATTTAAGTTCTGAGAAATAATGAAATTGCCTTCTTATTTTGGAAGAAAATGTATATACATATTTGAACTATTGGAAAAAATGATTTTCTCCCATGGTTATTTAGAAGAATGGAAAGCTATAATCACAAGTTACCTCCCACCCACTGTAGTACCTTTATATATTTTTCCTTTTCTCTCTCTTATGTAATGCCCTTTTGTGAGGCCCATTTACAGTTACAAACTGGCAGCTACTTTAATGTTTCTTACTTATTTTTTTCCTAATTAATGTTTATGTGTGTAGCAGATATACAATTTTCTTCTATTAATGTTACAGAAAAACTAACCTTAAATTTGCATCCACAATGAGGAAAAAGTAATCAACAAAAGCCTTACTTAATCGTTTCTATTCACAGGGTAGAAAAGAGTGTGATTTAACTGTACTTTTTTGCAGGGCTTAGGCAGGGTTGAATGTTGCTATGTCTTACCTGTAGCCATATTGCTGTCTTAGAGGCACAAGAATCCTTTGCATCCTAATTTGATTATTTGAGCAATGGGCCCCTGCTCCTGGTGGTCCTAATTAGGATGAGTAATCAGGGTTTTGTGGTTGAATCTCAATGTCTCATGAGTTAAACTCATTTGTCCCATGGTTTCTACTGTGACAGTAGGTTGTGGTGACTGTTAGGGAAACTGTGGATTCTGATTCCACAGAGATCTAATTTTCTTGTGATGAAAACTATGACTCAGAATCACCATACAGGGTCGTTCCAAGTGAGAGAAAAGTCTTAATGAAAAATACTGAAGAAGATTTTTGAACTCAGGTGGATGAAAACACTTGGAGTTTGAAGGATCACCATGTAAGAATCCTCTAATGTTCTGGTCTTATTGCTCAAGGAAATGGAATATACTTTGGAGGGAGGGGCCAAAATCGATGTTGCTAATTATTTGCCCCGATGAAGGTGAGGAAAGAGAATATTGTCCTCAGACTGTCTTTACTTAAGCCTGCACACTCTTGGTGACTCTTTGGGGGCTTATATAAAGCAAGTACATCGCCTGCTGCCCAGTGGGAGCTTCTGAAAGTAGGCTACTGGCAAGCTAGTACTTCTGACTACCAAAAACCTAGCCACTATTTCTGGGACTTTCTGTGTAGGAATATAACAGAGTAAAAAGGGGGATGGAGGCTGAATGCTTACTGAGCTCTCAAACATACTTGGTCAATGATTGGTGGCTGCACAATCCTGAATTCTTTCCTGGATTCTACCAAGCCTGTCTTCGAGTTGTGAGGCTGCCGTCCATCTTGCCTAACTTTACAAATTCCATGTCTGGGTAGAGTTTGCAGATCTCAATGAAGAGTAAAGAGAGATGATCTACCTTCTAGAGTCCAATAAAGCTTTTAGATTCTGCTCTTACTCCTCCCCCTTATCCAGCCATGTTCTTTTTCCTTCAGTGGCTCAGTTGATGGGATTTATCATATATCTATCACTGCCTTCATTTTGCTCAACTCTGTCTGTAGTACTGTTTCTCTGTATAATGCCGTGCGTGAAGGAGTCTGAGGGGCTGGGTCTTGCTGGGGTCCTGGTGTGTCTGTGGGTCCAGCATCAGAGATGGAAGATTCTCACTGCAAAGTTCACGTGTTATGAGTCAGGCTACAGGGAGCTATTCAGGGGTTAAGTGCATAAGGAAGTTGCTGATGCTTTCCTTTAGGGCTCCCCATTGTGGGCCTGGGTACGTAAGTGCTCCCCACCTGCCCTATCAACCTAAGAGCCCAAATTACCAGAAATTGAGTTTATTTGGGAATAACAGGAATTACAGGTGGGGACACCCAACCTACAGGCCAGTCCACTGACAGTTTGTGGTGAGCATTTTTCATGGTTAAGGCACTGCAAGGAAAGGGGTATCTAGTCAGAGTTTAAGCAGCAAGTTTACTGGCTGGAGGATGAGGAGAGATTCTTGGCAAACGTTCATTGGCCGAGGAATGAGTTTCAGTCTTCTGTAAATCACACATTTATGGGAAATCAGTCTCTGAGTTCAAATTTGCTCTTCCAAGGGCATATGCATGAAAGTTTCTACTTCCTTCCTGCTGTTCTGAAGTTTGAAAACCTGGAGAGCATGTATAAATGCAGATTCCCGGTCCCCATCCTCAGACCGATTAGGACTCAGCTGCAGTGTCACAAGACCCACCTGATTGCAATTTAGATCATTCTCAGAGCACACATGGACTCTTGTGTAGAGGGACTGCTCCTGTCCCTTCTAGGGAGCCATTTAGTTAATTCACCTATCAGCACTCATATCTAAGCTCAAGACCCTTGTCTGGCGTTTTTGGTGCAGCTGTTCAAAAATTGAGCTATTATTCATAATGATACCACAAGATTTCCTAGGTGATTCCTGCTTTCTTCCTTTATCTTACTGTGCATATTCTCTCCATGTTGTTCATATCTCCCCTTCCTTTCCTTTGTTCAACAATCGTCATATTTGCTTACTAAAGCAGTTCCTCTTATTTCTTATCTTTGCAGACCAAAGTCAGGGCCGACTGTCTCAACCTCTTCTGATTTATTCCCTCCTTTTTCACCTGAATTCTTTTATGTTCCACTCATCAAACCTAAAATCCAACTATTGCGTTCTGGATTTTTCTTGCTGTGGACTTTGGTAAGATATTGGTCTTTTAACATTTGCGATTTCTTGACAAATGCAAGTCAGTCTTCTTCAATTTAGAACCTGAAGATATCTGTTGAAGGTCTCTGCAAGTGTCAGGGTGGATGTTCTTGAGAGGAACAAGAGTGAACTTGGAGCTGTGACCAGTTTGGGGAGCACTTTGATGGGTAATGGAGGAATTTCAACAGAAGACCTCATGAGCCTGCTTTTCTTGCTTTTACTCTCAGGCAGCTTTAAAATTTCCCAAGTATTGTGATACTCTCTCTCACCCACCATGAGACCTAGGGCTTTTTCTGTAAACAAAGAGACCTACATTCTGCCCCATACCCTAAACAGGGGCTTACTTTTTAATTTCTGGTTCCGAAGCAATGTTGACCCAAAGTGGCCTCCTTAATCTCCCTATCTTTGAGACCTGCCACCCTCTGCCTTTACCATGCACTTTAGAGGTATATTCCACTACATTTGTGAAGGTTTGCACATGTAGAAGACTAATTCAGGCATCATTTCTACCCCATGGAAAATTTTTAGCTCAGTATTATCTTCTGATGTTGGATTTTTGTGTGTGTGTTTTTTCTTCTTGCTGCAGGAAAGCAATCTCCCGGGCAGGCCTGCAGCACCTGGCTCCAGCACATCCCCTCAGCCTTCCTGTGGCAAATGGTCCAGCGAAGGAGCCCAGAGCGACTCTGGATTGGAGTGTAGGTGTTGGCTTTTTCATTTAAATGTAATTCAGTTGCATGTTTGTCTCTCTCTTTCTCAGGGTTCTTATGGTTTCAAGTAAGACTTAATAATTTTTAATATTGCTCACTACCAATCTTCAGATATCTAAGCCATTTTCATTTTTAGACTTCTAGGAACATAGCTCCTTTATATGAAAGCAGATGTGTTGAAGACTAAAATAAAATCTTCATGAATCATTTGAAGCACCACTGCCTGGCTGTGCAGCTGTGAGATAAAAAGTACCTCTGTGCACATGCTTTATTGGTTTCTGCCAAGTTGAAGAATGGAACTCACCCTTAGCAATATCATGGAATCTAAGTTTGATTTTCTCAGTTCAAGCTGTCTGGTTTTTTTTTTTTTTTTTTTTTTTGTTTGTTTTGTTTTTTGGTAGAGGATGACCTCACTTCACATTTCAGGTACTGCTGTTTGTTATACTTCCTCCCCTAATTGAAAGGTAGATGGGTCTCGTCTCAGTAAGAGTGGGTATATTTGCTAATTTTAACATTTTAACTGAAATACCTCTGCAAAAACTATTGACTAAAATTGAAAATTGCAGTCTGAAATTCTTTTATTTATTTTGACATTCAATATTATTTTATATTAATTTCAAGTGTATAGCATAATGTTTAGACATTTATATAATTTAAGAAGTGATTCCCCTGACTAGTCTAGTACCCACTTGCCACTATGCATAATTATTACTATATTATCCATTACATTCTCTATGCTTTAGTTTATATCCCCACAACTATTTTGTAACTACCAATTTGTACTTCTTAATCTTCTTCACCCTGACCTCCAACCTTCCTCCCGTCTATCACCTCTATAAATCTAGTACCTGACACCATACATAGTTATTATAATATTATTGACTATATTCCTTCCGCTATACCCTACATCCTCATGACTACTCTGTAACAACCAATTTGTACTTCTTAATCCCTTCTCCTTTTTCACTCACATCCCAAGCCTCCTTCCATCTGACAGTCATCAAAATGTTCTCTGTATCTATGAGTTTGTTTCTGTTTTGTTTGTCTTTTAGATTCCATATATAAGCGAAATTGCATTGCATCTGTCTTTCCCTTTCTGACATGCTCCACTCAGCACATTACCTTCTAGGTCTATCCAGGCCACTACAGATGGCAAGAACCCATTTTCTTCCCAAGCTGAGCAATATTCCTAATTCATCTTAACACATTGTTTTCTTATCCATTCAGCCACTCTATCTTTTGTTTGGGGCATTTAATCCATTTATATTTAAAGTAATTGTTTGACAGATATATACTTTTTACCATTTTATTATTCATATTTTTTATCTTATTTTTTTCTTCTTTTCATCTTAAAGAATTCCATCTAAGATTCCTTGTAGTGCTAGTTTGGTAGTGATGAACTCCTTTAGCTTTGTCTTGTCTGGGAAGCTCTTTATCTTCCTTCAATTCTAAATTATAGTTTTGTTGGGTTGAGTGATCTTGGTTGTAGGTCTTTGCTTTTCATCCCTTTGAATATTTCCTGCCAATTCCTTCTGGCCTGGACAATTTCTGTTGAAAAATCAGCTGAGTGTTATGGGAGTTCCCGTGTAGGCAACTAACTGCTTTTCTCTTGTTGCTTGTAAGATTCTTTCTTTGTCTTTAACTATTGGCATTTTAATTATGATGTGTCTTGGTGTAGGCCTGTTTTAGTTTATCTTGTTTGGGACTCTCTGTCCTTCCTGGGCTTGAATGTCTATTTTTTTTTCACCAAGTTAGAGGAGTTTTCAGTCATTATTTCTTCAATAGGTTTTCAATTCCTTGCTCTCTCTCTCTCCTACTTCTGGTACTCCTATGACGTGAGTGTTAGTACAGTTGATATTGTCCTGAGGTCCTTAAACTATTGCCATTTTTTAAAAGTCTTTTTCCTCTTCTAATTAGGTGTTTTCTGCTAACTTATTTTCTAAATTACTGATTCGATCCTCTGCTTCATCTAATCTACTGTTGATTCCCTCTAATGTATTCATTTTAGTTATTGCATTCTTTATTTCTGTTTTTTTTTTAAGTTTTTTCTAGCGCCATTTTTATATCTCCTATCTTTTTGTTGAAGTTCTCCCTGAGATCATTGAGCATCCTTAAAACCAGTGTTTGGAACTCTGTATCTAGCAGGTTGTTTGTCTCCATTTTGTTTATTTTCTTTTCTGGAGCTTAGTTCTCTTCTTTAATTTGGGACATGTTTCTTTCTGTCCCCATTTTGCCTGCCTCCCTGTGTTTGTTTCTATGTATTAGGTAGGGCTGCTATGCCTCTCAGTCAGTAGAATGGCTGTATGTAGTAGGTGTCTTGTGGGGCCCAGTGGTGCATTCTCTTTGGTCACCAGAGCCAGGTGCTCCAGGTGTGTCCCTTTTGTGGATTGTGTGTGTCTTCCTGTTGTAGTTGAGCCTTGGTTTGTTGTTTGCATGTCAATGGGAGGGGTTAACCTTCACACTGATTGATTGTGAGGACTGGCTGTGACTATAGTGAAGGAACTGTGGTACAAGGGCTGACCCTACAGAATAGGACTCACATTAGCAGAGCTCTGGTCTCTACACAGCCTGCCCTTTGGATGTGTCATCCTTGGAGGCAGCTGGGTGATACTTCAGGTTGGTCTATAGCTGGCCACCAGATGTGCCAGCTTTGGGCCTCCTGGGAGGGGATCTGCTGCTGGTCAAGTTTAGCTGTAGCCTGTGCCCTGCCCTGAGCCACATGGGATGAGCCAAAAAAGCAATCCTCAGATGGCCACTGCCTGCATTGTGCTTGGAAGTGCCTCAAGAGACCAAACCATGAATCGAGGCTGGCTGCCATGCTGGGATGGGGAGAGCTCAACAAAGAAACAGTGGCTTCTACCAGTTCCCCCTTTGCCAAAAAGCTTCCCCTCCAGACCTCACCCTGAATCTAGACAATTTAGTTCCTTCCTATATGTCTCTGGCACCTTTAGAGCTGCTGCTCCAGTGCTGGAGCTTAGAGCAAGTGAGTCCACCAGTGAGTAAGACGAGTGCCTGAGATTGCAGCTGCCCTCCAGCTCACTCAGACACAATCTCTGTTGGTTTTTAGCCAGAATTTATGGGGACTTCTGTTCCCAGCACTGGAACCCTGTGCTGCGAAACCTGGTGTGAGGCTGGGACCCCTTGCTCCTCCAGTGGGGAAACTCTAAAGCTGAGATACTTTTCCTGACTTTTTATGGTCACATATGGGTGTGGACTAGTCCATTTCTTGTCTCTACTCCTCTTGCTAGTTTCAAGTGGCTTCTTCTGTATGTCCTTAGTTATAGGGCTTCAGTTCAGCTAGACTTTAGGTGATTCTTAATGATGGCTAGTCTGTGGTTTAGTTGTAATTGATGTGGTCATGAAAGTAGGTGAGCATAGCATTTACCTACTCCACCATCTTGACTAGAATAAAAACCATAGTCTGAAATTCTTAATTCAGTTAGAACACATTTATTGAGAATTTTCAGTGAGTCAAGTTCTTGGTCAAAGACATCTCTAACTGTGAATTGAAAGGCTTTATCCCTTCCTAAAGGAATATAAGGAGCAACATGAAGGGGGAGGAGGGCTGCTCTGAAATTCTACCAATCTGGTCTTGATGATAAATCTTGTTTAGAATTTTAGTTGAATTGAACAGAGTGAAACCCCATGTTCTTCTCTTTCCATAAAAAGAGCATAATGAGGCAGGGGAAAAAGAGGAATTTTAAAATTTAATTTAAGTTTTTTAGCACATATTCCATGACTTAAATTCTTTTTACATTGTAAAATTTCTCCTGCCCAAGAGAAATATTAAGTGTTAAAACACTTTTTACCATTGTTGTTTTACATATCTTAAGAGTGCTCAGATACCATGTGATTATGTTGAAATGTTGTTCAGGAAGAATTTTTCTCTCTTGGAGTTTTCCTTTATTCCAGGACAGTTCTTTAATAAACTATTAAACTATAAAAAAGTATAGAATATATTTATACCAGTGTTTACATAATTTAAAATAATTATATGTATAAAAACAGATGAATAAAATAGAGAAAAAGTTATGCACGGACAAATGATGAGCTTTTGTTATAAATCAAGGACTCAGAAAAGATAGTTTAATATTTGTTGTTTTCCAAACAAGCCTCTATTTGAGATGCAAGATTTAATGAGAGAGTTTAAATCACTTAGATAGAAATAGTCATGAAATCCTTTCTCTGCTTCTTGTGTGACATTAGTCAAGACACTTGATTTCTTTCAGCATCAGTGATCTCATCTGTAGATGGGGACAATTATGGACCCTCCCTAAGGGTAATTTCGTGGGTGTGGTTAGGATCATAGATGGCAGTTAAATGTGAAAGTTCTTTGTAAACTACAGATTTATTTATTTGGAAATAAAATAATTGATGAATTTATCTATTGATCACACATTTGTTGAGTACTTGCTTTGTTCTAGAACCTGTGTTGCTTCCTTGGAATTCTTAGGTGAGGAAGATGTGATTTCTGCCTTCAGGAAGATTAGAATGCAGTGAGCAGAAAATAAGTCAGTAGTTAAAATGCAGGGTGATGACATGTAGAATAGAGGAGTACAGAGGACATCATTGCAGTGTGAGGAAGAATGCTCCATCCCTATTAGATGTTGGAAATAGTTATCAGAAATGCTTTTTAAAAGAAGTGTCTTGCTTGAGCCAAGGCTTGACTAGAACATACTACTTTCTGATTCCTGTAGAGAAGTATGTTCTCCAATATTTCATTGCAGTGGTGTTTTGGTCTAGTGGTGAGAGGCTGTAATTCATAGGAGGGGAGAAAGTAGGAACTACATCTGGGTTTATGTGTAATAGTTCTTTATTTCTCCCAATCCTTTAATTGTGGGGGTCCTTTCATGGTGGCCTGTGAAATTATCATGGTGGCAGGCAACACTTTTGGAATATTTAACAGTGGAGGGAAAACTGAAAGCCTTGTCTGAAGACATGTCACCTGAAGCCTTATTTAGAGATATGCTTGTAAGGAGTTATAAGATGTGACTGAAAAAAAACATTAACTGTGGGCAAACAGAAGCTAAATGTGACCAACCCTACGATTCCTTACTACAATCTGTAAAACACATTTTTTTTTCTGAGAAGAGAGGAGGAAATAGATCGTTAAAAATATTTTAGTGACTCTCTGATGTTGTTTTATGAGTTCCTTACATATTTTGGTTATTAACCTCTTATTGAATATATCATTTACAGATATCTTCTCCCATTCCATAGATTTCCTTTGCTGTGTAAAATGTTTTAGTTTGATGTAGTCTCGTTTGTTTACCTTTCCTTTTCTTGTCCTTGCTGGGGGAGACATATCCAAAAAAATATTGCTAAGACCGATGTCAAAGAGTTTTACTGCCTATGTTCTCTTCTGGGAGTTTTATGGTTTCAGGTCTTATATTTAAGTCTTTAATGCATTTTGAGTTTATTCTTGTATATGGTGTAAGTAAGTGGCCAAGTTTTTTTTCTTCTTTTTATTTTTATTTTTTGCATGTATCTGTCTAGTTACCTGACACCATTTATTGAAGAGACTGCCTTTCTCCCGCTATCCCACTGTATATTCTTTTTTTTTGTTTTTGTTTTTGTTTTTTGCTTTTTGTTTTTGGTATGTGGGTTGCTCCCTGACTGGGAATCGAACCCAGGCCGCAGCACTGACAGTGCCAACGCTGAAGCCTTAAGCCACTACACCATCAGGGAACTCCTATCCCACTGTATATTCTTTTGTTAAGGCTTTACTTGCCTTCACTTTAAAATTCTTGGCACATTCCTAATGAATATGCTTTTGATCCATTTTATTTATGTCACTTTGGTGTGCATGTCTGTTCAAGGAGCTAAACCAGGATTTTCTTTGTTCTGTGGAACGTGAAAGACCAGTCCGACTTGACCTATCTCTGCCATTCCCTTTATCCCACCTGCTTGCTGCTCCCCCATCAAAAAGCATGGCTATTTATTTCCTTCTATCAGCCCACTCTTCTGGACTAAATGTGTTAAAATGGTCAATCTCTAGTTATTCAGTTTTACTATTTATTAAGTACTAATTTGGCTTGGAGCATCTTTAAAGTCTTCCAAATGAAGAGAAAGGTGGTAAGAATTTAAGAAGTAAAGTGAGAAAGAAAGGAACTCCAATTTTTTGCCTTTGGTGAGTATGAAAGGCCCCAACAGTGCTAAGTGATGCTTCTGCTAGGATGGCACAGAGCACAGCTGACAAGGGTCACCTTGTTTCCCAATTTCACACCCCACCCTCTAACTCTCAAGTTGAAATTTCCTTTACTCCATTACTCATTGCTTCAGAGGGATGAAGGTCATGTAAAGGGCATATAGTACTGTGACCCCCTGAATTATGTCACCTCCCCTCTCCTCTCATAGACACAAAAGCTGTTCATGGTGCATCTGAAATTGCAAGACAAATTAGGGTGAACCTTGAATTAGAATCTTCATCCCCAAGTTTCTACTTACTGTAGAATCCCCAAAGGGCCCTGTTCTAACTCTAATATATGTGCTAAAATCTTTAGAAAGAGCACAGTTGTTTCCTAAATATCTTTTTGCAAAGGGCTTTGAGGAGTGGCCTGCTTGTGGGGTGCCTGAGATACAGATGAGCACTGATTTAGTGAGCCTAGACTGTAGGCATCTGTGCATTTTGGCCAGGAGTATACTATTTTAGGAATCAGTATTTTTGCTTTGAGTACACAAACCTATTACAAGTGTTCCATTTTAATATCTTCATTTCCCCACTTAGTGATATATATTTTCTCTCTTATTTTTAGTCTGTTTCTTAATGATCAAAGCTTCTCTCCTATTCTGATTTACTCAAATGGTTTATCATGAGTGATAGGATTCTCTGCCTCTTATAATCTCATTTCTGTGATGACTTTTTGCCAACATTCACTCTTGCTGCCTGTGCATAGGCCTTTCCCTTCATTCTGTCAGGGATAGGATCCTTCATGTTGATGTGTGAGAGTAGCCAGATGTCTTCAGTGTGTGCCTGAGTCTCCTATTGGCAGTAGTGGATAGTTGGCCCCACCCAATGTGGAATTTATTCTAGAGATTTCCTTTCTTGCTGTTTGTCAGGCCATGTTCATCTTTTCAATTAAACAGATTCTGTTTATTTACTTTTTGCTTTGATTCCTCACATTATCTCTACCCATATCATTCCTTGTCTTACAAACTTTAGAACCAAGTGTGGGTTTTTTAGTTGACATTTTTATTTTAGATCCTCAGTTAGGTTTCAGGCTTGGAAGGGAAGGCTAATGTTTTCTGCTTGTTTTTTTCTTCTTCACACTGGAAAGCATAGCATTATAGACCTACTAGCTGTCAGACTACCGATATCACAGGACTGATTGATTACCACTTTTCTGCTCAATCAGTGAAGAGGGGGCATGTCACTAGGACTTGATGGGCACTCATATAATCTGCAGTTCCTGAAAGGTGTGATAGACATGAGTCCAAAGCCTGCTTAAAAAACAAGTGGATTTATGCTATTTGAATTCCACATAACTCTTTTTAAATTTCCTTCCCACTACAATGTATTGTGTTAAGTCTTCAAGCGCGCATTGTTTGATCTTCCCATTCCGTCCAGTGGCATCCCCCTTCATGTTTGTGGTAGCAACCTGCAGGGACTGCTCCCACTGACGTCATGCCATGAATGTCAGCCAAGCCAGCTTTTGGGAAACAAGCTAAATTGCTAGAAAGGGAGTGATGCTCAAAAAAGATAAAAATATTCTCATCTCCTAGGCTAGAATCCAAGTTTCCAGTTTAGAGTGAGTTAGCCCATTTAGAAGTGTGTCTGTCACATATATAATGTATATTTTCTCTTAAATGCCACATGTCTCTCCTGCGATGGAGACTTTATCCAGTCTTAGAGATTTCTCCCATTTTTACTATTATAGCAGAAGGCATAGGAGGCAGGACTTGTTCTGTCTCCACCATTTTATGATTTGTTATTTCCAATTACACTGCCTAAAACTACTCTCAAAGCAATGATGGAAAAACCACCAAGATGTTTCTCGGAGGACATGTTGGTTTTAAACCTAACATCCTTGATTTCAATTTTTTTCTCTCCCTCATTGAAAAATTTCCTCCAGTCCTAAAGACTATGGAAAAATAGAACCTCAAAACAAACAAAGCCAGATCCTAGATCCAGACCATCTTTTCTTTCCTGTGGCTGACGACGCTGAGAATAGAAATGCTTTCTCCTAGGCAGGTAGAAATGAACACAGTCAGTGCACCGCCTCACTGTTTAGTTCAGGGACAAGATTAGGGAAACAGAGTCTTCACAGGGGGTTGGCTTAAACTAGGTTATGAAAGTAGGTCATCTTATCATTAGAAACCTTGAATGAAAAGCCAGGAAGAGGCAGGTGTATGTGTCTGCGTGTGCTCGTGTTCTCATTTTAGTCTTGTTTCACAATGGCTAGTTCTAGCAGACCTGTGCCTTCTTTACAAACTTCAGGCCTCGGCATTTTTACCTTTGGGTTTGAATGTCATCACCAATAGTGACTCCCACCCCAATAGTTTTCTCCACTCCCATCTACATTTCAAAAAAATGTGGTCAGGCTAATGAAGAGATCAGATTGCTGAGAGAACATGAAGAGCTAACCACCTATACATCAGAGAAGGTTTTGGACTTGGTCAGCCATAATAATGGTGGGAAATATCTAGCATGGTTTTATGCACTCTCACTTTGTTTTCCCAAATTGTGAGAATTTTAAATTAAAGCACCAGGCTTCCGGGCCGGTGGGTGGTGGGTGGGAATCATAGAATCCTACAACTTCTCAGGACAGTGAAAAATATCTAGGCCTGTTCTTCTGCCCGTTGGCAAGAGATTAACTAAACTAACACTGTCTAATAGAAATATATGTATATCAGCCATAAAGTAATTCTAAATTTTCTAGTATCCCCAGTAAGAGAAGTGAAAAGAAATAGGTAAAGTGAATTTTAGCACCATATTTTGTTTAACCACAGGTATCAAAAATATTACTATTTCAACATGTAATCAATATAAAAATGATCAGTGAGATGGTTTATATTCTTTTTTCACACAGTTTTCAAAATATGCTGGATTTTATACCGACAGAACATCTTAATTAGTGCTCACCACATTTCCAGTGCTCAAGAGAATAGCCATATGCTTATTGGGCAGCAGGGATCTAAACCATCCAAGATTTTACCTACTATTACCTTGAAGATTTTCAATGGGAGACTGTCCAGATATGTATATTTTTTCCTCCCTGAATTTGTAAGGACATTTACACAGGATACATATTTATAATTTTCTTATTGTCAAAACATTTTATGAGCACTGTCTTCATTTTGTGTAGGTTACTTGCTTCTAGTATCGTGTACTCTTATTTGTATTAGTCAGTCTATAATACTACCCCCCCCGCCAACTTTTATCTTTTAACCTATAACTATTACTAGAACTTTAATAGAGCTTGAGAGCAAGAATCATATCTCTATCTACATATATCTACCTATGTGTGTTAGAAACCACTGAGGCAGAAAGCCCCCATCTTTTTCTTTCTCTATTCTTACAAAGATCCCTCTTTCTGATCAGATCCCCACTCAGGGGCAAGGTTAGCTGAACAGTCCTGCTGTGCCTGAATCTGAGGCAAGGTTGATCAGCAGGTGGTATGCAGTATGTAGCGGGCAGACAGTCCCTGGCCCAGGATGAAGGCTAGCAGCCCAGTGAGTGAGTGACGTCCTGGAAAGGCCAGTTCCCGGGCTTGCCTGCTCCTGCCTGCCTTAACGGACCTACCAAGACTTAACTTCTCATCTGCCTAAACTGGTATTATCAGTGGTTTTTGACCATTTGCCCACTGCAACATTTTATACTTCACTTTCTAAGAGCTGGCTGTGTTTAGGTTTCTCTAGTGTTTGCTGCTGTAATTATGTGTTTAGTTTCCACATTCTCTGGTAGATTTTACTCCCTGGATTACCACATTTACACAGTGCCTGGTGCTAGTGATGTGGAGTAAATGTTTATTAAAGGAACTAAATAAAAGGATCAAAAGGGATTTTATTCTCTAAATGGTTATACATGAAAGTTAGGTGATGAATCCCCATTCGTAGAATATTTTAGATTGTGGAGATCAATTATTTTAGGAGACTTAGCAAAGAAGTGTCTATTTTTATGTATGTATGTATGTATGTATTTATGTATTTAAAAATAGTGTCCTCATTTATCACTATCTGAAAACTTTCAGGGTCCAAATCTATAGCAATTCACTCTTTGCCACCAGAAGTATTTGAGTATTTTTAGAAGCAGGGAACTCCTTCAATTTCAAACATTTAGAATAAACTGGGTGAAGTCCCTAGTGAATTGGCTAAATGTTTGAATTAGTAGAACTTTATTAGGCTTTGAGTACACAGTGACTTCAAACTTAAAACTGAGTTTCAAGAAACCTCTGACTTAAAAATACTTATAAGGTATCTACTAGTAGTATAAACATATTTTCAGTCTTCAAGTACTTTAATGCTACTATCTTCCTTTGCTACTTTGCTCAGTAAAGGCGACTTTGAATAGAATTTTGGTTTTAACTGTCCTGAAATCTGCAGTGTTGAGCCTGGATAAATAAGCCTTTCATTGAACAATTTGAAGGTCTCCTTTCATCTGTTTAATATATGTTTCAAAGATTACCACATCCATGGATAAAGCATCTATAGACCTAATGTCTGTTTTAGTTATTGGCTCAAAGCTTTTCCAAAAACTTCTCCATGTCTAGAATTTTGATAGGATCAACACTGGCAATATCTTCAGAGGTAAAATAAACGTTTAAACTCCTCGGGTTCCCTGACTTTCTTGCATTCCAAAGCTAAATTGGAGCGCTCCCCCATTTCATGCCTGAAAAGAAAACTGAAGCCACATGGGTCTTTTGCTTCTAGGAGAACGCTGTAAATGGAGAGCACCTGTGGCTGGAGACCAACGTCTCAGGAGACCTGTGCTACCTGGGAGAGGAGAACTGCCAAGTCAGATTTTCAGTGAGTGTGCACCTCAGGCCTCTGGGCTCTGAGCTTTTTTGGGGAAGGCCTCCCAGTTGAGTCTAAAAGCAGCAAGGGTCACCGTGCCTATATTTCACAGAAGAGGTTTGAAAAAGCTTATCCCTTGTGAGACAGAAAGAGTACATCACATTAACATGGTTTTCAAGGGGTCAACTTGAATGTTTTTTGGGCTTGACTGTGCAGGCCCAACTTTGGTACAATGTACTACTCTATGATGATACTCAGGGTTGGTTTTGTTTGTGTGTTGGTGGGGAGAGAGGGAGAGTGGGCATGAGGAAATATCTGTTTATGGAGGAGGTGTCTGTGGGGGAGAGGTCTGTGGGTGGAAGAAGGGTCTCCATGTGAGGGGCGGCTCCTTTGTAGGGGAGTGTGTGTGTGGTAGAGGGTATTACGGTCAAGGTGGGGATGGGTGGAAGAGCCTATCTGATGGTGGGTGTAGGCCAAATTTGGGCCAAATTCTGGAGGATCAAATAATTTGGGCCAAATTCTGGAGGATCAAATAATTTGGGCCAAATTCTGGAGGATCAAATTCTATTAACTATGTAAACAATCAACACTCAACTACATCAAAGTATCCTTTGCTTTTAAAATTTACTTTGTGTCCCTCCCTATTTAGAACAATCTGTTTAAATGTTAAATTCTCTTTATGCTCTGTGAAAATAGCATGGTTGCCAGACAGGAAGTTGTGAGGAACTAAAATTTTAGTGTCAAGAAAGTGAACTTAAAATTTTTGTGTAGTTTAAAATTGTGGATCTGTAAAGAGCATGATCAGAAATTGAAATGAAGAAAGAAGAAAGGTGTCCCTTCTTATCTGGGGAAATGGGCATCAAAATTGACATAATAAAAATTTTTTTCTTGTTATGTTTGTTTATTATATAAAAGAAAGATTTGGGGCAAAGTGTAGGACCTTGGAATTACAAGTGAATATGTTTCTATTAATAACTAATGAGAAAGAAATTGAGTTTCTGTCAAAGCTTATAGAAGAATATAGCCCCTAAGGACTTTTATCAGGCTGCCTGGAATCACAAAGCTAGGGAACCAGGACCTTTAAAATTACGTTAGCTGTTTTGAAGCCTAGTTTATAGGTTTTATTTTGAAAACTTAATGAGAGTTTTGGAGGACCAGGGTTTGTTTGAGTGAAGTTGGGAACAGTTAAATGTCAGTGAAAGGTCCAGTGATACAGACTCTTAATTTAAAGTCAGGAAACCTGGGTTTGAATCTCAATTTTACCATTCACTGTGTGAAATTGAGAACTCTTGGCCTTTGGGCGTTAGCTACTGTCTTGGTAGAAAAATGGAGCAGGGAACGAATTACTTTTAGTTTTGCTTTTAACTAAGATCTGTACTTAATTGTTTATATTTCTTTTAAGCTGATTTGTAAATTCAGTTTATTTAAATCTCACTTCAACTTCATGCATATGTATTTTTAATGAAAGTATAATTGCATAGAGTTTAATGAAATTAACCAAAACCAAGAGGAGGAAGCTCAGCTATTTAGACTAAAATTCTATAAATAAAGAATTAACATTAGGATCCTAGTTGCATTAACACTGACTGGTCTTGATAACATAAAATGGAAAGAATGAAACCCAGTCTTGCTTGTCCATATATTTTTGAACGTCTTAAACCCTGTATCAGTTAATAGCATGGCTGTCCACTACTAAGTGATTATAACTTGGTCACTATTCCCTCTCGGCTGGAAAAACAAAGGGAATAAAGGGAATTTTAGGTCAATGTAAAGAGGTAATACAGTTATGAAAATTCTCAGTGTTCTATTGAAACTTTCTCAAAAATTTATCCTATATACTTGGCTCTATTAACTTACTTTATAAAGTGTCTGGAAGATAAAGAGCTGTTTTTCAAAAAAAATGTTGATTAAAACAGTGAGGTAGTTGAAGATCTAACTCTGTATTCTCCTTATAAGTTTCTGAAGGCTCTGTTTTTTCACCTATACATTGAGGGAAACATTGGGAGGATTAGATGAGACAATGCATTAAGAGGGCTTACTTGCCACAGCAACTAACATAATGAATTAAAAGGAAAAAAAGAAACAGAAAGGACAGGAGCAGAAAGTTCACAAAAGAACTACCAAAGGCCAATAGATATGTGAAAAATATAAACAAAGGTACTCCTATTAAAGCAACTATGAGAAGTCAACATCATATGCCTATACAATTAGTGGGGATTTACAAAATGATGATACTGCTGGTTAGTTTAGGACCAAATGGGTACTCTCAGTGTCAGCTGGCAGAAGTATAAATCAATGTAATTCACAAAATTGGCAGTATGTAGTAAAAGCATTAAAAATCTAGTTTTCTTCACTTCATTTGGGCATCACATTTTGAGAGGGACATAGATAAGCAGGAGACCAAGAGGAGAGTACTAAAGTTGGTTTGGGGTAAGGAACTTCGTAATAGAAGGAAGAGTTAAATAATTGGGTTGCAAAGGAGTATGAAGGAGGGAAGGGAGAAAGAACGGACAGCTTACAGTGTTTGAAGAGCAGCCGTGAAGAAAAGAGAGTGTCTTACTCTTCGTTGTTAGGAAGGTAGAACTACGTTCTCGATACTGTAGAATCCACTGACTTTAACAGTGGATCTTACACCCTGGTATAATGAAAGTCATCTGGAAAGCCTGTTAACGATGTACATTATTGTTTCTCTCATCACTCCAAATGATGGTTCAGTATGCCTGGAGTTGGACTTGGGAATCTGATTTTTAACAAGCACCTCAAGTACTTATGGTGCAGATGGTCCACAAACTTAACTTCAAGAAAATACTATATTATAATATAAAGGAGAACTTTAACAACCAGATCTATCCAGCAAAGGAATAAGGTGCTTGGAGCAGTGGGCTCAAAGGGCATGTCTACAAATAAGTTGGATGACCATCTTGATACTGTGATGATGTGGAGGGGGTGGAGGAGGGCAGTGGTGGTGCACATCTGCTTTGGGTAAGGGGTTTAGGCAAGGAGATCTCCAAGAGAACCTCCAGTTTAAATGTCCTATTTGCAGTTTTCTTAGAATTGAACAACAGTTTTATAAGGAAAATGTACTCACAAATAGATTATTATTTTCTCATTTCTGTTAATGAGCTACCTTTGAAGAAAGCTGGCCTATTGAGACAAGGACCACATTACCATAACCAGGTGCTAAACAAAATGTAAGCAAAATGCTGTGAGGAGGAGGGGATCCATCATTGAAGAGGTGCCTTTCACGCCTCACCCTATTTTAGCAAAGCAAATGTCACGGGTAGAAGTTCAGAGAAGGGAAATAAGTCAGTGTGGGTTGAGTAGACAGAGGCGGCTTCATTGAAATGGGGCTCGAGTGCAGTTTTGAAAGATGGGTACAATTTACATAAGTGGGATTAAGGAACAGAACAATCCAGACATGGAGAGGAACATGAGCAAATGCAGAGGCAGGGACAAGCTTTGTACAAGAAAGGAGGTAATCGTGAGACATGCATGAGTGCCCCAAAGGGCATGTGTTAGGTAAGAATGGAAATGAAGATGAATGGGTGTGTGCGTGTGTCCCTATTTTCTGAACGAAAACTTGGAGTGAATGTTATAAATGTCTCTGTGCTTATGAAGCATAGCCATATAATATATTGTCTAACCCAAGACAGTCCTGAGGGTGAAAGAGGCTGCTACTGTAACATTAAGGGTAAACCAGAACTGCATCAGGAACCTGTCACTCTAATTTATGGGGACATAATAATAGTCTATTTAAAGCTAAAGTTGTAAATCCTACAAATCCACAACCTCCTTTTGCCTTATGGATTGATATTTGGGGGCTGATATTGGAGGGCACTGAAAGAAAGGCAGCGACATGGCAGGACATAAAGACAGTTGTAGGAGAGTTTGCCTCAAAGTTTCAGGCCTGAACCAGATGACCTTTAAAACCTTTCCTATGAAACAAGACAAACAACAAGTATTGGAGAAGGTGTGGAGAAAAAGGAACCCTCATGCACTGCTGGTGGGAATGCAAACTGGTACCACCACTGTGGAAGGCAGTAGGGAGGTTCCTCAAAAACTAAGAACAGAGTTACCATATGACCCGGCAATCCCACTTCTGGGTATCTACCCTCAAAATTTGAAAAACTTAGTCTGCAAAGATATATGCACCACAATGTTCATCACAGCACTATTCATGATGGCCAAGTCATGGAAACAGCTAAAGTGTCCTTTGATAGATACTGGGTAAAGAAGCTGTGGTACATATACACAATGGAATATTACTCAGCCATAAGAATACCTGAAATAAGACCATTTATGACAATGTGGATGCACCATGAGACCATCATGCAAAGCAAAATAAACCAGACAGAAAAAAACCAAGAACTATAACAATAATAAATAAATGAATGAATGAATAAATAAAAGCAAACATTAAAAAAATTCATTCTCTTCTACATTTCTCTACTGGCAACATTTAATAATGTAGAATGTCTTTGAGCAGATATTTAATGGAATTAAAGTTATTTCTAAATCAATTTAGTAACTTTCTTTTTCTGGTCTAGAGAGGAGAAAGGAATGCAAAAATAATGAAATTGGAGCAGAAGGATCGCTATTTCCCAACGTGATTATAGGGGAAAAATTAAATAAAATTTCAACAAGGCTACTCTTGTTTGGTGATATTTATTTAGATGGACATTTTTTTTTCATTTATTCTATAAATATTTATGGGCTCAGTATCCAGTACCAGAAACTTCAGACAGTGTTGAGAGTGACAGTGAATTGTTAAGTGACAACCTTGTGGTTTAGCGGGTCCCCTCTGTAGAAGCTGTTCTCATGCTTTGTTATAGGATATACAAAAAATCCTCAACTAAATATTTATTCTCAAAGTAACCCATGCCACTGCTAATAATTCATAGAGCAGATACCGGGGCTCACCTATTTTTACATTTAAAAGACACTTGCCTACGTCATATGTGCATATCGACAACTATTGTCACACCTGCCTGGATGCATGGAGACAAGATAGACAGTGTGGATAGGAGGAATGACGTAGACTTTGTGTGAGATGGACCTGGGTTTAAAATTTGTTCCATCTATGTACTGAGCAAACGTCAGACATGTCATTTCAACTCTTTTTGCCTCCATTTTCTAATTTAAAGTATTGTTATTAAAATTGACCTCACTGATTCTTATTTCTGGATGAGCATTGTAGTCACTTATGAAGCTTTAGTTTTTAATTTTATTTTTTTAAATGGTTGGTTCCTAGCCTGGATCTATCATATCAGAAACTCTGGTGAGTGACATTGGGCATGAATACGTTAAAAGAAACAAACTCTGTGCCTGATTCTATGTGCTATCACACATAGCAGGTAGCGGGCCACTGAACTACTTCATAAAGAGAGTGTCAGGACCACATGAAGTGGCCTGGTTCTTGCACCTGGCATATGAGGGCTATCCAGAAAGTATCCAGCCATGCAATATGAAAAATAGAGGCATTTTTGGCTGGATTTTTTTCTGGACACCCTCGTATACTAGCTATTCTGGGTTGAATTGTGTAGCTCAAAAAGCTATTCTGAAGTCCTAACCCCAGGTACCTCAGAAAGTGACCTCATTTGAAAATAGGATTGTTACAGATGTAATTAGTTAAGATGAGGTCATACAGGGTGGAATGGGCCCATAAGTCAATATGACTTGTGTCCTTATAAGAAATGGAGAGGGCGCACAGAGATACCCAGGGAGGAAGGCCATTAATGACAGAGGCATTGGAGCGATGCACCTGGAAGCCAAGGAACACTGAGGATGATAGGCTCTCACAGAGGCTTGGAGAGAGGGATGGACTGACTCTCCATTGGAATCCTCAGAAGGATGCCAACCCTGTGGACTCCTTGATTTCAGACTTTTAGCTCCCAAATGGAGGGAATACATTTCTGTTGTTTTGAGACACCCAATTTGTGGTGCCTTGATAAGGCAGCCCTAGGAAACAAATAGAATGCAATCCTGGGAGATGGGTTCCCTCATCTGGCTGTGCAAATACCTGCTTGAGGCTCACAGATGCACACACACACACACAGAGGTATGTTGAAATTGGTCTTGACTGAGGATTTTGGCTGAGAGGTCTGTGGCTTTCTGAATAAGTGGGGAGGCAGGCAGGTAGGTTCCAGGAGCTGGTAGCTGTGGGGAAGAGAGTAGGTAGACAGTTAGGTGGGTGAGAGTGTGTAGGTTGGGTAAGAGAAAAAAGGAACTGTCAGACTTCAGAATGCTCTTACTATTTTAAAACATGCTTATGCCACCTTTTGTGTGTGTGTGTGTGGGGGGGGGAGGTAAGCTAATGGGTACTGTTTTGCTTTTCTTTATTATTTTGTTAATATATTTTGCTTTCATCTTTTCCTGGTGGATAATGTTTGTCAAAAATGGCCAATCCCACTGGTAACATGACCTTCATTCTAAGGTGTCTTCCAATATCGCTTGCAGCTTAACTAAGTTTTACTGAGTAAATGAATAAATTGCATTAGGGAAGGCAGGTGATATAGGGCTGAGGGGGATTGGAGAGTGGGGAACCATGCAGACCTGGAGACTAACAGATCTGTGTGAGAACTCTAGCTCTGCTCTGTCTGAGGCTCAGGGCTCTCTGTAAAATGGTGAAGATTACATCTGCCTCTGAATGGGTAGGATTGTATTAGTGGACACGTGTTAATATCTTCCCTTATCTTCTGTCCTTGCTTATATTTCAATGTCATTAAATTGAATGAACTCATTAGTAGTTTGGTTGGACTTACTTTGCGGGTTGTCCTACGTAACCCCAACACTGAAACTCTGAGAGATTCACCTGCCATTTGCTGCCATGTGAATAGATGTAGTCTCCTTAGGTCATGGGTAGGATCAACTGAGCATGACAAATCAACGTGACCCATTCTGGAAAACAGCTCATAGGTCTTATCTTCTTACTGGTGACTCAGAAGCCTCGTCATTATAGGCTGTCACAGCATATACCCACAAGGTTGCCAGCTATGTCCCTGGGTCCTTGGAAGAAATTTGTAAGACCAGCACAAGGACACTAGCCTCCTTCCAGACCTGACTGAAGGAAACTTTTAGCGTTTTTTTTGTTTGTTTGTTTTGTTTTTAATCCTGAAGCTGGTCACACCTGGTCTAGTTCATCTCTGGAAGATGGGCAGATGCAGGCACTTGTGTACCTGGGAGCTGTGTGGGCAGGAGGGTGAGAGAATCAGTGCCCAGCACATGCTGCTGGGCCCTCCTGCCAATTAGTGTGTTCAGGCCTGGCAGATGTACCCTGCAGAGCACTGGCACTGGGCTCGAGCCCCAGAACCCCCACATTCCGCTGTCCAGCAGGGCAGATTGATGACCTGCATCCCCAGATGGTGGCTTAGCTGAGCAGGGTGTGGGCCATCAGAGGGAACTGAGAATGTGGCTGTAAAGTGGCCAGCTCTCCAAGTTGTTTAGGTGCCAGCCTTGAAGATGCCAGGAGCTGCCAAGACCACTCTCTGCCAGAGGCCTCTCCCACTGTGAGGATGTGGAGGAGCTCATGAGTCAGGATGACTCAGGGAGAGCATAGCAATCAACAGAAATTATATTGAAAGAGCATTTGCACAGACAGGCTCTGCTCTGACCCCTAGTCAGTGGATGTGAGTGGAGGGATTGGGGTGTTCCTGTGGGTGCAAGTATGTTGCCTGGGTGTGTCTGGCCAAATGGTTGGGCATTTCTATGAGATCATTCAGGTGCTGCTGAGAACTGTGTCTGGCCCATGGCAGGCCTGCAGTAAAGGCCAGACATTGTTACTATTACAGCTCTCATCATTATTGTTATAAGTGTAATTATTTGGCATAGAGTGCTGTCCATATACTTGAGTAGCATAAAATACTGATCCTGCCCAGTTTGTACAATAGGGATAGTGATAAGATATGGAGCCCAGGGGGCTTTAGGATTTTGTCACTCCTTCCTAGGTGACCCTGGATCAATAGTGTCATTGTCTATTTGCATAGTCTACTTAAAAAAAATTGTGTTCTAGAGAGCACTAAACTCATAAAAACAATATGGGGTATTGTTCATTAAGAGGCTTGTGACTAAATAAGTTAAGAAAACACTGAATACCTTTAATATATAATTATGTATTATGAAGCTCTAGGAAGGGCATAAGGTATGCAGGATTTACTACTTTTTTCTAAGGGCAAGGGGAGGGTTGTTGAACCCATTATTTTCCTCATGGAACATCCATTGATATCTTATGAAATCTGTTCAGTGGAAAACTATTTGAGAAATGCTCCCACAATGCAGTTTTCATAGGACTTGCCAATTTTGATCAATAACAACAATTTTTTGGAGTGGTTATTGGAAGCTATTTAAGGTAAAGGAAAGTCAGGAACACTTAGTCCCCTTCTAGCTTTATAACTTTTTTTGATTGATGTGCAATTCTTTTGCCTTTATTCTTAATTTGATTAAGCCAAGTGTGTGTGTATGTGTGTGATTTTTATTCTTTGAGAATAACTGTCATCACTTCTGTAATGATAATTAGAGATCAAGGCTGTTTACATGTTTGTACATGGGTATATGTTTGTGTGGTGCATTCCTGTTGTTATATAATATTAGTACTGTCCTGTTACTTAAAAGTGATTTGCATCCAATTCAGCATAGGGCTTACATATCACCTAGGCAATGCCCAGGTATATAGAAACGTTTGCCCTCCTTTCTAGGTTCCTCAATGCCAGAGACCCAGAACGGCAGATTTCCCCCAACATTCATGCTACTCAGAGGCCTCATGCTTGGCTGAAGCATCACTCACACTAGTAGTTACCCAGAACTACTCCTGGCCCTCAAGTTGACATTGTTTCTATATTTTAGGAGCTGGTTGTTGTTTCCTACCTTATATACCAGGCAAATCCAGGTTCCAGAAATCAATGCTATAAAAATGCAGGGAAATGGAGAAGCCTGCTTTGATGTCATCACTCCGGGGGTGTATGGGCTTTGGAATCAAATGATCTGGTTTTCAATCCAGGCTCTGAGATTTTCTGTTTGTATGACAGTGGTCACCATTTTAACCTCTTTTAGCCTAGTTTCACATCTGTAAAATGTGGATAAAACCTGCTTCTTATAGTCAAGGGGTCAGAAAGTAGAACATTTTAAATCCTCTTTCAAACTTGCCAAGGTTATGACACCTTACAGAATTGTTTGTATAGCACTGTCAGTGTAAGCACATGGTGGCAAATTTGCAAAATTAATTGTCAGATTTAGGGGACAATGATAGCTCTGGTGGACATTCCAGAAAAAGAGTTCCAAAATTGCTTTGAAGAGTGAACTCGGCACTGGCATTGGTACATAGCTTCCCAAGAAGTACTTCCCAAGGGGAGTACTTCTAAGGCGACTATAGTGACACTCAGCAATGAGATATGTAGCACTTTTTTTAGGATGAGTTCACAAAATTAATTGTCCAGTCATGTATCTTGGGCAAGTTGCTCAATCTCATAGGGTTTCAGCTCCTTAGCTGTAAGGTGGGTGAATGGCACCCACCTTGGGTGGAGGAAGTGAGCTATGTTTATAGTGCATATAATGTGTCTATTCACACTGCCAGCCTCCCATTAAATACTCTGTGTGTGGTTATAATGTCCTCATTGAAAATGGTATGGACAGGTGTGTGTGTGTATGTGTGTGTGTGTGTGTGTGTGTGTGTGTGTGTGTGAAAACCACATTGCCAATTGGAAATACAGTGTTGGGTGAACCACAATTGAAATGGTGGTCTTCCTGGGCTAGATTGGTTGAAAATTATGTCACCAATAGTTTAGGATGTAAGAAATGACAATGAGAGGATTGCTAATTTACCACAGATTGATGAGACTTCTTATGTAGACACAATCTTCCAGATTAAAACACATGTCTCTAAATTAGTGTTTAGAAATCTTAAGCTATGACTTTAAAAAAACAATTCTATCTATTTCCACAAAGTAAACTGATAATGAGAATGCATTAGGGTTCATACTGCAAGTAAAATGGCATATGCTATTACACCAGCAAGGATTAATGGGCAAACTTTTGAGTTTCTGGTTTATGTTAAGCCTTGGATCTCTGCTATGCCCTTGATATACTAGCTCAGAACTAGAGAAGGCCACTTAGACAGCACTGACACACCTGTTGTCTTCATTATGACTTCTGTAGTATGTCCAGTCCATCCTCATTTATATTGGTCTTCCCAAAATCTGTGAGTCCACTCATGTTTGTTTATGTGGGGCTCTAATTGTTTGAATTTATACTTATAAATGTCTGCACACTTGTAATCATATTTATATACATTTCTGCACATTAGTGACACTTCATTTAATCTACTGTAGACTCATGGCAACTTTGATCTGCGATAACTTTGAAGAGAGTATAAAAATTGAATGGAGAGTGGCCACAAAAGCAGCTGGAAAGAACCAAAGATAGGAAGGTGGCATCTGATAAAGATAAAGCTGTTGACCATCCACTGCCACCAATGCCGAGACGTATGGAGGAGACAAATGAGAAAAAAGAAATAAAAGTCAAGGAGCAGAAGAAAATACAAAGCAGAAATGAGACAAGAACAACCAACTACAGAAACAGTCAATAATAATAATATGGAAATATAAAGTGTCCTTGGGTAGAATGAGAACCAGGAGCAAAAAATACTTGCAGAAGTATGGATCTTTGAAGATTTCTTTGAGTTCATTATACTGAAATCCTTTTTTAATGCATTATGACCAGGAAGGAGGGGGCAGAAGGAAGGTCTAAATAGTGTAGCAATCTCGCACCAGTCAATGGAGGGTCACGCTAAGCATTATAAAACCCAGCGCTGAGAGCAGCAGTGTGTTGGTATTTTTCATTAAATTTGTGCCAGACGATACAGATTGATCAGGTCATCACCATATTTTCATAAGTACTAGCAGCAATATTTGTTTCACATGTCAGCAATTACCTGAATTTTATGTAGAATTACAAAAGATGGTATGATGTATACTAGTTACCCAATCCAGGTCCAAAATGACTTCTGGGATTCACACGTAGATTTGCCTGTCAGAGAATCCTTGTACCTTCTTCTCATTAAAAAAATGTATGAAGTTTACCAATGTAAGAGATTTTTAAACCACTCTTAAACATATGGTTTGGTACACATTTTGATATAAGAGTAAGCTATTGAGATACTGAGATACATGTACCCTTTTCCCCCTTAAAATGAATCCTGTGTCATTCTGACCACAGCTTTTGTCCCTTCCTGACTTCGTGGTCAAACACAAAGAGGTATCATTCTTTATAACCAGCTTTGAATTAACACAGTTTCTAGCAATTTGGTTCTTGCCAAATTGTTTTTCACATGAATCCTGATTGCCTGGTTTTCAGAAAGAGGAACAGATTTCATATGTCTTTCTAGTTCTCATATTCAGCTTACTTTTAGTCTTCCTGTGTCTTTCAGGAAGCTGTGGAATCAACCCTTTGAGCTAAGGTTCAGGTGCATCCTGATTACCCTCTAGATTTACAGGTATATCCGAGACTACTCAGGGGAGGTGACTCTAGAAACATAAAAACTTCATATGTAGATTGCTTTAGGTATGTGTTCCTTAGAACAGAAGAAAATATGCCATTTGTAGAGCAAATTCAGTAAGTTTTATTGCAGTACTTTAGAGGCAATCCCAATCATAACACAGCATGAGTTGTGCAGTCAGCCGGTGCACACAAGCAGCAAGCTAACCTAGGTCTGGGAGTGAAGCTGTCCTTAGCTGTGGCTATTCTCCTGAGAGACATGAGGCCCAGGTATGAGAAATCTGTGTTAACCCTAGGGGAGGCCTGCCTATGACTGGAAAAAGGGATTATTTCTGTGTCTTTGCCTTCTTTTCAGTCCCATACCTGTCACTCTGATTCCAGCCCTAATTACCTACCTAATATGTGAATTATCACTGTAGACTCTCATTACTCATTCTCTTTCAGAAAAAAAAAAGCCAATATTTTATCCATGATCTACAAGACTCCTAGCCTTCCATTATTGTCTGGCCTCATCTCCACCAAGTTTATTCCACCTCAGCAACACTGACCCTTTCATCTCTCCTCAAACCTTACAAGGTCCTCACACCTCTGGGCTTTGCACTTACTGTTCCATTTGGCCATAATGGTTTTCCCCCTGATATCTCCATGGAGGATAATCCATGGGCTCTTTCCTGGCCAACCTATCTACAACTACAACTTTCTTCTACTCTTGTACTTCTACAACTTTCTTCTATTCCCTAGTCTTTCTTTAGCACTTATTTCTACTAACATATTATATATTATACTTATTTATCTTGTTTTTTGGCTCTCTCTCTCCTAAAAGAATATAAGCTCCATGAAATCAAAAGTTTTTTTATAAATGTTCATTGCTATATCCCCAATGCCTAGGAAGTGCCTGGTACTTCATAGGTACTCAGTATTTATTGGTTGGCTGAATTAATAAATTACTTATTTCATTTCTTCTTAGTTTTTTCCTTCTTTTTTCAGATGGTGCCACATACTGGTACTAGAATTAAATTATTATTTTTTGGCCACTTTAATCTCAAAAACTCTATTAGTGCTCCATTGCCTATTAGGCTAAAATTTGTGTTTCTCAGCCTACATTTAAGGACTTCAAGCATCTTTTCCCAGTCTACCTTTGTAGCCTAATATGCATCACCCAATGAGGCCTTCTGTTCAGAAGGCTGGCCTACTTGCTGGCCCCAATTCTGTCTAGCATGTTTCTTCCCCACCCCCACAATTGTTACCCAAATAAGTAGTCCAAGGTCTAATTAGCCTATAGACAAAGGTAGAATCACATGAGCAGCAATAACACAGACTTCCTGTTCTTAACTCTACTCATTTATGTAAGAGCTCAGAATTCTGCAAAATAGACTTCCCAACAGATGTTCCTGGGGCTCCCCAGAAGATCCCTCATTTGTGCTCACAAAACCAATTGTTCAGCTATAAGCACTGTGAAGCCTCTCCCCTACTTTTCCTCCATTGTTTTTAGAGGTCTTCCATCCCTCAGACATGCTCAGGGTGCCTCCTTACCTCTTCTTTTGGGATTGTCTGTTGTGAAAATACCTGTGTCCTAGTTGGGGGTCTCATTATTTCAAAGCTACCAGTTCTCCACTCTGGGGCTGGGTTGGGGACTTAAGTGGGGAGAAAGCCCTGCTCTGCAAGCCCTTTGTCTTTTCCTCCCTCCTTCCTTCCAGTATGTCTGTGGAGTTCCTATTATAGGTCAGGCACTGTTCCTGGTGTTGGATTATAGCTGCATGCAAACACACAGAGGAAATCCATCTTCTTGGAACTCTGTCATGGGTCTCTCAGGAATTGTCCCGCTGTGGCCATTTCTCTTTCAGCCCCTGATGACACAGCTCCTCTGGCTTCTTAGCACGGCCAGTGTTGTCACTCCTCATGCCTATCTATGGACACCCTACTGCACTTGATCCCCCAACCAGGTATGCTCATAGATGTCCCCACACTCACCATGCAAGCCTGGTGCCCAACAACTCATGCAAAAGGACACCTATGAGTCCAGTGGCCATGACCCATGGGACATGCCAAAGGCAGTCCCAGTGCCTTTAGGAAGCATCAGTACTTACTATGTAATGGGACCTCTCCCTGCTGGACTGTCCAGTGTTTCAAATGTATTTGTCCTTTAAGGCCCAATTCAAGAATTGGCTTTCTTTGTTAGGTCCTTTTTACTGACTCAGCTTCCAAGATTTTACCCTCCTATAAATTATAGTTCTTGTTTCCCCAGCTGTTCATTTGGCATTTAGTCATGTGTGCCCTTCTCCTGTTAACAACCTTTTCTTCAAGTCCTTCTTGTCTCCTCAAGTGGCTCATAAGCTTCTCCCAGGAAGGACAGAGCTTCTTCCTTTTTCTTTCTTGCACAGCAGTTAGCGTTGCTTTATACACACAGTGATGGTTAATATTATTTATTGAATAAATGTCCAAAATATGTTTTGGAAATGTCAGTGGTTAACAGACTGTTGCAGTGACATGGAAAATTACTCAAGTAGAGTACCTATGCCATCATAAGTCCAGATCATGGCATATGCAGATTGAGGCTCATTTGAGCACAGCATGAGTATTTTTGTGCACTAGTTTACCTGGGTCCCCCTTCCAACCTCCTGTTGTTTCTGCTCTTTGTTCTTTCAGATATCCTGAGGCACTTTTGGCATCCTTTAGAATCTAGGGTGTCCATGGTGAGGGGCCATCTCAGAGAGATGCAGCCCTCACCAAGCCCTTGTCTGTCCAGAGGACACATGGTGCAAACAGTGAGGCCTTAACAAAAGAAGACAAGTCCTTCATCATAGACCAACAGCAGGTGGGCTGAGTGTTGAGGCCTTTTAACACAGAGTGAGAGCTCCCTGTGGTGGACCCTGTGTAAAGAGCTCTGAGCTTCCTCTTGGACCACAGACTCCTCCTGGCATGTGGCATCTCTGCTCTTTGGTCTGGGATCATGAGATCCTTTTGTCACAGAGAGACTTACTGATGTGATGAGGAACCATAATAGAGGTGTGCTGGAACTTCAGCCAGCCACCCTCCTGGTTTGTCCGAAATGCCCTGTATTCTGCTTGAGGAAAAGACAAGCCAGTGAGAGTGGCAGTAGAGGTCATTGCTTCAGCCCTGAAATCACATTAATGGAAGTTTCAGATAATGTCATTCTTCATTTTTCCTAATACCAATTTACAGATTGGAGCTCCGGCTCCCCAGAGGAGCAGAACTTGCCAAGTATGCTTGTCATTTCTTCTAATTAGGTTTTTAAATAAATCAAAGAACTCCTGTTTTCATTTACCTCGGATTATACAGCAGCAATGGCTCGTGTTGCCCATGGAGGCAGTCCCCACTGAAATGACACCAAATTCCTGACACTTGAAAAGCTTAGGAAGTTTCCACTCTACCAAGCATTTCATTCACCCAACACTGGGAGAGGAAAAGAAGGCAGCCTGGCCTGTGCCATGCTGTCCATCATTTCTGCTCCTTGCACCAGAGGGGCCCTGTACACTGAGCTTTGTGTCCAGAAGGGAGCAAGAAGGGACAGTAACATTTTTCTTGCCTCACTTGCTATTTCCCCTTTGCCTGATCCCCAGCCCTCCCTGAGTTTTATTCCTCCACATGATTCTTCTGATCTAAGAAAGGGGAAGGGAACTCAAAAAAAAAAAAAAAAGCTTACCCAGGGTTCCCTGGTGGTGTAGTGGCTAGGCTTTGGCGCTCTCAACACCGCGGCCTGGGTTCAATTCCCAGCCAGGGAACCACCAAAAATAATAATAATAAAAATAAAAGTGAAACTCAAATATAAGGGTGAAGGGGCTAAGAAATCATTGAGGAGAAGACAGCTAGGCAGGAGCTTGAGTTAATGATTCCAGCCCGCCAGCCTCATGAGCCCCCCTTTTCCTAGCCTTTCACCTCCCAGTGCCCCATCCGGTCCTTCCCCCAGTGTCTTCTCTACCTTCTTCCCCACTCCCAGTGTGATGGGGTTCCTACCTGGAGCCCTTCCCTGGCCATTCCTCCCTCCATCGCTGTGGCTTATCACTGGGGCAGGTCTAATGGAAGCAGGGATCCCTTGCATTAGTTCTGGGAACCCGTGGTCTGGGAATCCTGTCTGGAGTGAGACACTACAAGCTCCAGGCATGGTTCCTTCAGCAGCAGACTCTTCTGAGATAGGGAAACCAAGAAAGGCTGCCATGCTGGCTCTAAGGACTAAGTATTCCCTCCTTCTCCACTTTACCTCTGGTGATTAAACCGGTGGAGGTGGGTATGTGTGGAAGGAAGTGTCCTTAAGAATGTAGCAGGCAGGATCATTTGTCCCACTTCAGGGAGAAATCAGGTTAGTTTGGTGTGTGTGTTGTTGGGAAGGAGCAAGGCCAGCCTTGTTGTACATGTTTCTTGGGCTCACACTTCAGATTACTAGAGGGGACGATTAACTTCAGTTACCTTGGGGAGCAAGGAGGCCCCAACCCTTTCATAAATCGTTGGCCTGTGGAACTAGGTTTCCTCCCCTTCCCTTCTTCTTCACTTCCTTCTTTCTCTTTTTCTTTCTGCCTCTCAAACCCTGTGAACAACCATGAGATATTCATTGGCACTTAGCAAAAATCATACCTCTGGCTCAAAAGAAGAAAAAACAGCTTTCTGGGTGGTACGTATGACCAAAGCAAGTGGGTGGGTGAGATAAGATTTGATATTCCATTCTTTACTGGGGACAATTACATGCTTTCTATAATTGCTTGTCTCTGATTCTCTTGTCCCTACCCCCAGCCCCCAGCCCCAGCTCCATCGGTCTAGGGCTGTGATAGTTTTACTCCCATGCTTGATATGAGCTGAAGTTTACTGAGGAACTGTCACTGCTTTGAATGCCAGCAGTACCTTCAGTGTGGGAAATGTGTAAGGCCAGGTCAGAACTTGAATGTTTTCTCTTAGATCACTGGTAGTGCTGCTAAGTTAGACTATGCCCACCATCTTCAAGCACAGCATGTCACTGTGTTAGTATTATTTGAGTAAGTCAGCATTTTCAATATGGTCTAACAATATCGAAACAAAATTCACTGTTGTTTAAATAAAGTTAGTTTTACAACTTAAAGCCCTTCATATGTTATCATGATGTGGTATGATTTGATCTATATTATATCCTATATTGCAAGCTTGTCCAACCTGTGGCCCACAGACTGCATGTGGCCCAGGAAGGCTGTGAATGCAGCCCGAAACAAATTCATAAACTTTCTTAAAACAATGCAAAAATTATGCACATACCTTTTTTTTAGCTCATCAGCTATCATTAATGTTAATATATTTTATGCGTGGCCCAAGACAATTCTTCCATTGTGGCCGAGGGAAGCCAAAAAGTTGGGCCCCTGCTATATTTTTTTAGTTTTCACAGACATGTCCCCCCACCCACCCATTGCAAACTAATAAATTTCCTTTGACAAAGTCAGGAAGGCCTCAGTAAGGTGCTAAGGTTTCTTTACTTGATATTTAAAGCAGTAAGCCTAATTGGTCTTTAAATTCACTGATGAGAGCAAATTATTACATTTTTATAATTTTAAATTATAAGCATGTTTGGGTCACAGGCCATATTTATTTTTTTAATTATGTTTTTGTGCTGGGTTCTAGAACAACTAAGTCCCAATATGAAGAATAACAACTAATCTCTGAATTAATTTTAATGACTTTTCTTGATTTATCATTTTTCATAGTGAAGGAAGCAATGGCTTAAATAAGAGTTTTTTAAAGAAAAAGTAAATACCTACAGTCTTTAGAATGTTTTGATTCCTGCATTTAATCTTTGTATTTAGTTTAAATCTTGCAAATAAAAAATGTACATAACCAAACACAAAAATTCTATATGTTTGGAGCAATTTCTGCACAGAAACTTATTACCCAGATATTTCAAATAACTTTGACCAACTGAAACAGTAATAATCCAGGAAGTCGGCAGCAAAGATGTCTGTTTCACTGGAATAGTCTTTATCAGTTGAGAAACCATCATCCATGTATTCAGATTATAGGTTATGTGTTCTACCTCAAAAGGCATGGAACTATGTAATATTTTATGGGTGTCTATTAAAATTCAATATTTAAACAAAATTAGCTTTATAACTTAAGGGACTTGCTTTCATATAGTATCATCTCTGGAATATCACACTTGAATTATTCCATATGAATGATACTTTAGTAAGCAGAGAGAGAACAGGTCTTAACCCAGTGGTTCTCAAACTGTTCCAGCCCAGATCACTTAGCAAAATTTCTGACGTGGAATCCTGACATGGAAAACGAGGCAAGGAAGAGGTGTTCTGGCTCCAGTGAGTGCCTTGGGTGCCTGAGCCTGCTCGGTGCCTTCCCACCATCCTCAGTGACTTTGTGGGAGCCTCACAGGGAACTTAATGCCAAGCACGAGGTCAGTCACAAAGCTAGCCAAGGGCAGGAGTCATGGTCAGGAGGGAGGCTTTTCAGGCTCATCCGTGGTGGCCTGTTGTGCCGTGGGAGTGTAAACTGCCAGGGGTTTTGTGGATGAGTAGACTGGAATCAACTCCAGTTTCCTTAGCATCACCAGAAGTCTGATTAGCAACACGAGTCAAGTACCCCAGTGTTTCTGCAGGTGGATCAGCAGCAACCCACCCCAGGACATCAGAGGGAAGCGGAGAGCAACAATGATTTGCTTATGGGCACGCTTCTCATGAAAATTTTCAAACTAGAATTTTCTTATTGTTGCCTGGAGTGCTGCTGCTGCTGCTGTTGCCACTTCTACTACTATTACTACTGGTTCTTACTCTTCCCCCACTCGCTCTTTCTTTTTAGGGCAACAGCCGAGACACTTTTCAGTAGTGTAGCTACTAGATGCTTGGGGACCCTTATCCTTTGTTATTTGCAAAATCAGTCAGACTGATTTAATGTTGCAGACTATGTTCTTTCCTCAGGCCGAGAAAAGCCAGGGGTAGTGTCAGCACCCGCAGCAGGGTGACTAAACCTCAGTCAGCAGGTGTCCACACTCTGAGTTTGGTTGCTGTCTGGCAGTGTCCTAGGGCCTTGGTGGTGGCTGATAACCCTGTGGATACAGTTTCTTTCCTGATACTGTCCCTTCCAGGGCATGTGTTTAGTCCTTGTATTCTCCTTGGTAGCGGCAATTCCTTATTCCACAGTTGGCTCAAAAATTATGCCTCAGCAGAGGAAGCCACACATCAGAAGACAGGAGGTTGCCAGCAGTCTATACCAGCACCTCTCTAAGGGTAGGGATATGGCACCTTTCATACTTGGAAGCTTTTATAGACTGTTTTACAGGCTGGCTTTGATGTAGTACAAGTTTCTTTCAACGCTTGGACCCCGAAATTATTCATGCAGACCCGCCTCCTTGTCAGTGCTTTGTACAGAAGCTGGCACGTTTCTAGCTTACGTTTTATGGGGCACTGGCGGGAGTGAATCAAGATTTCACCTATTTTTCTCTCTCTCCCTGATGCTTGTTTTTTGTTGAGAAAAGATATACCTCAGGAAGTATTTTGATTATGAATTTAAACTGGTATTGACTGTCAGGTCACATTTTGTGATACTTAAAACTGAACTCTGGAGTTAGACGACCTGGCTACCTAATTACATGACCCCAGGCATGTGACTTACTGTGCCTCAGTTTTCTCCTCTGTAAAATGGGACTGCGAATGGTACCTATTTCTTAGGGTAGTGAGAATTAAATGAGCTACTATTTGTGACATGCTTACAAGAGTCCATGGCAGATAGCAAGTTTAAATTCATGTTAGCTGCTGTCACTGTTGTTAGTATTATTACCATCATTGTTGGGTATGAAAGTCAAACTTATCTTCTTGCTTTCCTTAAGATTTGGGCAGAAGCTCAAGTATTAGGTTTGCGTCTGGGATAGAAGCCGAAATTGACTGGCTCTTTGAAAGGCAGATTCTGACAGGAGTGAAAGAATGCTTGTTTTGAACTTAGACCTGACTTTAAATGTTTGTTGGCACTGCCGCTTGACTACAAGAGTAAAAGTGTTTTTTAAAATGGAGGAAAATAATGCCTACATTGTTAGGTTATGAAGCTTAGAAATAACAGAATAAAGAGCCTGGTTAATATTATATACTCAATATATAACAGTTATTATAATTATTACATTTTGAAAAGAAATTTAGGCCACCCTAAGTCATGATGGTATGAAGTTACTTGGTGGGTCAAAGGATTGTTGGGAAAGTTTGTCATATTATTGAACATTTAAGATGAAAATTTAAATTTGCTTAGTAATAAAAACGATTGAAGTCTTTGCTTTATTTACATGCACTCTCTTTACTATCCAAGACCTCTTCAGAACAGACTGTTAACATTTCTTCTTGTATTTTGAATTGAATGTTGTAGAAATCGGCCCTCAGGAGGAAGTGTGCGGTCTGTAAAATCGTCGTCCACACCGCCTGCATTGAGCAGCTAGAAAAGGTGAGAGCGCCACCTGCTGCAATTTTTGCTACCTTGCAAGAGTTTGGACTTCAAAGACCAGGTGTCGAGTTCTATTTCCAACTTTTTGAAAACTATGCCCTTTTAAAAACTGGAAGTCCAACATTATCACCAGATCAATGATGGATAGACAGTGCTTAAGTTTCATTCACGTTACTGTTTGCTAAAGTAACCTCCAATATCATTTTATCTTGACTTGGGAAAAGGAATGACATTGTCAGAGAGAAAAGCCTGGTGTGTACACAATATAAAGCATTGTTATTCATCCATAGGAGTTTCCACAAAACTTTTTCTTCCTAAAGCAAAAAATTCTGTAAGCCCTTAAAAATCCTTTTTTTAGACATGCCTGACCTTTGTGAGTTTACTTCTTCCTAAAGTGGCTGCAAGGGGGAGAGCCAGGCCCAGAGCCAGCTCTAAGTTCCTTTCTTCCTGCTTGCACAGCATTCATGTGGCATGGATCACACCCTGGAGCTGTCTTTCCTCCAGGAGGAGTGGATTCTGCATAGTCCCTTTATGTGTCATCTGGGAGAAGGGAAAGATTCCAAAGCCTGCTGTCCTCTCCCCTTCATGCCTCCTACTCTGTTTCCACATGTGATTGATTCTCTGTGCGTTACCTAGGCATATGTTAGTTCCCTGCAACATGCAATTACTTTTAAGACACATTACCAATTGTTGCTAACTGATATTTTGTGGGAATGACTACTAATATTTTATCTTAATATTTTATCTCAGGTCCCAACCCCATTTACTCATGTTGACCTTCATTTCCATACTCCTTTCATCTTATCTTAGTAGCTAAGAAGATGTGACTTTAGCAGGAGACCTCCCTATCTCAAAGAAAGGCAGCACTGAATACTTAAAGAATTTGTGTGTGTGTGTGTGTGCGCGTGTGTGTGTGTGTGTGAATCATCATCACATTAAAAATTTCTCACGTTTATATTTTCCTACTTTTAAAATCTGAAACACAGACAGGTGACTTGAGCTGCTATTTTCTCAGTGTCTCAAATTTATGGTGTAAGCATTACTGTTCAAAAATACATTGATTACATCAATGAGAGAGAGGAGACATGGAGTGGAGATATAGAATCACTTGGGATCTCTGTAGATTATCTAAGGTGATGATTTCAGAAGACTGAGAACAGTGTTAAACTTTGTTCCTTATTCTTATGTTTGGTAGTCTCACTATCTGTCATGGTTGGTTTATTTAGGTAACTCTCATTTTAGTCTGATACTTATCCCGAAAATAATGTACTTGTCTTTTTAAACAACAGATTAATTTCAGATGTAAACCAACATTTCGAGAAGGGGGCTCAAGATCGCCAAGAGAAGTGAGTATTTCAGAGCTCTCTTTCAAATACCACCTTCCCCCTCCCATTGATTCATTGGATTCCTGGATAATCATCGGAGATTAAAAATAAAGTCTATTTTCCTTTATTTTACATTAGTATCTTATTCCTATTATCAATAGAGTTAATAAAATTTCCAAGTCTCTTCAATGTGTGTATACTTTCTTTTATTCTCTTGGAACGTATTGGGGAACTAAGGTCTTACTGAATGAACCAGAAAGTAGGGGAGGGGTGGTGGTAGAATTGAGGAGGTAAGAAAGAAATGGCATTTTATTACTTTTAGGTCTGTTTTCATGTTTTTTCAGTTTTGAGTAGATAGACGGTATTTGGGGAGGTGGTGACATAGTTATTGTGTATTCCTATGAACACTGGAGTGAGACTATCTGGTTTTAAAATCAGCCTTGAAGCTGTGTTGATTTGGGGCATCTCACCTAATCTCTCTAAATCTGAATGTTTTCATCTATCAAGTAAATAAGTAGATCGAAAGGTAGGTAGGTAGGTAGATAGATGATAGATAGACAGAAAGAAAGACAGAAAGAAAGAAAGACAGAAAGAAAGAAAGAACTACATTCAGTGCTCAGTCCCTGACCTCACAGTCTGGTAGTGAAGACAAACAGGTAAATAGAAAATTATAAAGAAGAGCAGTTGCTGCTGTGCTAGTGATAAGCTGAGGTGATGACAGGAGGAGAGTTGGCCTTAGACATATTTGTTCAGCTTTTGTTTAGACGAGATGGAGCACAGTATGGGGAAAGTTTGGGAAGGTGAGAGACAGTTTATAGAGGTTCTCAGCTCTCCTGTGTTATCCTGAATAGTCTAGCTCCAGGTCCAAAATTTCATTTCCCAGTTGTTAAAACAAAAACCTGCAATGAACAAAACCCATCTTCCTTAGAATATAGTTAAGCCTGCCCAGCTGTTGCCATTACGTGGTACTCTCCATAAAGAAGGTGTTGTAAATATAATTTTTGGCAAGTATACTTTCTTCATTCCCCTCATATTCTATTGAAATAAGTTTTAATTCCACATACAGATTTGGCCCCTTGGAAACCTTTCCAGCTGATGCACACCTCATACTAACTCTGTGTAGTGACAGATAGGAGAGAGAGAGAAAAGGCTTGCTGGGAGAGGTGGCAACTACACTGAGACTCACGGGAGTCATCTGAATGAAGGTGGGAGGTAGTTAGCAGGTGAGTGAGAGCCTCTTAGATAGAAAAAACCCATGCACACAAGTACAAAGGTAAGAGGAAACGAGTAAGACATGAGATCCAAGAGATAAGCAGGTGCTAGACCATGAAGGTCCTTGCAAGCCATGCTACAATTTGAGTTTTTATCATTACAGTAATGAGTGAGGGCATTAAACTATTTTAAGCAGAATATGGAAGGAACCATACAATTCAAGAGTAGAAACATTGAGGATATTGGGGAAAATTTTAAGGAGCTATTTTAGTAATCTACGCAAGAAATAACCGTGATCTGAACTAAGTAATCTTGGAATTAAGAACGCTGGTAGACATGAATTTGAAGGAAACAACATTAACAGGATGTAGTAAATGATTGGTTTTTGACATGAAGACCAGGGAGGCCAGAATAAACTCTGGGAAACCAATTTGATGTTGAAAAATGAGTTGATTTGAGGATGAGATAGATGGAGAGGTGATGAGTTTAGTTGTAGAACTCTCAAGTTTGAGGTATCCTTGAGGCCCCCAGGTGGAGATGCCCCATGGAAAGCTAAGTGGGTCTATGAGTTTTGAGCTTATGAGGAAGATTGGGTAAAGGTAAAATATTTGTGAATTGTCAGCATAATAGATAGTAATTAAATCTATGAGAATAGATGAATGGGTAGAATAGGGATAGAAGATGTCTAAGTACAGAGAGGATCATGGACATTTTAATGAGAGTTAATGAAGAAAAAAGACATGGTGAAAAAAGAATGCTCTCACTAATACAAGAAGATTGGGAGAAAACACAAGAAAAGGGTAGGCTGGGAATGGAGGTTGCAGGTAGAGGAAACATAGTTATCCCATTAGCTGTCATCTCCCGCTGTGCTTGTTCACATGTCATCAGTAGGGTCATATGTTGGGTGAGGAAAGTTTATGAAAACGATAGAGTTGTGTCACCCAAGTGCACCAGAAAATTGGCCAGGAGGTAACTCAGTAATAGCTCAAATGAAGAAGAAATTTCATTTTGGCAATAGAAGGAATAGTTTTGTGTTTTTAAGATAGAGTTTATGAATTTCCAACCAGGTGATGTATGTATCCACTTTTAGTTCCCTGTCCTTTAATCTCTTGTTTTCTGCATCGATAATTGTTATTCTATGGGTAACTTTCTAATGCAAGCATTTTTTGTTTGCTTGTTTTTGTTTTGTTTTTAGCTTTCACTAAATGTATCACTTTTCTTCTATGAAGTCATACCCACCATAAATGTTTTGGACACCTTCTTATCAAGGACCTGATATCTCTTCCTTTCCTACAGTTTCAGCCCTGCTTCTAGATTATTTCCATCAATGTGAACATGCTCTAGTAGCTCCCATCTTAACAAAAATAAACAAAAGTATTCCTAAACCACCAACTGTGTCTTAACTGTGGCTCTGATTTTCAGTTTTGTGTTCACTACTAAACCTCCAGAAAGTGTGTTTTATATAAACAGTATGTCCTTTCCTAGTCATTTTAACCTGTCCTGATCTGGCTTTTACTCAACCCATTCAATGAAATTGCTTTTTTGACCGTTGCCAACATCTCCCTGATGCCAAATCCTTTAGATGTTTTTCTCTTCTTTTCTTATTTAATCTTTCAAATGTATTAAAAATGTTCAGTGTTCCATTTTTCTTGAAATGCTCTCCTGTCTTGACATCTTTCCCCAATTTTCCTCTCCTTTCACTACCTAGTCCTTCCCACTGTCTTTCATTGCTCACTCGCCCTGATTTCTACATGTTCTTCTGGGCATAGTACGTGGCCATGTTTCCTCTCTGCCCTTTCTTGTCAGAAGAGCTCATCCTGTCTCATGACTTTAATGATCACATCTGGGCTGACAACTCCTGGCTTTACGTGTCCACTCCATACTTCTTCTTGGAGTTCCACTTGACATGCTCATTCTGTGTATCACAATCGTCTCAAATATAATGCACTTAAAACTAAGCTCTTTACTTTTATCATCATTAAAAAACAAAATGTTCAATTCTTTTATACCTCAGAAAATGAAATGGTTATTGATCCAGCTCTTCAATTGAGAAAACTAGTCATGTTGATTCCTTCTCTTGTGTGTTCACATCTAATTCATTTTTCAGCCCTGTCAGTTTTATTTATAAAATATATTTCACACCATCTATTTAGCTCCATTTCTGTTGTCAATGACTTAAACTAAGGCACCATGATCTCTCACTTTTGACCACGGCAATAGCTTTTCCAGACAGAATTCCTTCATTTCCTCCTTCAAACTGTCATGATTTGGGAGTTATCTTTTATTGGACAATGAAAATTGGATTGTGTCATTTTCCAGCTTAAAACTCTCCAGTGGTTTCTGTAGCACTCAGAACAAAACCAAATTCCTTGCTTGGCTTGAAAAGTTCTGCCTCGTCTCACCCTAGCCTCTGTCTCCACACCCACCCATTTGCCACATGGACTTCCTTTCATTTCTTGAGGCACACATCAAAATAGTGCCCATTTGCAGATATTTGTGTATGTTTTCACTGTACTGCAACTCTTTTTGCATGGCCAGCTGTTTCTTATAGTTAGGTCTCAGCTCAAATATCATCCCCACAGAGGTCTTCCTTGATGACCACCTCTAAAAGTTCACACATAGTTCTTTATGACAACACCTTGTTCTACCCCTTCAGAGCACTTTATGTGTCCAGTTATTTATACACATTACTCATTTGCTTGTTTACTGTCATCCTTCTGTAGTACAAGCTTCAGGAGGTCACTCATTGACTTTGTCCTAAACTCATACCAGGACACAGATGATGTCATCAACAAGTATCTGTTGACTGAATGCATTTATAAAGGCCTCCACGTCTCCTAAAATGTTCATGAACTCTTAGTCTAAGAGGACAATATGAAGATAAAACATGATAGACTGTTACCCATTTGAGATCTTAATTAAGATACCATAAGTGGCTTACTTAATGTAAATGTGAGAACAATCTCTTTAGAATTTGCCTGACCTAGGCTCACATGTGGTTCTTTTCCACTCTGTGGTGTCTCGAGGCCAGGAACCTGAAGCAGAAGTTGCTCATCACTGTACCTGCTTATAGAATGTCTGACACATGCAAGTTTTTTTTCATATATGTTGGTTAGACTCCTCTATGTTGAGTTTTTGTGGACCTTAGTTTTCTTAGAAATGAACTATATGGATTCGGTCATAACTTTAAGTTCGTTTCAAGTGCTCTATGAATAATACTATGAATTGAACTGGCTGGTTGAAAATAATTGAACAATTGTGTTACACGTTTCTGCTAACAATACTGACTATAAACCATGAAATAATGTGTCACTGAGATTTTAACACCCATAAGTAATGACCCTTCTCATACTCAGGTTTTAAAGATAGTATATGAATGATTTAGAGATTATCGATGATCAATAAAAAGATGTTATAGTGTCAGAAGCCTTACTTTGCTATCTTAATAACAGTGCACCAACACTTCTATTTGTAGTGAAAGGATCTTGAGTCTAATTTTAGTCTAATAACTTAGGAGATAGGAGTAATAGTCAAAGGGGAGTAGAGTGAAAAATTAAAGTGCTTGGGAATTAGGGTTAGAAAACAGTAGTGAATCTGTACATTTTTTTCCTAACTGATAAAGGCGATTGGTGGTCCTTCAAAATGGTAATTAACATGATTTAATTGTCACAGAAATTAGGCTGAGAATTCCATTCAATTCAATACAAATTTATTGGATGTTTACTTTGCTCAGACTATGTTTAATCAATGGTGGAAGAAACTTATTTTAGGCCAAAGAAGATCTCTTAATAGAAAGATATTTGACATCTCAAATTATAGAGCTATAGATTGGAGGCAGTTACTCAGTTTCTTTTTAGTATATTATACTATATACTTAGTATAATAACAGGTATTATCTCCTCCAGTGCTTTTGTTTAAGTTACTTTATCCAACTGTGGCTTAGTTTCTTGAGTTTCCTAGCTGTTTTCTAGAAAGGATGATATTTAACATCTTGCAGAATCATACATATTAATATTTAAATAATTTTAAAATTTTATTTTTCCTAAATAAGCTAAACTACATTTATTATGTATGTGCTTACCAAATGACATATGAGGGCTATCCTGAAAAAGTTCAGCTATGAATGCCTTTATTTTTCATGTTACATGGCTGGATATTTCCAGACAGCCCTCATATATTGCAACACAAATGATGTCAGTTTTATAATTTCCAAGTAATTGTTGATTTGTGGAAATTGTTGGTATAATCTTTTGGTTAGAGCTGTCACTAGCTAAATGATCTCATGAGTCAGCCATGATTTCACATGGGTAATTGTGTCAGATTCTTCCAACATTTTGCTTCTCAAATTAATAGTTATTAGGTGATTTATAATCTCAACAAATAAAGAATTTCTCTTGTAATCAATGATATTGTTCATTCTTTTTCAGTTTCTGCTGAACTATCAGCAATTATAGTAACTTTTTCTCTCCTTTATAATAACGTCTGACATTTTTATATGTTTAATAATTCTACTACTGACTGTCAGTGAAATTATTTATTGAAGGAGCTTGAACCTGATCTTTCAGAGCAGAAGAGAGGCACAGCAACGCAGTGCTTAAGAACATAGGCTCTGAGGCCAGTCTGCATGGGTTTGAATCCTTGTTCTGATCATTAAATTTTAAATAACCACCCTATACTCTAGTTTCCACATCTGTAAAGTGAGTATGATAATTATAATTCAGGTAAAACCTTCTGATAATATGTGCTACAATAATGCGACTAGGGATACAGTACAGTTGGCAGTTGGCCCCATCTCCCCCAGCCCTTACTCTTAAAGAGGCAATAGGCTGAAGTTTTTCTCCTTGACTCAATGGAAGTCTGAAGAGGTCTGTCTCACCTGTGAAAGAGAAGTGGAGGGCTTAGTACCTGCATCCTGAGTAGAATTTTTGCACTGAACTGATAGTGTGGACACTGATAACTGGACAGGTTCCTAACTTGCTGCCCCTGTCCTGGGAGCTGTGGTTAGCCACAGGACCCAGAATTGTCTGTATTGATATTTAAGCTTGTACAGACAACCACATCAATTGGGCACAGCCCAATCTTCTGGGTTTGCTGAGGGAACCCAGTGGCATTGCCTAGGCAATGTAATTTGTTTTCAAAAGAGAGCTCATTGGGATGGCATCCTGGGGACCTGCTATGCCAGGAATTAACATTCTAGTTGCTAAATAATGAGAATTAGAAATGGTCTGCAGTGTTGACAAGGTGGGGTGGTGGGTGCTGTGGCAGCTGAGGAGGAGCTAGGGCATTAAATTGCAATATAGATATGTTCTAGTATTTTAACAACTCATAGGATTTTACTGGTACATATCAGCTGGACAATACTTTCACTGTTTTCATGAAAATTAAAAAAATGATCACATGTGAAACATTTTAAGAAGTGCTTGGCACACAGTACTGAACAAATGTTGGCTATTTTATTAGCTTCTTTCTGAGAATATATACTATATGAATTGTGTTCCTGTTTTATTAAATTGTTGTGTGGGAAATGTCAGACAAAATTAGACTAATTAGTGGGACCATTATGCTTCTTCATATCTTATTATAGTTAAAAGGCCATTACTCCTCCAGAGTCTTTGTTTAGTTTCAATTTAGATTGATTTGACAGTGTATAGAGAAATAGAGTTGGCATATTGGAATTAATAATACTAATGCTTGTTAGAGGTATTTTTGCCACTCTGAATTTTATACCTTGATATAACTTTGTTTTCCCTCAACACTGATCTATTTTCTATTCTTCTGTACTTAGAACAGAGCCTGGAAGATAGTAGGTAGGTAGTATTCATTGAATGACTAATCATTCAGAAGGTGCCAAGAAATGTGTACACATTTTAAGAAAGGAAAAAACTGTATTAAAATTGTAATACTCAATCTATACTGATAATAAAAGGTGATGAATATAAGTCACATTTGACTTTTGCAATTACAACAGATGCTCAAAGTGGTTACCATCAGTGTCCAGACACTTCTGATTACAGCGAACTACTGCTTGAACAACATTGACCAAAGTGCTCACTTGTATCACTACACATGCTGTTCCAATTTCTTCCTGAAGTACTGCCAGTGTAGCCAGTTTTCTATGGTACACCACATCCTTTAAGGTCCCCCAAAGGTAGAAGTCTAGGGGTGTTAAGTCAGGAGAGCATGGGGCAAACTCAAACAGCATTCTTGAATTTCAGATATCACTTCAAAATGGTCTTGCTCTCAAACGACAACCATGCTTTGGTCATTTTTTTTGACTGTCCTGCCTATCCCATCGTGTTGCTGGCATTCATTTGATTAATGTCATCTTTTGAGTGAATGTCATACTACACATTGCTTCTGTAATTCAATTCAACTTTGAAAAGTAATACATAGATAACACCTCCTAAAATGTGTATACATTTTTTGGCAACAGTGGTGTATTAAAAAGTCTTTTAAAGGGAAAGCATGGATTGTGGCTCGACACTGGATATGTTAATCTCAGGTAAAGTATGTTTTCTCAGAAAAGGGAAGGAGAAAAAGCATTCGCAAGTGCTTTAGTGTATTGGCCTAAGAGGAATGAATTATATATAAGTTATCAGGGTTTACTTGCACAATTAGGCCTGAAGACAACTTTCTCTCTTAATACGTATCCTAAGAGCAGTGGTGATTGACTCTTCTGCTCTAGGAATGATTGTCTACTTGGGAGGGAAGGTACTTTCCATGTTTGCTACAGCCCAAGACAAGAATAGTCCTTGAAAGCTGAACTCATTACTCAAGGACAGTTTAAGCATAGAGTCATTGCAAAAACTTCAGGATATGCCCACATCTCTTGTCATCTCTTTCCTTTAGCTTTTCTCTCCCTTCACTTTCACTAGGAAAAAATTCTTACCATCTATGTCCTGAATCAGGAGATCTGTTTCTTTCTGAGAATTTAAGTTCTTTATAGCTCAGATGTTTAGTACAGTGCCTACCCAGTGTGTAAAAAACATTATGTACTTATTTGTTAAAAAATATTGGACATTGTTGTTTCAACGTTTCTTCAACTTTTCACTTCTCTAAGGATATTTCTTTCACCTGCCTCAGTTACTATCCCAGCCCAAGGTTTTACATCATGCTCACAACTCTGCATAGTGTTTACTGTGAACAAAGTAGAGTAACAGCAATCTGGTTATGACCATTTTCCACTAGGAAGACGTGGAGCAGAGATGATGAATGGTTTCTACAAATATAAAAGATCACTGGGGATGGAGAGTTAGCTTCATTTTTCTAATTGGATTCATGTTTATTGTTAAACAAATCATATATACACATATTTGTTTTTCTGTTAATGTGGTCTTAGATGATGGTTTATGGAACTCTATATTCTTAAAACATTAAAAGAACTAATATTGGGGTTTACAAATTTAATTATATTCATTTCACTTTGTTTTCCCACAGAATTTTGTGCGTCATCACTGGGTGCACAGGCGTCGGCAGGAGGGAAAATGTAAGCAGTGTGGTAAGGTAAGGGGCCCGGCACCCCATGGCCATCGCAGGAGGCTCCTCAGGCCTTTGCAAGCACCCGAGGTAGATGAGTCCTGTCACCTGAATCCAGTGCTCAGTACGTCACTTCCTTTCTGCAAGGCCTTATTTTTCCAAGTCCCCTTTCCTAAAGAGGTGTTTTAGTCATTCCAGAACTCACTGCAAGAGGCAGAAGTCTTAATACAAAGAATTAGCATATTTTAAGAGAGATGGATACACTTTTGTGGTAAATTTCATTGTTGATAGTTTAAAAAACAACACTTCTTATTTCATTAAAACCCCTCTGAAGTATAGTCCACTATACTTCTTTGATCAGCAACAGAAAATCAATAGGTTGTTGAACAACACTACTTTTGTTGATACATGATGGACCAGAAGAACAGCAAGGAAGCAAAAAATGTGTTGCTGTCTTAGGATGGTATCCAGTTCCTGGGAAGAGATGCCTTTCTCATATGTGGTTATTTATGTCTTCTCTCTGTCTCGGTATGACTGGTTACAGGCCCCTGATGGTGCAAGGCCTCTTGGAAAAGTGAGGGCGGGCGTTCTATGGCTGCAGGCTGTGGAACTCTGTAGATTCTACATTATTGACCCTAGCAGATTTGGGTTATGACTTTTTAAATGTACAGAGATCCACTTTAGGAATGAAAGGCCCCTCTGGGAAGGCTAAATGGGTAGTGAATCACACTACAAAGATTTATTTTTTCAAATGACACCAATAATAAGCTGGACTCAGTGAAGGGACGTTTTGACTTGATAGAGACCAAACTAATTTGGGAGAATATATTCCTCATTAATTAACACTTTCTAATTTGTTTATGTGACTCCTTTGGGTCAAACACTGTGGTGAGCTGACCAGTGTGGTATTTTTTAATAGTAGAGGGATACAGGGAAATATTTAGTTGGAGAAAGTTTCATTAATTTTTCTGCTTGCACAGTGCCTTGAAAGAAAATATGCTGTAGTCATTGGTTAGCAAGTTCTTTGGAAGGCTACACACCTTACCCTCAAGGGTATGATCCTCTTTTATAACTAGTATTATCTTCTCCACTTTAACACACTGACTCTCAGTTGGTCTCTTTCTAGTTTGTAAAGAGGACAGATGAAATACATTGAAAGGTGGAGGAAGTAAAAAGGAGATGAGGAGGAAGAGGGCCGGAGAACGATTCTTACTGGCCATATTACATGGTTGCATAAAAGGAAGTCAGCTGCCCACTCTCACGTGACCATCCTTTCTTCGGTGCACCTACACCTTCACTTTCTGGTGTTGCCTTGGATCCTGTGAACTTACCCTTACTATGTGGACTATAGACTGTCTACAACTTTCCCCAAAATGTGTGTGCGTGCGTGTGTGTGAGTGAGTGTGTGTATAAGAGAGAAGAAACAGGCAGAGCCAATTTGTAGATAGAAATGGAGTAGGAAGGAACCAACTGGTGGTTTGCAGATTTTTTAGGCCGTTAGACAATGTTTATGGTTAAAAAGTATTTGTAGTTTCAGTTTTTACTTTTAAAGTTAACAGTAGAGTAAATATTTGGACTGATTTTCTCTTGAGCCTTGAATACGTGTTGGGCTGAGTGTGGCATTGAATGGGTATCTGATAAGAAAGCTCATGATTCAGTTGCTCAGTTGCTTTAACATTTGCTTCATATCACAGGCTGCTATATTTATGACCTTTACATCATTTTACTTTGTTTTCATTCATAGTCCTACATCATGTAAGAATCAGGCAGAAAAATGATGGCACACTCACACTCAACTTATGTAATGGGATGAGTTTTTAATAGAAACTATTTTAAATGTGTGAGCAGAGTGTAGAGAAACCTCAAGGGATAGTGGAGTACTCCGAGGTTAGTAATAGCAAGGGAGCCATGGTCAAGTCTGAAGAGGCAAGGAGATGGTGAGAACCCTTTCAAGGAGCTGTAACCTTTAGTCACGGGACTTAGCCAGCCCAAGGTGACCTACCAGCTGGGGAATGAATGTCCTTCAATTTCCAGTGGCCAACCCCAATAGAAACCAGAGCACAAGGGACACTGTTAAGACATTTCATGAAAGTCACTTTTTTACAATGGGATGTGGGATAAAGATGGGAAGTGGGTGTGGAGGGGCAGTGGGATTGATGGAGCACATATTGTTTAATATACAGTTGCATTCAATCGGTGATTAAAGGCAAGATGCCTACTTACTCCCCAAATATACCTCTCAGTGATTTTCACCAGCTCTACACGTTGCATTCACTCAATCAAAATTTGGTTTGTAGTCCTTTAAAATCAATAGGTCAAAGAAAAGCATAGTTATGATTGTAACTAATTGGACCTTGTATTTTTGAAGGAACCAAGTAACCAAACCCAGTGCTATGGTAGTTATGGAAATATGCTTGTAAACCACAATTTGAAACCTTATCTTTTATTTCTTCATTTAGAGACATATATAATCATTATAAAAATAAATGAGCTAACTTTTTGAAATGTACAAATCTAGAATTTCTAACATCAAATCCTGAAAGCAGTTTTTAAACTTTGGTTGACATTTTGGCTACCTTCCACTTTCCTAACCAAACATGCTACATCATTACAAATTATTTGTCCATAAATCATATGTACTTTCATATGTAATTAGTTTAAGTAAATCAAATAGTGTGTAGCATTAATTAAATAGGAAAATGTCAAACTACTCTTTCTTGTAATGAGTATTATTAAAAACTAATTTAAAATGAACTTGTAAGTACAGTATTTAAAATGTACACATCTCAAGGAAGTATACTTAATAGCATTTTTGTAATGCAAAAATGATCAAATCATTAAAAACATTCCATGGTGGTGTGGTGGAGATATTATATGACTAGTGAAAGAGGTTACAGAGTCTAAAAATAATGAAAAATACTGACCTGGGGCTTTTGAGGATGTTTCCTTATCAATTTAAAGCAGTATTCTCTACTTATCTGAGTTGATTATATAACACAGACAAGGAAATCAAGCCTCTCCTTGGAGCTCCTGCCAACACAGCTGCTGGAAGCCTTGTTTTTCTTTCTGTCCTTGGCTGAGTATCAAGAAAGAGGACAAGGGCACCCACCTTTCTACATCCTGCTTTTTTTGAGTTTGACTATTTTAGATTATTCATTTAAGTGGCATCATGTAATATTTGTCCTTCTATGTCTAATTTATTTCACTTAGCATAAGATCTTCCAGATTTCATATGAAGAAGGGGTAATGGGGAGGTATTAGTCAAGGTGTACAAAGTTTCAGATGCAAAACAAGTTAAATCCAAAGATGTATTATACAACTATATTGTGTACTTAAAATTTTGCTAAGAGGGTAGGTATTATGTTAAGTGTTCTTATTAAAAAATAATAAAAAGAGTGGGAGAAAACTGTTGGAGGTGATAGACATGTTTATGACATAGATTGTAGTGATGGTTTCACAGATATATATTATCTCCAAACTCATCTAGTTGTATATATTAAACATGCACAACTTTTTATATGTCAATTATACAGTATAGTGGTTACCAGAGGGGAAGGGGGTGGATGGAGGACGAAGAGAGTAAAGGGGGTCAAATATATGGTGACAGATTTGCGAGGTGGGCACACTGCGCATTGTACAGATGTTGTATTATAGAGTTGTATACCTGAACTTATATAATGTTAACAAGTATTACCCCAATATATTTAATTAAATATACGAGGGCTGAAGCGACATGGGGCTGAGAGCTCAGAACCAGTGCTCCTTGCTGCAGCCCCCAGATGATTAAGTCACTCAGTTATCACCTATAGATTTGTTTGCTACTTACTGCCTTTGCTTCCCTGATCTTTGGCATTGTCAGTGTCCTAGTAGTTACAGCTAATGTGATACTCTGGTCACTGTGGTCCCAATTGCTCTCTCTTCAGAAGTACCTTCACTAGTGTATGAGATAATGTTCACTGTGAAGGCACGAGGATTGTGCAGAGGAGGAGTAGAACTGCAGTGCAGCCACAACATAGGCCCCAGCCAATCCCATAAGGAGCTGGACTCGCCCCTCAGAGTTGCCTTGACCAGTCATTGGACATGGGCTGTCCTTGGCCCAGGTGATTCTTTTAGGTTTAGGGCAATTCCTAAAAATGGGAAGTTGTCTGTTTTGAGAGCCACCAGCCTCTAACACTCCTCTGAGCTGGGGGAATGTGATGAGTGCCTCAGGCCTGAAGCAGAGTTGCCTGGATACAACAACACAACAAGCAGTATGGTTCATCCTTGTCCCTTGTGCTTCTCAGCATTACTTGTGTCACATATATGATACATTTTTAGTACAGCTCTTCCAGTATTCTGGTTGGTCTTATTTCCCGGGGAAACATAGAAGAGAAAGGTTAGGCATAAATGACAGCCCACTCTGTGGAAGCTGCTCTTAAATCTGCAGCTGATCATCTCCCCCTCAAGTAACACTCTGGTCAAGGTGACTGTCAGCCTGTTTGGGCTGCTGTTATAGAATACCATATACTGTGTAGCTAAAAAACAACAGAAACTCATTTCTCACAGTCTGGATGCTGAGAATCCAAGATCAAGATGCTGGCAGATTTGGTTTCTGGTGAGCCTGCTTATTATTCATAGAGCCTTCTGGATGTGTTCTTACATGGCAGAAGGGGCAAGGGAGCTCTAAGAATCTCTTTTATAAGGATAGTAATCCCATCATGAGGGCTCTACCCTCATAATCTAATAACCTCCTCAAAACCCTACCTCCAAGAACCCCATCACACTGGGGTTTAAGTTTCAACATTTCATGATGAGGCACGCAAGCATTCAGTCTCTAGCGGTGACTTACCTAGTGGGGTGACAAAGACCATTATCTCTGAGCAGTGTGATCTTCTGATCTTGCCTGTTACACTTGTCCATTTATCATTATAAATTTTCAAAGAATTAGAATAATCTGGGTGCCAGATATATTCTCCCTGCCTCCACTATCAAATAACAACTATACTTACATCTAATGATCATGATCAAGATGGTAACTTGTCAGGATGGTGAGTCCTTCCTGTGCTTATTAGTCTTTGACACAAAGATCCCAAAGTAAGTGGATAAAGTGGTAGTTTAAGGTATAACGGCCTCTTGTTATGTCCCATGGTGGAGATTCAAACCCTCAGAGCCCAGAGTTGTGGGACAGGAAGCACAAATTCCCCCAAGTGGGTCAATGGAAGTGATAGTAGCCAGGGTCACTCCTACTCCCACCCTTTGGTTGCTGCACCTGTGTAATTTATCATGGAAACACAGCCCCACTAAATGATCATGGATTTAGTGAGTATGTTGTATGGTGTTCCTAAGGTATCCTCTCAAACCTGAAGCCCATGTTACCCCTTCAAAAGACTATTCCATCTCTCTGTCAGCCTGCAACTTCTGATGGTGTGGGTTGTGATAGGACCAGGGTATCTCATGGCCATATGCTCACTCCACATCTCCATTGCTGCAAAATGGTTTCTTTGGTCTGACATGATATTATGCAGGATCCTGTGTTGGTGGGTCAGACACTCTGTAAGCTCTCACATGGTAGTGCTGGCTGAGATCTGGCAAAAGGGGAAGGTAAGCTCATACCCAGAATATGTGTTCATTCTAGTCAGGATGAGTTACTGCCCCTTTCATGGTAAGAGGGGTTCAGTATAATCAATTTGCCATCAAGTAGCTGGTTGTTCCCTTTGTGGGATGGCGCATACTGGGTGCTCAGCTTTGGTATCTTTAGCTGGAAGGTTAGACATTCAGCAGTGGTAGTGGTGAGCTCAGTTTTTGTTGGGTTTTCACCCATGTTGTTGAAGTCAAACCTAAGTGTTCATCAGTGCCATCATGGCTACTGCATGTATGAGCCCATTGTGCCATGGATGGTATTCTAGGATGGACATATAAATAAATCCAATAGTTGTGAATGCAGTTTTGGCCATACCAAATACAACACTACCTATCTGTATAAAGTATTTTTGTTTTAGAATCAGGATGGTCATAACAATATGAAATATAAGCATCACTATTAAACATAGTTAACATGTAAATTAAAATGTAAATCATCAGCCATTGTTATAGGCTTAATTTCAATTATATCTTAATTCCAAGGTCCTGGATTAAGTTGTCTACATCCATGAAGTCATCTTTCTCAGAAATAAAAAAGGTCAGGAAATCATGTCTTAGGCTCTTCATATAGTCTGATAAGTTGACTTATACTGAGAATTCTGTGCTCAAAATTTTGCTTCACCACCCACCCCTGAAACTATAACTTGTAGCAGGGGTCTTCTGATAAATTAATGGAAAGAGCTGAAACTGTCTGAGGATAATAAGACTGACTGGCTCTGATGAATATATTATAATTACCAACAACATTAGAATGGAGCAACATGAGATGCTGTGTTGAGGAATAACAAAATGTCAGTCTATGTGTGTAAATCAGTGATTACCCTGGAGTAAGAGCAAATTATGGACAATAGCACTGTCAGAGACTTTAATTAATACTGTGAAGTATATTATAATTAAAACCAATAGACAAAATTTAGCTTTTTCAAAGATAATTAATAAAGTAACTGTAGATTCACATAATTTGCAGCACTGTCAGAAATTATAAAGACGTTGCTTATTAAAATTCCATTTATAAACATACTTTTATTATAATTCAATTTGGATAACTTTACACATCTACTCTCTGAAAATACCAAATGTTTATAAAAATTTTAGCTTAAGATCAGTAAAATCAGTATAGAAAACTTAGGAAGTTCAAGTAAATTAGATTTTCTCTGAGTAAATAAGCCTTAACCTTAGATAAAATAGAATATTAATGCTACCATACTTATACTGTGATAAAACCAAAGAAAAGGCATATTATAAAACTAGCCTAATATCTGGAGATTCACATTGCCAGGCAAGGTACACATATCAGTGGAAAACTGGATCGGGTAGTTTGTTGAGGGGAAAAAATCAACAGTCTGTATGTTTCACGTCAACAACATGTATGTATGTTGTTTAATGTACCAGATTGGTTCATGGTGGTTTTGCTAATTAAAGATGGAAGGTTGCACCCTTAGCTAATTCTAGATAGGACAGAAGTAGTCCATAAGTCTGTAGATAGTTGGTTAAAATGGGTTGCCATTTTTGATTAGTCAAAAAGTTTTCAAAAAGTTTTCAGTTAGGTTGGTGTGGGTCTGCACCTGAATCACTCCAAGGTCTTTGTTAGGTATCAGCTTCAGCTGTGATAGTTCGTCTGCTTCAGCTGGTTGAGGTAGTTACACTGATACAGCATAAGCAGTCTGAGATCCTCTAGCAAAGGTCTTCTCCTATTGGAAACATTTCTTTTTACATTAGTTTATACCAAGTCATCATGGTGTTCATATCCCATTGGGTAAGTTTTCAAGAGTGGTATAGAAGTTTTTATTTTATAACTTCAATTCTGTGCTAAAAATAATGAACTTTGCACCTAAATTTATGGTGAACATATTAGATATTAAATATAAAATGTGTGAAAGAGTATATGTCTTTTTTCAAAATAATAGAGACTAATTTGACCAAAAATGCTTGAAGTTCTCTGTTTTAAGATAAATATTGATTTAGTTTAATTTTATAATTCCCTTGGGTTTGCCTTGAACAGATGAGTGGATATGGAGAGGTTTATTTTGTATAAAGTTGTGGAGTCAGGAAGAATATCAACTCTTGTGTTAGATAAAATTAAATCAAATTTAATTTGGGAATCAGGCTATGGTCCAGAGATTTCCTCATCTAAACCTCAGTTAAATACATAAACAATAAGAAAATTTCAGTTTGTTTCAAGTAAAGCCCCCTCTCCCACTTTCTTGGTTTCAGCTATAAAACTGAGCACCATTTGGTATATGCCCTAGATTGCAGAAGAAGAGACAACAAAGCTTTAGCTGCTAAGAATAAATGTTGTTTAAATGTTTTTATATTCCAATTTGATTAAAAAACTCAACCAATAAAAAAAAATTACCTCATCTCTCAAGGTTCTTGGTATTTATAACTCTGAAGTCAGTTAGATCCAAAGTATTTGACCTCACATCCCTATTTTCCTCTGTGATAGTGATGAGCAAAATAGCCCTTAAATATAGAGCCAGTGGAAATTCAGTCAGGGCATCTGTCAATACCATAGTATCAGATGTGGGCCAGCATTTAAAAACGGGTAATTAGGGACCTGGCTCTTTTTGCTGTGTTGAGATCCTGGCCAAAATCTTCTCCCCATTGCAGGTGGTCTGTGAGACCTTGGTCCATGAAGGCCCCGACTTGGTTCTATTTATGTCTCTGAGTTAGACAGTCACCCCGAAGCTCTGGCCTCTGTGACTCTGCCAGGCTAGAATCCAAAACAAAGCACAGAGCTGATTATCACCAGGCTGGTTTCCAAGGGACCCACCGCAACTCTGCATAAGCACAATGCCCAGCTCCCTGGGATGGCTGGCCTGGTTGTTTTTGGTTTTAGCCTGGCCATCAGGACTAGAGTGGATTTCATCTGTCTTCTTGAAGCCAGATCAGTGTTTGGTAGAGATGTGAGCTCATCTACTCACTCTGTACCTACCGTCAGAGTATTGCTAGTCACATGTTCAACACTGGAGGACTTCGTTAGGAGGGAGGTAGGTGTGGTTTCTGTTGATAGGTCTTAGCAGTAAAAGTACTCCTTCAGTGTGTGTGTGTGTGTGTGTGTGTGTGTGTGTGTGTGTCTGTGTCTGTGTGTATTCCTACGTATATAGGCTATCCAGAAAGTATCCAGCCATGTAATATGAAAAATAGAGGAATTTATGGCTAGATTTTTTAATACTGTGTTAGAAAGAGCTTTTCAAATATTATACATTGCCTCATTTGATACTCTAACTGCTTAGCAGTATAGGAGAGGTTTGTATTATTATTGTTATCATTTTCAGGTGAAGGGAATGCTCTGAAGGGTTAAGAGATTTCTCTGAGATCCCCCACCCAATAAGACAGTTCAAGAAGTAGTCTTAACTCTTCCATTTCTCCATCAGCTTCTTTTTTATATAGAATTATCTGATGTGTGAATTGATGAAGTGGTGGCTGGATAATAGCATTTAAGCCTGTTTATCAATGCATTTGATACAGTAACATTCAATAGACTGCTAGTTGTGGCTACTGCTGCTATTATGCCATCGATCCCACCATATTGATTTCTAGTCATGTAGCATGTGAACATTGCAGACTTAAAAATTAAAATTAGAATCCTAGCACGTTTGCAGTGTCTAAAGGGGTTGGAAGAGGCAGTGGTGAGGAGGCATTATTTTCACATGGTTTCGGTTATGTATTTGGGTACAGATACCATGAAGTTGATGATTGGATGTGTTAGCGGTGACTTTGTTCAATTCATCAGAAGGTATGCATACCATGCCTATGATGTTCAAAGAGCTCTGCTAAGTTGTGGGGCTTCTCTTAAAGAGCTGTAATTCCACTGGAGAAATAATACATGTGCACAAAAATTAACTAACGACTTAGGGCTATTCATTAATGCCAAGGGGGAGGTACTAGTTGTAAGGCCTGTAGTTTAGAATGGGACTTCTTTTAATGCAAATTGGTTTTTAACTTAAAATTATCTGTACACATCAAGTATAACATTTTTTTAGCCTCAGTAGCTTTCCTGCCCATCACATTTTCTTTTGATCACTTTACAAAAACCTGCTTTAAAAAAATTGCCATTGCTCTGCATTAGTTTGTTTGGGTTTGGATTTTATAGGCAGATATAATGGATGAGCTTTGGGAAGGCTAAAGAAAATTCTTTGGGCATTACTGCATACTTCTCTCTGGTAATTATTTAGGGACAGCAGCCTCCAAAAAACACCTTTTCTGTTCTTGAGGAAAAATAATTTTGTTTGTTCATTTAAGAGGATTGTGTGTGCCAGGATTGTGTGTGCCATTCCATTAATCTCATTGCTTTATACTGGTGAAGAATAAAGTTGAAAGCTTCTTGTTTTAAGTTCTCACATTCCAAAGGGGATGATGAAAGTGTTTGAATTTTCTGCTGCACCCTTGGACCTCTCCCAGACCCTGACTTCTAAGCCATAACTCTCTGATAGGTAATTTCTTTTTTAGTGGGTACTCAGATGTGAAAATTGTTTAGAACCTCTGAGATGGATGATCACTGTTATGAAGAACCATGTGAAGTGATAGTGGCTTTTCTTTTACTTATAATAAAAACATATCAGAACTACATTTATTAGGGAAAAACAAGCCAGAATTTTTTGTGACTGACTTTGAGTAGTTAGTGGCATAGCAGATACTGGTGCCTCCTTTCTCACACTCCAGATGATTCTGGAATAGGAGACTTGCATGGCCAAGGGTGGAGAATGTAAATGCTGAATGTGGCATTTGCAGTCCCAGTTACCCTGAGTGGTGGGGACAGTTCTAGTCCTATTCACATCATGGACTTCAGAAGGGCAAATGAATGCTGTGATTGAAGTGGTTTTAAATTCTCTTATCTCTTGTCCTCACATCCCAGGGCTTCCAGCAGAAATTCTCCTTCCACAGTAAAGAGATTGTGGCTATCAGCTGTTCCTGGTGCAAGCAGGCGGTAAGTTTTGGGATGAAATAAAACAAACTGGGCTCGTGTTCTATCTAAATAGACTTATGTCCCTGCTTGAGTCCCTGCCTGTAAGTGAAAGGTTATCCCAGTGTAAGTATTGTTTCTCTTACAAAGAATCATTTGAGGGAGAAAGATGGATTACAACTATAGAATTATAGCGTGTATGAGCTGTGAGAAACTACAGAGATAAATTAACTCTTTCACTTTGAAGCCTGGGATCAGAGACTAGAAAATTCTCCCTTCGTTCTAACTTTGGGTCTAGCATTTAGGACTTTCACCTTAGACCTATATGAGGGCTGTCCAGAAAAAATCCCCAGCCATTGTCAATATAACAAGAATGGTTACATGGCTGGTTACTTTCTAGAAAGTATCCATCCACAAATGGTTCTTATCATATTGACAATGGCTGGATTTTTTTTGTTTGGACAGACTATATACCACAGTACCAAAAAAAGTATACACATTTTCAGAGATGTTATCTAGGTATTACTTTTTGAAGTTGAATTGAATTACAGTAACAATGTGTAGTATGACACTTGCTCAAAAGATGGCATTAATTAAATGAATGCTAGTGTCACCCTGAGACAAGTAGGAAAAAGAGTATGGCCAAAGCATGGTTGTTGTTTGAGGAGTGTAAGACCATTTTGAAGTGATATTTGAAATTTTTTTTAATGCAGCTATGTTAGCATAAGAGTGGTCTGGTATGTTTTTAAAATTCAAGAACATTGTTTGAGTTGCCCCCATGTTCTCCTGACTTAACACGCTTTGACTTCTACCTATGGGGGACTTTAAGGGATGTGGTGTACCATAAAAAACCAGCTACACTGGCAATACTTGGAGAAGAGTTTGAAACAGCGTGTGCAGTGATACTATTGGACACTTTGGTCAACATTGCCTGAGCAGTAGTTCACCATAATCAGAAGTGTTTGGACACTGATGGTAATGACACTGAGCACCTCTCATAATCAGAGTCAAATATGACTTGTATTCATCTTTTGTTATTGGTATGTATAGAGTTATTACAATTTTAATACAGTTTATTCCTTTCTTAAAATGTATACACATATTTTTGGCACAGTGTGTGTGTATAAATAAATACATAATTTTTTTCCCAACAATTAGGGTAGGAAGTTGTAACATTAGATAATCCTACTAACACAGGAGTCCAGGCATGTTGGTTCCTCTGTTTCTAATGTGGGCACTTTTTTTTTTTAATGCAGCTATGTTATCATAAGAGTGGTCTCGTATGTTTTTAAAATGTGGATGTTATTATAGTTGTCTGTATATGTAACTTTCTTACATTTGAACATATATGTTCATTAGAATCCAATAGTAATTTCCTTATTTATTTTTTCTCTTTTTTATCTATCCTTTTTAATTTTTTTATTTATTGGGGTCATACTGGTTAATGATGGAAAAAGAATTGACTTTGAGTGGTGAAAACACAACATGATATATAGATGATATATTATAGAATTGTACGCTTGCATCCTTTTTTCATTTTTTTAACACCTCTGTCCCAACATTGTTCATTTTTTAATTTATTTGCTTATGTACCTATTCTTTCTGTAACCAGACAATGTATACTGTAGTCTAACTCATGGGTTGGCAAACTATGGTCTATAGGCCAACTCTGACTACTGCCTGTTTTTTATAAGTAAAGTTTTATTGGAACACAGCCATGCTCACCCTGTTTTGCATTTATGTGTTGTCTTTAGCTACTTTAATGCTGCAGTGGCAGAGTTGAGTAGATGCAACAGACACATGGCCCTGTAAGACTAAAATATTTACTGTCTGGCCCTTTTATAGGAAAGGTTTGTGGACCCCTGTTCTCAGCTCTTAATTCAACTGCTCTTTTTGAATGACTGTATATCTGGGGTATATAGTTCCTTCATTGCACAGCCAACCTGAAAAGAAAGAAACTAGTTTCAACTAGGTTAAAGGTTTGAAGGAAAACTTTAGCTTTCTACACACATCAGAATTAACTTGGGGCAGGAGCAGATACATTTAGTTGAAACACATGACACTGACATTTTTATGGGTCAAAAACTTTTTAATTTTGACAATTCCATAAGGTTCAACCTAATAATCTCTCTGGCATAATTTCCCTAAGCCCCCACTAGTCAGGAGAACCTACTGTCACTGGAAAGCTTGGTGATTACTGTGTCACCATCCTGCCACATTTTTTGATTCTTGGCATTCCCATCTCCTTTCAGTTAAATGTTATACAAATAATCTCTATTCTTCTGTTCAATGACATATTCACAAATATAAGACCATCCTAGTCCTTGATTGAAACTATACTATCAAGACAATATCCACTTGGAGACGAAGAGGCAGATTCACAGGCTAGGTGTCCCAACAATATCTATGATTCTGGTTCCCCTGATGTGGTGAGACCCCCACCTACAGGATGGCATCATTGGTGGCAGTGGACTCAGATAAGCAGCATCTGCTCCCACCCCTGTAACCTACTAGGCTGTGTTTAGATTGTTTGTCCATGGTCAGTTAATTGGAAACTCAATACTTTCCACTAAACATGTGTGCTCTCTTTATATTAATCTATAGTCCAATTGAATCACTTCAAAGACAACTTTCACTCAACCATTGTGACAGAGCCATGGTCACTTCCACATAGCTTTGTTTCCTAGGGTCCCACATATAGAAGGTAATTTTGCAAGATCTAAAATAGAAAACATTTTAAGACAAATTGCAGTAGTGCTATGTTTTTATTTTTAACATTACAGGTAATCCCTTATAGGATATATGATGTCAAACAAATAAGTGTCTTCTATGGGGAAAAAAAAAATCAATTGGTTTTGGGAGCTGGGTTTCCTGGGTTCAGGTCCTGACTCTATCACTTAAAAGTTGTGCAGTTTGGACATACCTCTTAGCCTCTCTATATTGGAGATTTCTCAGGTATAAATTGAAAAGTTGAGTTAGGTAGTCTCTGAGGTCCCACCATTGTAGAAATGCAGTGGCCATTCATTTGGGGGATTATTTGAACTGCTAAGAGAAAATCACTTTAGTTTTGTTTTTTATTTAAAAATTTTTTTTGAAAGAATTTTAAATTTACATAAAAGTTGCAAAAGTATAATAGCACAGAGCATTAAACGTGTATCCTCCCATCCTTCTTCCCCTAACTTCCTCTAATTTTGACAGCTTACATGACCATAGTACAGTGAATAAAACCAGGAAGTTGGTAATATTGGTACATTACAGACTTTTAAAACATTCACCGATTTTTTCCTTATTTCCCCTTTTTCTGTTCCAGGACCTAATCAAGCATCTCACAATACATTGAATTGTGTCCCCTAAGTGTCCTCCAATTTTTGACATTTCTTCATCTTTCATGGCCTTGACATTAGAATGCCTCCCACATTGAGTTTGATGTTTTCTTGTGATTAGATTGGAATTATTTATTTTAGGCAAGCGACTATAGAAGCGATGTGGTATCCTTATTACATACTTATCAGATAAGTACCTAATGTTGATGTTTTATTGACAGTAAGAGTAACCTTGATCACTTGAGTAAGAGTACTTGCTGTGTCTTCATGAACTTACTAGATTTCCCTTTCCAACTGAGAAGAATTTGTGGGAAATATTTTGAGATTATGCTGGTGTCATATTTCTCTTCATACTTTTGCCTATAGATTTTAGCATTCTTTAGTGGATCTTTCTTTCTTTTTTAAAATTTATTTAATTTTTTTTAATTTTTAAAATTAATAAACTTTATTTTTCAGAACAGTTCTGGGTTCACAGCATAACTGAGTAGAAAGTAGGGAGATTACCCATACATTCCCTGTCCTTACACTGTCACACATTCCCCTGCTGTGAACATCCCATGAGAGAATCACTTTTTAAGGAAGATACAATATTTTGCCATGTATTATGTGCTTCTGAGTATGATGCACACCCAGATTTTTGGTCCAAACTTTCAGGCAGAAAAAATCTTCTGTTTTAATTTTTTAATTCAAAATTTTATTCATTTGTATTTAGGTATTTGTTTTTTGTATTATAAAAGAATTTTAGCATTTATTTTTTTAACATATTATAATATAAGAAATTTTATGTAACAACTAATTACAAAACATAGGACCAGACACATGGTACAAGAAATTTTTTTTATATAGAAGGACAAAAATAATTATCATATTTCATTCACATCATTATTTTGCATATGGATATTGTTACTGATTTCTAGAGTTACACCTTTAACTCATAAGCATAAATAAAAGAATTAAAAACATTTATATAGATATAGAATTACTACTACCCATGTCTAATGTGCATCCTTATTTTTCCTTCACATATTTGGGCAAAAAAGTACACACAATACATGGCAAAATACAGTAGTCATATGACATTTCTCTGATATATAAAATTGTTTGCAGATCACAAAGAACTGGTGGCTAGGTGAATTAATTTATGAAATTATATTTCATACTTAATAAACTGATTTAATAATTAACCACTGGATCAGGTCAGATCTTGAAGATATGCAAAAATGAAGACAAAAACCTCCTTGATGTGATATAGTTGGAGTGACCATATTTGACAGTTTTCCTGAGTTCTAATTTATATCTTTTGTTCCAACATAATTATTAAAGTGCTCCCTTTCACTCTTAAAATTGTTCCAGTTAAGATGATAAATTATGTGGTCACATTAAATATAACCCAAGTAAAAACTGATGTTAAATTTTTAAAAATCACTATGGTTAAGACTTATAATTATTGCATGATGTGGATTTATGTGTTTATTAGAAAATAAATGCTACCACATATCATTTTTACAGCCACACAGAAGATGATTGAAAACATGATTGGCCTAAAGTCACTCAGTCCACTGGGGTATAGAGTTAAGCCCCTAATACTGAGGGATTGTTAGGATCACCAGTCTACCTTTACTTTCTTTCTTTCAAAAACAAAAAGTGTTATAGACTTTCCAAGTGTAATAGGACTGTTGTATTTTTAGCAGCCCCCAACAAACCCAGCTGAAGCACTTAGTTCTTTGTTACCTCTTGGATTTACGAGTCTCTGGAAGAGGCATCTTGCTTCTGTCCTGGGTCTCTTACACTGGAAGACTGCCTGGGAAGGATTTATACCCGTAGGTAGAGAAATGAGAGGCGGATGGTAGGCACTGCCTTTCTGCTCCTCTTTATTTCCTTTTCAACATTATCCCAAATCAACCAAGTCTGTGACTAGCACAAGTTAAGTGAAACAAAGTTATGTACTAAGTTAGAATTAATATAACTTTCCAATACGCTAACATCTTTAGGTAAATATCCTATTAAAAGTTTTAGCTGACCTTGTCCTATAAGATTGATTTCTTGTTATCAGTTCATAAAGTGGAATGAATTGGAAATCTGGTCTCTAAGCTCCTGTGACTGGTTGGGTAGCGATAAGGAGCTTGTGTCCTCAGTGTGTGCGTGCATGTGTGTGCGTGCATGCGTGTGCTTATCCCTTCTCATCACAGCATTGCCCTGTGCACAGAATTGTTTATTGGCCTGTTTTTCTCTTCAGTTTCACAATAAGGTGACCTGCTTCATGCTCCATCACATTGAGGAACCTTGCTCCCTGGGGGCTCATGCTGCTGTTATTGTCCCACCCACCTGGATCATTAAGGTGAAGAAACCTCAGGTAACTGCTGGGACCCTGGTGCTGTTGGGCCAGTGCAGAAAGAAAAGTAACTGGCGCCTCTTGCTTTTCTGCCCCTGACTAGCCTTTGGGTTTTTACAGTCTCTGCTCACCCGTCCCTGCAGTCCTATGCTTACCGTCCCCAGTGCATCCCATTAGCCCATCTCTTTACCGCGTTTGGGCTCTCTCATGGAACCAGCCTCCTCTGCTAAGGAGATCAGTTTCACAGCAGGATTGTTTCCTCCCTGTTCACGTGCTGTGGTGCCCTCATTGGGTGCTCTCGAGCTCCCCAAGTACTAGTGGTCTGCGGGGCTGATCCTCATCCACGTCTCTTCACTCCTAGCCTGGGCACACTCAGGGAGTGACTGTGAGGGCAGACTACCCGGGCTTCCTCGTTTGGTTGAGGCTACAGCCACTTCCAACCTGCACAGCAGACCTTCCTAAATACACAAGGCCTGCTTAAGAGACCAACGTTCTTTTCTTCAGGCAAAGTTAGAATTTCTCCGCGTAATATGTAATGTCCTACTGTAGTCAATCCTCATTGTACTTTCTGTCCTAGAGGGTCTCTGCTACTATACTCTGGGAAACCTTGGTGGTTTCTCAATAAGGTCATGTCTTTGATAGAGAAATTTCTTCTTTGCACTATACATCTTAGACAGTTAGCTCCAAGTTCTGGGATGGCAGACATTTTGTGCTGCAGGGAGAAGATTATACCTCCCCTAGGAAGGTACCTTGGGAAGTCTTACTGAACGTAATACCTATAAAAGATATGGCAGCCCTCCTTCATATGGTCTGCAAAGTCATCATGCAATTTATCCTCACTGACTCAGTTTTATTTAAGAACTGTTGGATCAGGAACACTTTTTCTTTGTGTGTTTCATATAAAGTTTAGCCTCTGTTGATGAGTAACACTTGGGAATAATCTTTCCAATTTAAAATCTGTGGAAGTCCTTGGGAAATCTTTTCCAAAGGCAAGTACAGTATCTGCACATTAAAAAATTGGGGAGTCTAGTCCTTTCCTTGTACATTTTTGAGCCAAATGCCAAGAAATGTTAAATGAGTTGCCCGAGGAGAGACGATATGGCAACTTGAGTATTGCACCTGAAATTCCAGTGTACTGATTTCAAATTCATTGTTACATTAAAATCTCTGTACCATTTTTAATTCTTTGTATGCTTTTCCCCTAAAGTTCAATAATCTCTCCATGTGCTTTATATTAAATGTTCAGTTAAATCAACACTTTTTTTTTAAAATCAAAAACCTCGATGTTATCAGGAAGGCTACCGACATGGTGATGTAATACACGATCCTTGCTCTGAGTACCATGCCATTATCTTAAGAAAAGATCAGGGAGAGCTTTTATTCTGCCTCTTAAAGATAGGTGTGATTTAGGTCAGTGAAGAAGAGGAAATGGCAGGAGAATAGTACGAGCAAGCATACTGCATTCAAATTCTCTTTATGCGACTGTGAGACTCACTGCAGTGCCGTGGAAAGTGTATGTGGGGGTGTGGAGGAGAGGTTGGGGGGAATTTTTCATACATGGGAACTTGGTATTTTAGAAGACTTGAGATAGACCAGTTAGGAAAAATCAGTGCATGATACCACTTTGCAGGAAAATTGTAAGTTTACTTTTCTAGACTTTAAGAATCTTTTCATATGGGAATTTTTAAGCAAGTGAAGAGAGAGAAGATTCTAATGAATTCTTTCATAACCAAAACCTCTTCTGTCAGTGTGACTTCATTTATCTCCCGCCACACTGTAATTTCCTTTTCTTGATTAAATTTTTTATTTTGAGATTCACATGCAGTTGTAAGCACTAATACAAAGGAATTCCACGTACCCTTCCCAGATTTTCCCCTCATGTTAATACCTTGCAGTATCATGGTAGAATGTATCAAAACCAGACGTTGACATTGATTTGGGCAGGATACAGAGCAGTCTGTCACACAAATAGCTCTCACACTACTTTTTCATAGCCACATCCATTTTTCTCCTGGCCCCACTCCACCTAGTCTATCTTCCTGGAATTGGAAGTCTCCCCATTTTCTCACTTGCCTAGAATATTTTAAAGCAGATCTTCGTACATCATTTAGTCTGTAAATACACCAGTTTACTTCTCTAAAAGATAGCATTTTCGAAAGACTACCACGTACCATTAGCTCACCAATCAAAATTATTTTTAAAAATATTGTCTGATTGTGTCCAGTATATATATTTAAAGTGATTTTTTTCAAATCAGGATCCATAGTCCGTAACTGCCTTTTTGTTGACACATCTCCTTAATCTCTTTTAATCTGTAACAATCTACTCTTATTTTCATGCCATCTATTTATTGATTAACTGTGTCATTTTATTAATACCTGTAGAGTTGCTCATATTTTTAATTTTTGGCTGATTGTATCCTTAGTTTATTTTAAAATGATTTCCCTTACTGCCTGTATTTCTTGTAAAGTAGTATTTAGATACATAGACTCAGAGGCAGGTTTAAATTTTTTTGGCAGAAAGACAACATGAGTGATGGTGTGTATTTCTATGGTGTGATTTTTCAAAGGAACATTTTATCAGGTTGTTTACTTTTAGTGATGTTAAGATTGATCAGTGCATTCAGGAGTTAGTCATCCTAATCTATAGATCATAAAGTTGTTCATCAGCCTTTCAACTATTACTTTATCCACTAAAGATTATTACCTGAATTTATATTTTTATCCAACTTTTACTCTTCATTTTTTAGCTGTGACTTTTTTTATAAGAAGATAGTTTCCTTATTACTAGCAAATAAGTGACAAATGCTTGAGTATTTGCCTTTATCTGTTAATTTTTCAGAATAATTAGTTGGTACCTTAGCAACTTTTGTTAGGTGGCTAAGAGTGGTGATGCTGGTGGTGGTGGTGGTTTTGAGAGTATCATTATGAATTATGAACTTACATCATTATGTGATATATTAATATATGGTAAATGCTGTGTTTCAACTATTATTCTTTGCATATTTTTAATTGTTCCACCTCTGACCACTTAGAAGCCCTCCCGGGTTGCTCCTGTCTCCATTTCATGTGCGCCATGAGGCTGTTTGCAGCTTCCTTAGTTTCAGGAATAATGTCAGGTGCAAGGATCATCTTGTGCATTTCCTGCTCAGACCTGCAATCAGCCACTTCTCCAGAGTCTTGGTTACTTCTAATGGGAGATGGCATTTACAGTTCACTCTCTGGATGCTATAGTCCACGCTGTTTTCATTGCACACCTTTTCGTTGTCTTCTATGATTCAGGATATTATAGTAAGAATAATAAGGAGAAGTAACATTTATATGTTAGGAAAGATTTTGAGTGCTTTACATTCATTATTTCATTGTATCATCACAGTACCCTATGAGGCAGGTATCCTGTTATTTGCACTTTAAGGCTTAGAAAAGTGAGATATAGAGAAGTCAACTACATCACCCAGGTCCACATAGCTAGTAAATACTTTGAAGTGGCACTTGAACCCAGGAATTCTGATTCTGGAAACCAAGTTCTTAATGATATGCCGTGCTGCTCACTGTCTTACTATAGCAGCCTTGCTGAGTCAAGTACCTTTAAAAATTGTAGTGGTCCCTCCTCTTTTGGGATCCAAAACCATCAAGTAATTGAATCAACTAACTAAATTCTATGTAAAAGCTAATGCACGATGAACTTTGGGGGCAATGTAGTAGTGGTTAAGAGCTGTAGTTGCACACGTTCCTAAACTCCTCTGCCACTTAATAACTTGCATAATCACAAACAGTTTACATGCTTCTGTTGCACCTTCCCATCTGCAGGTACCTGTAGTTCATAAGATTTTCTTGAGGACTAATGAGCTGAAAAAAAGGATAAAGTACGTAGAGTAGCACCTGGCTCATTGTAAACAGTCAATGTTAGCTCTTGTTATTTTCCTTCTTGTTGACTTTTAGGAGTGCAGAGTATTGAGTGAATCTGTACAACAACAGATGAAAACATTGGACAGTCCTAAAGGGGTCAGGACAGAAGTTATTGATCCCTGAGCCATCTGTATTACAATGAAAGAGGATGGGAAGAGGATGAGACTTGTAATGGAGATGGTAGAAAGAGATAGAACGGAAGCCACAGCCTGCCATCTACCACACTCCCAAGTGCACCTTGAAACACTACAGTAACTGTTGTCCTTTACCTGTAGTGGGATTGTGTGTTCACTAGTATGCTGCCTATCCCATGGGAGAGAGTCAGGTCCTTTTTATTTATTGAATATAGGGATGGAAGAAGCCTGGGTGAGCATCACACCCAGACAGTGAAAGGAGGAAGAGAATCCTGCAAAACAGGGAGAGGAGATTTATTATTAAAAATGCAAAGAAAATTAGGGTAATCTTCAATGTTATGGGTTTTTTTTTGATATCTATAGAAATTAACAAGGATTGAGAAAAGTTCTTGTGTTTGCGCCCAGATCGTTGATGACCATCAGAATCAGTTTGTGAAGTATGGAGCATGGGTGGCAACCTGTTAGCAGTTGTGTGGAAACAGAAGATGAGTGAATTCATTGGAGACATTGGGAAATGAGAAAGAGAATTTGGAAGGTAGATGGAGAATGACAGATAAAATGTTTTTCCAACTTTTAGAAAAAAAAATATACAAGGGCTGTCCAGAAAGTATCCAGCCACATAACATGAAAAATAGAGGCATTTATGGCTGAGTTTTTTCCAGACTGCCCTCGTATATATATTTCCACACATCTATGTATATTTCTATATACTATGACTGCTTAAAAATATGATAAAGAAGATAATCTTGTGTTAAGGAAATATTTACTTAATTAACCAAATGCAAAGATGCTGTTATATACAGTGGGAGGTCCCAAGATGAATCAAGTGTCCATGTGATATCCACAAAGGCTATACTCTTCAGTGGGGGAAAGAAGGCACCACAGTCTTAAGTCACTGGGATGAGTGTTTGTGGATTCTGGAAGAGCAATTCAGCTTCATGGCTGACTTCTGATATCTGGGAAGGTTTGTCTTTTTGATCAGTGAGAGACACGTGAAGGGTGGTGAGAAGAAGGGACCAAACAAGTTGGTTAAATCACCAGCAATGGTCAATAAGAGGCCTACATGTCTAAGACAGAGAGGGGAAATGCTACCTAAGGTGGAGAAACCCAGGGGAAATAGGAAGCAGGGTCAAACAATTTCAGTCATGGAAATCACTGTAGGCCAATGGAAAATATGACATTTGTGCTTGGTCTTGAAGAATGTGCAGGGGTGTCATTGGGACAAGGGAAGAGGAAGGACAATGCAAGTTGATAGAACATAATGAGAATAACAGTAAGATGGCTCCATCGTGGAAAGTCAGCTTTATTTGTGATGTTTATGTCTAACAAATGACTCCAGAGAGGAGTAGTAAAGAAAATCTACTTGATTGTACAATGGTCAGGAAAAGTGGGTTGTAAGGAGTTAGAATTACTATCCACATATTATCCTTCTCTGTTAAAAAATGTCTGGTTCTGAGTGGATAGTGACTGTGACCAGCTCTGAAACTGGGAGCTGTGTGAAACCTTGTGGTCAGGGAAGTAAGAGCTGCTTGGATGATTGCTGAGTTTCATCACCAAATTATTTGGGGAGACCTAGAAGAAAACTGATAGGAAGTAGATGACTTTAAGGAATTAGAAGAAAACCAAATTTTAGTACCTGACACTATATATAGATTTTACAATATTATTGATTATATTCCCCATACTGTACTTCACATCCCTGTGACTATTTTGTAACTACCAATCTGTACTTCCTAATCCCCTCAACTTTCTCAGCCAGCCCCCCAAACCCCCTCTCATCTATTATAGTCACCATTGGTGGTGGTGGGGGGATCACTTCAAAAATTATATAAATGTTTAACCACTATGCTGTATACCTGAAGATAATGTAAAATAATATTGATTGTCAACTATAATTTAAAGGAATAGTCACAAGATATAAATTATAGCATAGGGAATATAGTCAGTAATACTGTAATAACTGTACAGTGTCAGATGGGTAATAGACTTATTGGAGTTATCACTTCATGAGGTTTATAAATGTCTAATCACTATGCTATTTTGTACATTTGAAACTAATAAAAAAAAGAACAAAATTTAAGAATTAAGCCTGAATCTGTTGACATATTTAAAGTCAAAGTTATATTTAATGTTACAGATGTTGGTTCTCCTCTGTACTGAAAATGGTAAAGGGTAATATTTTGATTGGATAAAGAAGTTAAAGATGTTCAAATACTAGGGGAAGTACTTGGAGCTTAAGGAGCAAGACCTTTATTATGTGAATTTTTTGTGGGGTCATCTTATAGGAGACAAGAGATGTATGTTTTTAATAAATGATATCACTACACACATAACTCCTTAAACCTTGCCTTTCTTAGTGAAAAATGAATCTTGGAGAAAAGTCTGTATTAGTACATATAGATTTAACTCATTTTTAAACTGCTGTAAATGAGATCAGACAATTAATTTTGCAAACTGATCCTAGAAAAAGTGCTACATACCTCATTGCTGAATATCACTACAGTCACCTTCGAAGTACTCCCCTTGGGAAGCTGTGCACCAATGCCAGTGTCTAGTCCACCCTTCAAAGCAATTTTGGAACACTTGCCACCCTGAGCTTACGTTGGCAGCACTGTACAAACAACTCGGGAAGGTGTCATAACCTTGCCAAGGGGTCAGAGAGTAAAACATTTTAAAAAATCTTTAAAACTTGCCAAGGTTATGACACCTTCCCGAGTTGTTTGTACCGTGCTGCCAACATAAGTACAGGGTGGCAAGTTTGCGAACTTAACTGTCAGATTTAGGGTATGATGACAGCTCTGATGGCCATTCCAGAAAAAGAGTTTAAAAACTGCTTTGAAGGGTGGACCAGGCACTGGCATCGGTGCATAGCTTCCCAAGGGGAGTACTTCGAAGGTGACTGTAGGAATATTCAGCAATGAGGTATGTAGCACTTTTTCTAGGATGAGTTCACAAAATTAATTAATTGTCTGATCTCATATATTCCATACCATGGATATATTAATTTATTTAGCTAACTTGCTAGTGATGGATATTTATATTGTTTCCAATGATCTACTTATAAAAATGCTACAATCAATACCTTCCTAGCCTTGTATGGGTTCTTTTCATGCTAGTCCTTTCTTTTTTCTTATGACTGGATAATCTAAGATGCTAGAGACTCATAATATGTAATAGCAATGACCAACAACATCCCTAATACTTGCTGTAATTTAGCCAGATATGCCTAAGAAGCTGCTGAGACCTGTCCTTAACTTTTGGAATGAGTTTTCTTTATTCTTCTGCCTGCCTGTCCTTTGTCCCCATGGTGCAGCTGGGGCAGGGCAGAGTGAGAACGCTCTTTACTAGATGAAGTCTGTAACCCTCCCTCCTATCATTCGTCAGAGTTCTGTCTGCTTTATGATGGGGGAAGACTTCATTTGTGTGGATGAAGTGAGACATCTTCTCTTTAGATATGTTATTGTAACCAGTCATCTGTGATCTCATAACCTGGAAAATTTCCCCAGGAATAACAAAGGTAGTTAAGTTTTATTCATGGTTGAGTGCTTCACCCATAGGCATTAACAGTCCCAGGAGTCATACTATGACAAAGATTTTGTTGATAGGATTATTTCTGTGGCAAGGTAAGACTGTCTGGATACCTGGTATAAGAAAGCAAAAAGCCTCTATCTTTTAGGAGGACTTTAATGAAAGAGTGGGCACCAACTGTACAGGGGGTGAATGCTGTTGGAATCAGAAGACTGTAGATATTCAAATGAGGGCACATGTTTAACTGTTTTGATAATGTTGAACTTGCAAAGCGAATCCTTTGTATCACTGAGTTAGGTGCTCTTGGTAACAGGGATGCTCTGTTTTAGAACACAGGACAAGTATTCAAGGTTTCTTGAATATATTATCAACAATTCTACACAAAAAGTTGATATAATTTTTACATTTTTGCAAAGCATTGTATTTTGTTTAACTCTCACAACAATACTCTCAAGCAGGGTAAACGATATTGTAGATTAGCAAGGCTAGGTGCTTTGTCTTGTGGTGGCCAAAACTACCTTCATGTCCATCAGTTCCTCATTGAATTATACTGCCTCCTAAAAGAAGTGATATATTGAGACAAAGATACATATTTACACATAAACAGAAGGAAGCCCCAGGAATTTTGAGGTGCACTATGAAATTCTCTACTGCTTATCTTTTGCTATTTGACTATCCATAGGGCTGTAAGCTTACTCAGAGCTCACATAGAAGCACCCAGGTACTGTAAGTCAACCGCTGCTTGACCTTTGCCCCCTTGTTCTGTGAGATGCAGAAGGCCTCAGATACATTTGGCTTGCTGAGGCTCAGAAGTACTTGTATTTGCTACATCTGTGTTTTTTAAAGGCTGTTTTGTGTGTCTGTTCCCTATTAGAATTGAGTTCCTTGCCTGCTCTGTTTTCAGACATCAAGCCTTATTTTGGTGTGTTTTTCTAACTCTCTGTTTCCCACACGTGCTTGATTGTCAGAATCACCTGAAGACCTCTGATTTCTATGATCAGGTGAGTTTAGGGAACAATTTTAGCCTGATCCATTGGACCTTTCTCTCAGAGTTTAATTATTGATCTTGTCAAGAACCGAGAATGGTAGTGTGCTCCTGCAAGCACTTGGCGTGCTTCCCGTGTTCTCTTGGCAGTAAGCGAACTAAAACTGCAAAGAAGTTAGGAGACGGGCACTCACTTCCTAAGGATCCTTTCCAAATTAGGAAGGACTCAGTGTGGATTTTTATAATACTGATTCATTATTTCACCCATGATTTGAGTGCATCCGATGTGCCAGGCATTTGTGCTAGGTGCTGGGATATACAGCTGTGAACCAGGCAACCAACATTTATGGAAGTCCTTATCACAGGATGGATACCAGGCTAACTACTTCACGTACTTTTTCTCGTTTAACTTCCCAACTCTTCTGTGAGGTAGGTATTATCACCTTCCCTTTAAAGTTAAGAAACTGCTATTTCAAAAGTTTGACTGACTTCGCCAAAGTCACAGATCTAGTGACAAGGACACCCAGAATTCACACCCAGTCTGTCCGAGTCCACAGCCCATGGCCCTTTTCCCATAGATCTGCTTTACTACAGTGTATGTGTCTCTTCACTTCACCCTTTCCACTTCAAACCGAGGTTCTAAACCCTGGCTACATACTAGGATTGCCTTGGGAGCTTTTAAAAAGTATCTTTGCCCAAGCTTCACCCCGAGCAAATTAAATAAGAATATTCAGTGGGGCCCAGGTATCAACATAGCTCTGTCTGGGTAAGATCAATGTGCAGCAATGGTAGAGAACCACTTGGCATCAAGTGACATCAAAAAGATATACCTCTGCCAGCCTAATGTTTTCTAGCATTCTTCTTGGACCATTGGCTGATAAAACATTTAAAAACTCCAAATTATTTTTCTTCCCTTTTAAACAAACTGAAATAATGCAAAAGTTTTCCCAAAGAGGGACATAGTAATAGGTCCATTTAAAGAAGAATTCAGACACTCAAAGATCTCTTTGCAGGGGTAGCATAGTCTAGAATAGTGCTTCTCAACCTGTGGCTCATGACCCCTTTGGGGGTTAAATGACCCTGTCACAGGGGTCGCCTAAGACCATCAGAAAACACATATCAGATAACACATATCAGATATTTACATTATGATTCATAACAGTAGCAAAATTACAGTTATGAAGTAGCAATGAAAATAATTTTATGGGGGTCACTACACCATGAGGAACTGTATTAAAGGGTCATGGCATTAGGAAGGTTGAGAACCACTGTTCTAGAATGAGTGATGAGAAATAACCTGGCGTCTAGAACACCTGTGAGTTTATGGATCTCTCTTTTCTTGGTGAGACTTGGAGAATCTGAAGATGTTTAATCTGATGGCAGAGGAAAACCTTGAGACAAATGGTGGTTCAAGAATGTTTCCCTCATTCTTGGTGGGCACAGGCCACAAATCAACTTACTTTTCTGGAGATCCAAAATGGAAGTAAAATTAAAGCTAAAGAGTTTTAATCTTGCTAATTTGGGTGTGTTACTATAGGCACTCTACACTAAGGTTTATTTTGAATGCTTTAAAAAAAAAAAACCCTAAATAGTAGAATAGATATTAAGTTTCCTCAAGCTTCAAATTTTTTACCTGCTTAAGCAATGCATGTGTATATACTTATATAAACTTTTAAGTTAAGAATTCTGTATTTCAGGCTTTTACCACTTTGTTAATCATCTATGATGTGGTAGTAATATCTTGTTTTTGTGAAGATGGCAATCTAATTAATTATTGACTCTCTACTAGTTAAATCTGGTTTTGCTTGTCTTCAACAAATGAGTGTGACTGGCCTCCTAAGAGAGGTTCTTCTCAAAGCATCTCTGTCAACTATTAAGAGCAAATGGTTAGTTTGAAGTAATCACAAACTTCTTGTCCATAAGATCCCTAGAAAGAGAAGGAGAGGGAAAGTAAATCTGGGATCATTGTATTTCAACAACTTGGAGGCACTTTAGCGAGAAGAAAAAAATCAAGACTACCAGGGGAAGCAAGACTTTTTAAACCAATGGGTGTTTAGAAAGAGAAAGAAAGAGCAGTGACTGCTACTGTACTATTATAAGTAACTTAAGGGTGAGTCTTACTACCTCTGCATTTTAAAACTGAGCCATTAATAGGATAGTTGGATCTTAAAATTCCATTGCCATTGAGTCATTTTATGACCATTACTTAAAACAGTCAATACAAAACAAAAACAAAAACAAAAAACAAAGGAAAAAAAACCAAACAGAAAAACATGAAAAATGGCCTCCTTTTTTACATTTCCACATAGGTGATCTCCATATCCGGAGATGAACTTGAACTTGGTTGGGCGGGAGACGGACCTGGTTGGGCGGGAGACTGGAGCCCCTCAGAGAATTTGGGATTCTTCCATTTTTACTGGGAGGGTTGGCAGGTATAACATGTGTTGTTATGTGAGTCCATGAGAGCCTCCAGGGTTTTAAGTCCCTGCCTCTCCGTGTGGTGGGGCGTCAGTCGCTCACTCTGAAGCACTCGACTGATTTCTGTCTGTGGCTTACCCATGACCAGTGGCTTGGAAGTGTCAAAGCATGAGAAGCATGCAATCGATCAGCATGTGCTGCCATCATCCTCTCCATGGTTCTGCATGGGAAAGCTCGGGGGGCTGTCTGCCACTGAGCTCAGGTGTTCCCTTCTTTCCCCACAGAACTCTCTGAAGGCTTCCAATAGGAAGAAGAAGAGAACAAGCTTTAAAAGAAAAGCCAGTAAAAGAGGAACTGAAGTAAGTGTCTCAGGCTTATGTTCCAATGAAATACATCCTCCTTTCCGTAGCTTTTCTGTCTGACATGATCTGGCCCAGGCTTAGGCTTTGAAATACCTCCTACTACTCTTTTCTCCTTCACTGTACTCTAACCACACTGGAATTCTTTCTGTCTGTTTATCTATCTATCTACATGTCTATTATTTATCTATCCATCTACCTGTCTCTGTCATCTGTCTAACCACGGTGAAATTCTATCATCTATCTATCTATCTATCTATCTATCTATCTATCTGTTTTTTAAATATAACTTCCTGCCACTTAACAGTCAGAGCATTTGCACTTGTCTGTGGAAGGATTATCCCAAAGGTGATGAATATGAAGATAAGAGCTCTAACATTTCTAGACTGCTTAGAATATACAGAATAAAACCAAAAGCATGGCTTGATTCTCAGGGGCAAATTATAACCTGAGATACTTTCTTCTAAGCTTTATATGAAGTATCCTATTAAGAGTAAGCCCTGTGAAACAAATTATATCTCTTTATTATTATTATTATTATTATTATTATTATTATTATTTGCAAGGGTAGGGGTGGGTGCTGGTAGTTTCTCATTTCAGTAGATTTGGAGCTACCTTTCAGGTCATGGATGTATGTCTCAGTAGTGCTGCTTTCTTCCTTCAGCAGGAAAACAAAGGTCGTCCCTTTGTGATAAAACCAATTTCTTCTCCTCTCATGAAACCCTTGCTTGTGTTTGTGAACCCCAAGAGTGGAGGCAACCAGGTGAGTCATTTTTTCATGACTTTAACTAGGAAACTGTAATGCTGTCTTGAAAAGATGATTCCCAGCATCAATTAAAGTAACACCATATAGGATCCCAAGCACTGAAAGTCAACCAGTTTCTCAGGTACAAGATCACTGTTGCTCCAGTAGGGAACAGCCTTACATATTACAGGGCTAGGCAAAGCTTAGAGGTTCTATGATGTGTCCCTCTGTTTCCACATATGACTGTGCCAGAAGCATGCAAAAACCTGACTATCAATATTGTCCTTACAAATTTTCAAGGAAGGTCCTCTACAATCTCTCTTAGTTAATACGTTTCAGGGTTTCTTAACTCCTATAGTTAGAAAGCCCTTTATGAACTTATTTTTATTTCTTCCTATTGTAATTTAGACATGGCTACTTTCATTTCTTTCCTCAGAGGAAAGACAGGATAGTGATTCATCATTCATGATAATGAACTACAACAAACTACCAACTCTATCAAAAATATCACCTTCTACAGGTTTCATTTCATCATTGCCCAAATCCGATAGCATAATTAATATTAACTTCATTTGAGGATAAAGAAATAGCAGTAGAAAAGTTAAGTTTAATGTCACTTAGGGAACTAACACGACAGCTCTCTGAAGGACAGAATTTGAATCCAGGTGTATCTCCTTGTCTGATTCTCTTCCCACTCTCCGAGGCTTCTTATCAACACTCTGCGGTTTTGATTTTCTCCTATTTTTATGGAAGATTGGGTCATAAAATATTTTTTGTGTCCATTAAGTGCACATTTTACATTTTCAATACGATTTGATATTCATTTCAGATGCACAGCATAATGGTTAGACATTTATATAATTTATGAAGTGATCCCCTCGATATATCTAGTACCCACCTGGCACCATACATAGTTACTTCAATACTATTTGACTATATTTCTTATGTTGTAATTTACATCCCTGTGACTATTTTGTAACTACCAATTTGTACTTCATAATCCCTTCACCTTTCTCATCAAGCCACCTTCTCAACACTCCTCCCATCTAACAACCATCAGTTTGTTCTCTGTATCTGTGTTTGACTCTGTTTTGTTTGTTCCTATAAGTGAAATCATATGGTATCTGTCTTTCTCAGTCTGACTTTACTTAGTGTAATACCCTCTTTGTCCAACTATGTTGTCACAGATGGTAAGATTTAATTCTTTTTTATGGTTAAGGAATATTCTATTGTATGTATGTGCCACTTCTTTATCCAGTTGTCTGTTGATGGACACTTAGGTTGCTTCCATATCTTGACTATTGTAAATAATGATGCAGCGAACATTGGGGTGCATATGACTTTTTGAATTAGTAGTGTCTTTGATTTCTTTGGATAAATATCCAGAAATGGAATTGCTGGGTCATAAGGTAGTTCTATTTTTAATCTTTTGTGGAACCTACATACTCTTTTCTATAGTGGCTGCAATCCCAGCAACAGTGCATGAGGGTTCCCTTTTCCTAATTTGAACTTCTTAATCCCTTCACCTTTTCCACCCAGCCTCCTCCCACCTGGCAACCATCAGTTTGTTCTCTGTATCTGTAAGTCTGGTTTGTTGTTGTTGCTGTTGTTTATTTTGTTCTTTAGATTCTACATATAAATATGATCATATGATGTTTATCATTTTACATTTTTAGACAAGATTCCTTGCAGATTTACACTTAACAACTTAAAGATTTGAAATTATTTAGTCACCCCATAGAAGGAGGGGGAATCATATAATTAGGATTGACCCAGTTGTCCAAGATGATGTTCTTATTTCTAAAAATAATGGGCATTTTCCAGAATGTATTAATTATAGTAAAATTTCTTTTATGAGAACTTGTAATTAAAAAAATATTATTCTTCCTTTCCTCCCTTTCTTCAAAATTCTTGATAACTTGCTATGCTCAAAATGTCTTAACGTTGTAGAAAACAGGGAAAAGAAATGTAGTTTAAGCAGAGAAATAATCTATTTTCAACATCCTGTTTTATTGAGTTTCTGAGTGATCTCCATGTTGTCATGATGGTGACCCTAAACCTGTTGCTGGAGGAGGCAACTGCTGAAGTCGTTCTCAGGAGTGAGGTTCAGTCTGCCCTGAGCCACACCCTCCCTCTAGGCTGGTTTCCCAGGGAACAGAGCAAAGCCAATGTAATTGGCTCCAAGATTTTGGCCACCTGAGCACCACATGCTAATTAATGCCAAATATATTTTATGACAACCATTATATAAAATGCTCTTATGAAATCATTATGTGCTTTTGTTTTAGGGCAGACAGAAGGTTGTAGGTGGTCCCTACCTTTGAGGAATGAACAGTCCAGTAAAGATAAAGCCTGTTCTTGTTCTAGTCTCTGTATAAATTATTAATGACAGGGACCTCAGAGAAGATCTGATTGCCTTCTGTTTCATTAAATAGGCAACAGCTCAAGGAAGCTTAATTGAATTTCATAAGGACATCTTGTTTGCTAATGATGCAAAAGGGGCAAATGGGAAAAATAATTCAAACAACGTTTACTATATGTGCATTCTAGATTGAATGGATCAGACCACAAGTGCTGTGTAATTTTAGAGTCAAGCAGTGACTTAGCAGTGATAAGCAAGTGGTGTCATGGAAGTAGCTGACGTAGAAGATGGGCAGTGCTTAGTTATGTGACGGAGAGAACACTGGAGTAGTGCCCTTTTCCTTCACTCTACTGGGGCAAATTCCTGTTTTTTCTTTAAGGCTCAATAGCACCTTTCTGAACCACTTCTCGAGATTGATTGTCCTGTGCACTGTGCTCCCATAGCTCTTGGTACTATGTGAATTGCAACATAAGCACTCTGTGTATGTCTGTACTGCTAAGGTACAGGCTCCATATTACCAGGGGTAGCACCTTGGAACCTAAGGTTTCTGGTTCGTGGCATGTAGTGGTGAACAAATAATTACATTACGAACAATATTAATAGGAGAATGAAGTTGGTGATGGAAATGATTCATTTTGAGCCCAGTATGGCAAGTGTGCATATTAAGCTGTTAGAAATGTGGTTAGGTAAAGATTAGAATGAGCCCAGACCAATGTCTTAAAACTTGACCGAGGATTTTGGATTTGTGCCATGGAAACTAGTTTTTCACTGTTTAAAGCTTTTTTCTTTTTAATTTTAATTTTATTTTAAAAATTTTACTATTAAATTAATTGGGGTGACATTGGTCAGTAAAATGATATAGGTTTCAAGTGTACAATTCTATAACACATCATCTATGTGTTGCATTGTGTGCTCAGCACCCAGAGTCAGTTGTCCTTCCATATGGAGCCTGTACCTTAGCAGTACAGAAATACTATATATTGAACAAAGGAGTAATATGATAGAAGCACCTTTAAGGAGATCAATTTGATACGTTGAGAATATATGTAAATCAGGAGGCTATTCACATAAAGTTCAGCATAAATCGTATAGCTCGGCAAATCAATGAATAGATGAATTTATGAGCAGATACGTGGGTGGATGGGGATTAATGGATGAATGGATGGCTGCATGTTGAGTGGGTGGGTGAACAGATGGACTAATGGATGGGTGTGTGGATAGATGAAGAGATGGACAGATGAATAGATGGAATACACAAAGGGAAATAAAACATCAAGCTTTTACAGCAGATTATCTGGACAGTGGCTTTGTTATTCATGAGTGTTCAGGAAAGTGAAGAATTATTTTGGGAAAGGAGTTGAGATGTGTTTGAAGAATCTGAAGTCGCAGTGAGATATTCAAAAACAAACAAAAAAAATGTCCATTTATTAGAGACAAAGGCTTAATGACTTTCTATCTTTTTTTTTGCATTTTGGCTTGTGCAGCTATTGCCTTAACAATGTTACTTCCAGAATATCTAAGATTTCCAGAAGTATGGTTAACCAAATAAAAATGAATATTACATAAATTTTAATTTCTATATACTTCCTCTATAAAATAGAGTTCTTTACTAAGCCTAGTATATAGAAAGAACATTCTTTCTAAGCACAGTGTGAAATGTTGAGAAAGCGGTGAAGAAACTCAAACACCTATGTTACAATTAGAATCATTCAAGCTGACCTCCAGCTGCTTACGATATACATATGGTTCCATCTTCGGTGTTAGGAAGGCACAGCTTGATCCCGTGATTGTAGTGAGTCAGGAAGAGTCATGGGCGGAGATGACCTGTGTTATGACTAGCCTTTTTCTGGGCAGTGTTTGTAACATTAATATTGCACTTGAGGATAGATTCGGCCATAAAATCGGGAGTCAGAGGATGAATTAAGTCTTTCCCATTTGGCAAAATGGAACCACAGGGAGTTTCTCATTTCAGCTCCCTGAATCCTGTTTCCTCTATACTTTTGCCCCACCCCTTCTCTCTAACGCAAATGAGACAAAGTTACAAAGAAGAACAGAGGTTGGCAGTGAAAACAAGGCAGATGAACTCCTGGAAAGGGAAGTGGGAGGATATACTCCTTCTCTTCTGAAGTTTCTCCTTCTGGAGTTTTCTGTGCTCAGCTTACATAGTGTGTTGTTCTGTTTTGAGAAGGGAGAACATTTATTTTTACCTACTTTGTAGACAAGTTGAGATTAGTAACAGGACCTGTACATCTGCTTGGTGGTCTCAGTCACAAGAACCTTTGAAATACACATCACAATCCTTATTTGGAAATTTTCAGTGTTGAGAACATTCAGGGAACTTCAATCCAGAATTAATTCCAGGTAGATTCTATTTGAACATGTGACTCTTACACTCTTTCCATATGCCAGTGGTTGTCAAATTTTTGTGAAAATATATTTAAAAAACACTGAGACACTTAATAAAATTGCCCTGCCCCAGAAAATCCAATGAGCGGGTGTGGGGAGAGGCACAGAAATGTAAACGTTTAGTAAGCAACTCAGGTGCTTTGGATGGTAAGCAGTTTGTGGAACACACTTAGAGAAACGTCATCAGAGTTGTTTCAGGGTCTCTGAGAATAACTACCCGGGGCTTGTGTAGGGAACACAGCAGGAAAGAACTTGAGAGGAAAATTTATGGATTTTCAGGACCAGAATCTTAGCTTGCCCTTGTATATTCAAGGCTGCTCGTCTCTTAGATTAGAGCAATTCTGGCTACACATCAAAATAATCTGGGCAGCTTTTAAAAATCAGTGATGTCTTCTCCATCCCATGCTAATTAAACAGAACTGTGGTTTTTCTATGGCATGTCCTGCTGTTGAGAACCACTGACTGTCTTCTCAAGCTTTAAGGTGCGTAAGAATCTCTGGGAGATCATGCTAGATGCAGATTTTGCCTCAGTGGGTTGGGGTTAGAAATTCTGCTTTTCTAACAAGTTTATTGCTGCTGCTAAGTCCACACTCTGTAATCAGTACAAAAACACTGTGTTGGTAAATCCTGATTCTTGCCTTTTAATTGATTTACTCTGCTCATCTGCTTCTAGATAGAAAGCATTTCCCTCTCTTTTGTTCTTGACATTTAGGGTTTAAGTAAAACCAAAACCAAAACCAAACTTGCTTAGGCTTCTGTTCTTTAAATAACTAGACTATGTCGCCATCTGCTGGCAACTAAAATACCTGCAGCTTTTATTCTTAATACAGAATTTTACGTGTGTATGGAAAATTTCTAGCACTTTGCAGGAATATATTAAGATGAACACATACAGGAACTACTTCTATGTCCTTCTTTTAAATAATACCTTCTTTAAAACATCTACTTCACAATAACTGTCTCTGTTTTTCTCACACTTAGGTGGAGAAGATACTGGGTGTTTTGCAGGGCTTTAGGGGTTGGTGGCACCACTGTTACTGTGGGGATCTGAATTATTTGAGAGAGTAAACATTGGAATCCTGGACCATAAGATCAACTTAGAGTGTTTCCACGTGTGGAGAAGGGGTAGTATAGGGAAGGTAAAGTTTAATCCCCCAGGTTCCCCTCCTCTGCATGGAAACCTGAGAGCACCAGAAACAAACCCCATCTCTTACAGCTATCTCTGCTTTAACTTCAGAATGCATGATTTTTCTTGAATGCCTCTGACTCATTAGCATCTTTCTACCTGACTCTTATAGACCCTTCTGGTATCTCCCAATGTTCCCTGCTTTCACTCTGTCTCTCCCTCACACTCTCTCATGACCGTCATCTTCCAGTGATGTAAGTTGTAAGTTCAGGGTTAAGCAGGTGTTCTGACCACTACGGTGATTCTGGCTAGCCTGTCCTGAGAGTCAAGGGGTCCCTGGCTCCTAATACTGTTCAGCATGAAATCTCAGGACTGAGGTGCGGCATGAGTTGGATCATAGCTCCAAGTCCTGGATCATAGCTCCCAGGACTTTATCAATAGGTAACATGCAGAAGGGTGTTCAGTCTGTGGACAGGCTCATTCAGACCCAGTGCACGCTACCATCACTGGACAGGCTTTCCGAGGCCAGGGCCACTCCTCCTAAGTCAGGGACAAGTCAACTGAGAAGAGGTCAAGGAGGAGACAAAAAGTATAAATAACTTTAAATATTTAGTCCCCAAATTGTTTCCAAATACTTGGACAAATAACCTCAAGGAAGACACTATTTTCTGCAACGTTCAACCCAGAGATAAAATTTTAGTCTTCTAAAGATTAGACTAGGCTGGGAAGAGGGCAGAAGGGCAGTCAGTCACTGATGGCACTTGTCAATATTCAATATCAAGATCTTCTTGTCAAGCCAGTCTCAAACAGATGGAATAAAAACAACCAAACAATGAATCTGTGGAAAGTCCCTTTTCCAAGTCACAATATTGGTGGGAATGTGGGGCGGCTGTCTTAGACTGTTCAGGTTGCTATAACAGAATACTGTAGACTGGGTGGCTGATAAACAACAGAAATTAATTCCTCACAGTTCTGGAGGCTGGGAAGTCCAAGATCAAGGCACCAGCCAATTCAGTGTCTGGTGAGGGCTCACTTCCAGGTTCATAGACAGTTGTTTTCTCACTCTCTCCTCACATGGCATTCAGGGAATCTCGAGTCTTTTGCATAAGGGCACTGATCCCATTCATTAGGGCTTCATCCTCATGACCTAAGCACCTCCTAAAGGCCCCACCTCCTAACAACATCATATTGAGTTTAGGATTTCAACAAATGAATCTTGGAAGAACACAAACATTCAGTCTGTAACAGTGGCTAAGACCTAAACCAAGCCATCTAGTCCCTTTGGTAGGTCTAGGACCTGGGTATCTATCAGCTTAATCTGTAGCTAGGCTAATATATCAAAATGTAAGTCTGACTCCCCTGATTAAAACATTGCAGTGACTCATTTCATATAAAATAAAGCCCAACTTGCTTAGCATACATGACCTCCTCTGTAAGTGGGGTACTATAGTCTCCTACCTCTCTTGCCTTCATGGATCAAAGTGAATGCAATGTAGTTTTTCTATGGCATGTCTTGCTGTTTCATGAGTATTATGCCTTTACCCTAAAACTTCTTCCTCTACTCATGTGTCAAGACAAAGTCCAAGTATCATATGTAGGAAGCCTTCATCAAATCCCCAGTTTGGGCTTAGAGCATTCCCTCTGGCCATTCATACTTCTCAGTAGGCATCTCTGCCATAGCATTTACCGTCTTCAGTGAGTTAATTTATTGCACTGCTCTCCTTCCAAGCTCCTGAGTGTACACATGGGTACAGAGTGGGAGCCTAATACATGTTTATTAAGTAAATTAGTTTTTCCTTTGGGGTGGATTGGAGCCCATTTGAAATAATCATTTTGTAATTTCTTCCTCACACTACCTTTTATTTTCCCCAGGCCTTTCTTATTGTCTGGGCAGTTCTTTTCATGATCTAGATTAATCTTGTCCAGTCTGTGGCCTGTGGGCTGCATGCAGTCCAGGACATCTTTGAATGCAGCCCGACAGAAATTCAGAAATTCATAAATAAACTTTCCTAAAACATTATGAAAATTATACACAGACTGTTTTTTAGCTCATCAGCTGTCATTAGTGTTAGTATATTTTTTGTGTGGCCCAAGACAGTTCTTCTTTTTCCAGTGTGGCCCAGGGAAGCCAAAAGGTTGGGCACCCCTGATCTAGATAATAACTGTGATAATACCTGAGATAATACCTCCATGCCAAGGCTTGCTGAGTACCATATCTGAATGTTGCAGCCTACATGATGCTTTGTGAAGATTGGTATGCTGTTTGATCTGACCCATCCTTAACTGATTCTCCATACCCCCAATTCATTATGTTTTACTTTATGAATATGCATAGATCATCCTCTTGAGAGCAAGATCTTCTCTGTCTTGTCCATCTCTCTGTTCCCTCAGGTAGAACTCTGCCTAGCACATAGTGGGTTTTATTCCCCCCTAGAACAATTTACCTATTTTCTGGGAAGTTGTTTACTCCTCTCCCACCATGTTCCCCAACACCTGGAGCTAGAAAGAAAAGTTTTATCACCTCAGAGAAAGATCCAATCTCACAATGTCCTAAAAGGTTCTGTGGTCAATAAGGTATTACATCTACAACCGTATATATGAGCGCCCTCTCCAGAGTGTATTGGAATTGACAGGTAAGCTAGTTTTTCATTTAAAGAAAACTAGACTTGCACGAACGTTGCAGCTTTTGTATGTGATAACTATGAAGGCATCAGACTTGTAAGTGAATGACAGTTGAATAAATGACTGAGTAGATTTAATACACCCAGTGAAATATAAGTAAATTACTCCTTTTCCTGATCAATTAGTAATTGTCAAACCATTCAGTTCTATGGAATAAATCACCTCTATTAAAGCCCTAAAGTAGCTTATCCTAGAAGTAACATCAGAGTTAAAAGAACTTACTTAAATATGTGCTAGACTCTTTTGTTCCATCCACCAAGACAGATTGAAAACAATGCAGTGCTTTCATTCTCTTACCGTTTTTGTTAATGAATGTATTTTAGAAAGAAGTATATAATTATATCATGCCTGAATGTAATGTGCAGCTATGTGAGTTATCCCTGCACAACTCCAGGGGCATTATTCCAGTAGACTGCAATGTAAATGGCCCCTCCTAGAGTTGTGCAGTGCAAAACTTGCCAGCCTTATTTAATACCCATTCCTCAAAAGGAAAAATGGAAATAATTTGATGTTCCAACTAACTAGGCTGATCAGATATACTGTTTTAAGCAGGCCAGAAAATGATACTGTCCCATACTCAGCCTAGTCTTACTGAACTAAATTCAAGGTTTCGGTAGGCTGACCAGATGTACTATTTGAAATGGGACAGTACCATTGTTTTCTGTCCCATTTAAAATGGTATATCTGCTCAGCCTATAACTAACATAAATTAAACATGAGCAAAAACAGAATGATGTGGTCACTCAAACCTTCTAGAGACACTTTAGATTGAAAAACTAACCTCCGAATGCTTTGTATTATCATTTTTTGAAAGGTGTTCATTATCTAGTGCTGTATGCATAACAGGAGAAGCTGAAATTGAGATGTGCACTCAATCATAACCAAAGATGGAAAGACGTAATGAACATCAATAATTCATATTGCTCTAAGAATCGAAAGCTAAAAAAATGAATTTTCTAGCAAGTCAGTTGGGAATATTTTGTAAGTTGGTTTGTCATTAAAATGACTTCAAACATAAAAGATTACTTGAGATGATCTCCAACTGTTTGATACCAAAGCCCAGTATGGGAAGAAAGAGAATGATCTAGTATTTAGTTAGTATTATGTCCCTAAATCTATGTCAGAATTTTATAGAAAGCCAAATATATCATTTGGTGAAACTGAAGGATTAGTTGTAATAATACAGATACACTGTTATTCCTAAATATATAGCAAGCACATGATGAAGCAGAACTTTTAAATTACAGGTTTGGATGAAATGTGGAACAAGAGACCTGCATTGGTCTCTGTAACAACTGGCATAACAATGCGATAATTATAAACTACACGTTAGCCCTCATACCCTCAAGTATAATTTAATGAATAGATTAACAAGGAGCAAAAGAGAAAGGGACTAACATTTACAAAGGCCTATTTTGTGCCATATACTGTGCTAAATATGCAACTACTGATTCATTTAATTCTCATAATCACCCTGAAAAGTACACATTGCTCTCCTGTTTTCCATGCTGCATTTTTGTGAGATTATACATACTTAAGTCACCCAGTTAGAATACTCGTTATTTTTGACTCAAATATTATGCTTTTTCTACTGCTGGGATGACTCTCAAATATAGCATAGTAGGTATACAAACTTAAGAATGTTTTAAGAAAGAGCAATCATGCTATCTAATAAAGAAACTATAATTATAAGCAACAAACTCTGTCCAGCTGATCAAATAGTATTTGCTATGGTTAATGATGATGTCAAATGAGGCACCCTACTCATTTTTAAAGCTCTTTGAATGCTGCTTAATAAAAAGATTCTCCTTTTATTTCTTCTTTGCTCAGTTCACTTTAAGAAATGGTCTTCAAAACTGCCTTCTACTTTTCATGATAATCATCTCTATAAATGTCAGTTACAACACACTCAATATATTCATGTGAGAGAGAAGTGTTTGGCTTGGACAAATAGGTGTAGACATGGAGATTGAAAAATGTCAAAGTAAGATTGAATGCCATTAACTAGAGAAGTTATATATATCTATCTGTATATTATGAATAATGAGGGGCCTGTGATACCTTGCTTCAGTTAAAAATTTATTTCAATAAAGTCATACTTAGCTAATACTGCCCATGTTTCATATTATGCAAAGACAATAGTAATCTGCACAATAAAGTAGCAATTAATGTTAAATTATATAGGCTGACTAATAAGTTCCCTACATGGATTTTCATACACTAAGTAATGATGGTAAAACTAATTGATACTATTCATTAAGCACTATTGCATGCCAAGCTCTATGATGAACTTCTCAAACATTATCACATTTAATTCTTGCAACAAGTCTGTGAACTAGGCATTCTTCCCTCCACATTAGAGAGAACAGAGCTGAGCTTAATGAAATTAAAAAGCTTGCCCAGGGTTACAAGGATTATATAGAAGTTTAATTTGGGCAATCAATCTATATATATTGAGGGCCAAAGACCATGATTTTAACTACTCGATGCTATTTATAATTAGATATTATTTTAGATAACTGGATTTATTTTTATTTTTTAAATATGCAGCTTATATTTGAAAATTTCTTCCCATTGTCATTCTTTTTTCTTACAGGGGACCAAAGTCCTGCAGATGTTCATGTGGTACCTGAATCCACGGCAAGTCTTTGATCTTTCTCAGGAAGGGCCGAAAGATGCGTAAGTCTGGAAATACCCTCCATGGTCCATATTTAGGCAAGTGAGGAGCACTTCCTGCTTTGGTTTCAAGCCTCATTCTTTGATTACCTTGTGAAAATTTTCTGACCATCTCTTATCTACTGTCTCATTTGTACTCATTTTCCCTTGAAAACTTCATTTTATGTTTCCCTTCCCAGTCTTCACTGGGTTAATTTCTTTCAAAACACGTCTTTTTGGTTGTTAACTCAGTGAGTATTCCTTGTGTGTTTGCTGTTTATGTACGTGCAACTGTAGATTATAAGCAAGTCTGTGAATTGAGAAAGGATCCATCATTTTCCTATATATGCATGTACAACTTTGGGTATGTGTATTAATGGGAATGTCAGTGTGTCTGTGGAGAGAGGCCATATTTGTTAATGCATATGTTCATATATTTGAAATAGAGGTTCTGTGTGTGTGTGTGTGTGTGTGTGAGAGAGAGAGAGAGAGAGAGAGAGAGAATCTGTGTCCATTTGAGATAAATTGATTAATTGATTATACCTATGGATTTTACATTAGAGTGAGGGAGACATTTTAATTCCTTCTCAGTCTCTTTTCTAAACTTCTCAGAAATTTCATGTTCTGTTCTTGTTAAAAGTGTTGAAAAGGAAGTCTAGAAGTAGGTGACATGAATCTTATTTCTTCGCTTTGGTGAAGGGAAGAGGTACATGGTGGGGAAGAACAGGGATATTGCTGCTGCTTTCTGATTCTCTTTTTAAAACCCATTTATTAGGACAGTTTGGATGTCATCTGACAAACATTAGAACTTAAGGGATACTAATTATTTTTAAATAAGTAGCAATATCAGAGGCAAAGGAACAGCTTAGATAATTTCTAGAGGAATAACTCTCCTGAATGTAATGAATAAATGATATATATTTAAGCATGCAGGAGAACATTAAATACAACTTTCTTCTGGTGTTCTCTTAATCTGTGAACATTGCCACTAGAGTTTGCTGTAAGACTTCTATATTTTTTTTCCCTGTATTTGGATGTACTCAGGCAAATCTACTATAGCTTGGCCTTTTAGATGCTTACTTAAGATTTTATCACTTTAGTTAGACTTCAGGTAGACACTTCTTAGATCATTGTAAAGAATATAGCAAGGCAGGAAATATTTTCAGAAAAAATATTGTTTGATTTAGATAGGTAATGTTTTCTAAAACCAAGCCATTAACAACTTCACTTAGGCAAATATTTTAGAAGGTGTGGTATCACTTCATTTTCCTAAGAGCCAACATGAAAAATAAAACAATCTAATTTTAAGCAGGCAAATTCAAAATTAAAGAAGAATCAGTAAGTCTTCTCTTTTTGGCTGAGATATATAAATGCAGGTTTAGCTGTTGTGAGTTGAGAGGCAGATGGAATCATGGGTGTGGTAATAATTTTAGTGGATTATCCTGCCCCATCTCTCTGAAAAACATTTCTTAGGATTGAGAGTGGGAAGTTTAGGTTTGAAAAAGAAATAGATGCAGGAAAAGCTAATAAAATATAAGGAGACATAGAAGGACTATTGATTGCCAATTAATGCTGATTTTCTTTGAGAAAGGGGAAGGGAAATGATGGGAAAAGAAAAGGAAGAAAGAAAGCAAAAACTAACAAAGAAAATAATGTGAGCTGACATTATTTAATGCAAATTAAGGGAAATAAAACTCTAGGACATCCTAAAATCCCATTCCAGTGTGTCCACTTAAAAATAATGTTTGCTGCCACCCTCTGATCCAATTGTTAGAGTTAGTCCTGTGATTGCTTGGTAACTACTAGTTTTGATGATGTTATTGTCTTCATAATTATACATTTTCTCCAGGAGACCCTCCCCTCTTTTTGCCATGTGTTTTCTCTCTGCTGTGGCCATTTAAGTGCTCTTTTGTTAACTTTTTCTTCTATTTCTTCTACAGGCTTGAGTTGTACAGGAAAGTACCCAATCTGCGAATTCTGGCCTGTGGTGGGGATGGAACGGTAGGTTCTTGAAATAGAATCCAGTCATCTCCTTATTTCTTCTGTCTTTCTTTTGTTCTTCTTATGATGGTTTTCTTTATTCTTTCCCTCCTCACATTCTTCCCAGTCCCTTAAAACACACCTTGCTCATGTGAATAGTAGCCCTTCAGGGTTAGGAGGGCCTTTGTTATTATCTTCAGGGATTCATACTTGATCTTTCCAAGTTAGGTTTTGCTCCCTCTATTTCCTGTTCTACAAGGTAAGATGGGGTCAGATCACCAGAATGAAGACTATAGATGACAAAATTCTTTTAAAAATACAAACTGATCTGTTTCAATTTGTTCTTAATGGTTGTTCACAACTGTTAAGTATGTGTACACAACTGAATTATTGCACTTTTATTACTAGTGGAAACTTAGAATAGGGATCCTTTGTCTTAAGGATCATTGATTGGTCCCATTTGTAGTCATTTTGAAGAAAAGGTGGAATTGGGTTGAAGTTTGATGTCATGTGTATATTTTCCTCTTTATATATCTCATCTATTTCTCCTTTTGTCCTCTGCTTATGTTGATATATTTAGCCAAGAATGGAGAATCATGACATTTAGATTCTGCTGGTCAACATCTTTTTCTTATTTTTCTGTATTTGGAATCTGCTCTCATAAGATCTGTGCTTTTATTATGAACTGTCTTTCCTTTTTTCTAATTTCCCTAATTGGGATATTTTATTCTTAAAAGTAGCATCCAGATTTTTCTAATTTTACCTGTGGCACATCAGCACTTATTGCAACATTAGGTATACATTATCTGCTAATAAATGAGACTTGGGGGGAAAAGGAGCAGTGATTTCACTGGTCCCTTACGATACTCTTTCAAGAGAAAAACATTTCTTTTTGGTGGGAAAATAATGTTTATCGTTCTTGAAGTTTCACAATACACATTATCATCTTATAAAATTTATTATAAACTCTTACATCAGTGAAGCCAAACCTATTTTACTTCATTTTACCCAATGTTTTCCAAAATTATTTGACCATGGAATTATTTTTTTTCTCCCACAATACCAATTACATTTTAATCAATTGTATTATTTTAGAGATATGACAGTATGGAACTTTCAAAACTTTATTTAGTAAGAATTATATTCAAACAAACAAAATATATAAAATTAATATAATGATTTAATGCATTATATATTAATTCAGTTAATACATGCACAGTCTTCTTCCTAACTCAAACATTCCCTAGATTAGATATATTTAATAAAAGGCTAAACTCATTTGTGAGCCTCTACTACAGTTACCATCCTTATTTTAGAATCTACTTGTTATCCTATAGGCTTCAGCATCCCACCATCTTTTCTGCTCATCTTTCCTCAGTGACAGTAGCAGACAAGTTGAGGTTATGCCAAGGGTCCTGAATTCACAGTTCTTTCTCTTTCTTAAGTGACCATGACCTCAAGTCCACATTAGCTACCCATTGTGCCCCACCTTCCAAACTTCCCCATCATCCCCTGAACCTCCCATCATGCTGCTTTCTTCTTCCTTTTTTCAGCAAGTATGTGTCAGAAGTACTATTCTAGGTTACGTGGTATTGAGATATTCTCTGCAATTAGATAAGTATTTGAAAACATGGGATTTCAAAGCTTAAAGGACAAAGAGAGAGGACAGTTGAGTTCAGACACTTGTGAAACACCTGTAATTATGAAGCCTGAGCTAAGGTTCAAGAAGAAAATGAAAAGATAGAAGTGAAAGGTAGTTTATTCTGTCAACTCCAAAAAAAGGAGTTTCAAGCAAAAGAGAGTAGTTACATCCTTAAGAAGAGACTGGAGAATTATCATTGAATTTGGAGACTAAGGGGAGAAAGAGGAGCGGGTGGGAGAGGAGGAGGGGAAGCTAAATATAAGGTGATGGAAAGAGAAGTCACATTAGGTGGTGAACTTACTATACATCAAGTTGACAATGCACTGTAGAATTGTATGCCTGAAACCTATGTAATTCTTGCTAACAGATGTCACCCCAATAAGTCTAACAATAAAAATGAATTAAAAAAAAAGTAACTGGTGGTTTTCAAGAGAGGAGTTTCAATAGACTGTCAGGAACAAAACCCAGAATGATGAGTATAGGAGGCTTGGTACATCCCTAATGAATCCTAATGACCAGATCCAGTTACAGTGTTGAATATCTATAAATAGTCTCCCATGCCATTAATATTATCCTTCTAGACATGTAGAATATCTGGTTCTACTTCTTATCCCATCTTTTTGAGCATTTCTTCTTTAAACATACCATAATTAATGGGTGTTCCAGAAGGCTTAAATATAACTTTCCTTTTATGTTCTAGATATTTTTCTCTTAGAGACCTTATCTATGTTTCTAACTTCAGTTTTCACATCCTTCCACATAATTCACAAATGCACTGTATATTTACACTTGGGTCTCTTGCAACAGGCATGCCTAAAATAAAAGTAGTACAGTTACCCTGGACTTGGCACATATTTTTGAACTAATTATTTTGTCAGTGGTAAACTCTATAGTCCAATCACTCAGAATCAAACCCCAATAAGTCTAACAATAAAAATGAATTTAAAAAAAAACCTGTTCATCTTGGACCCTTATGTAAAAGAAGATTTTATTTTATTTTACTTTGTTAAAATAATATGTTTTATGAAGATATATGGGTTTATGATATATTTATCAAGGTGTGTGATTGATATTTTTAAATTTATCAGTTTAGAATATGAAACTTTTCATTTTGATTGGGGGTAGAGTTTATATAAAAAAGAGGCATCCTGATGGATATATGAAGAAAAAACTCCTGACTTTAGCAAGTGAAGTATAATTCTTGAGAACATCAGGTGTGTATTTGACATAAGGTATTAAACCTTTAGTTAATATACCAGTCACTGTAAAGGCTGTCAGAATTCTGTCAGTATAGTGACAAAAGTTCAAGGAGGAATTGATAACGGAATATTTTTGACTGATTGAGATGAGGCTATATTAATTGTTAACCATATTATAAAGTGTACAAAGTATTATTTAATATATAGACATCTTACATTTGTTTGGAAAAAACTTCTCAGGCTTCAATGTTAGTTTAATTTTATGTAATTAAAAACTACAAGGAGCTGTGATATATCTCCCACTATTGCACTTGGAGGTGGAAGAGGTGGTTCTGCCACTATTTCTGTGACCTTCATCACGTTCTTTAACCTCTTTTGAGACATTCTAAACTGCAAAGGAATACATTTGGATCTCTAAGATTCTTCACGGATATAGCACTTTACAGGAACAGACCATTGCTGTTCTAGAGAACAATATTGCAAGCCATATTTTAAAGTTTAAGTTTTCTAGAAGGCACTTTAAAAAGTGGGGAAAAAAGCAAGTATAATTAATTTTACAGTATAGTTTATTTAACCCAATATATCCAAAATATTATCATCTTAACGTGCAATCAGTATAAAATCACTCATTAACTGTTTTATGTTCAGCTTGTTCTATCTTTGTAATCTGGCATGTATTTTATTTTATAGTCAGAGCACCTCCAATTTGGATTAGCCACATCCAAAGCTCAATAACCCCATGTGGCAGTGGCTGCATGTGTGGTCTCTGTACCTGGTTTGCACCATCCTGATCTCTCATTCACGTAGCTGCAGGTGTCACATCAGCTGCTGAGAGAAAGCTTAGCGCACTCAAGAAGAATTTCAAACCTCCATGTTTATAAACGAAAAACACTGGCTCTCTGGTCATGTGATAAATTTGATTTTTCTCCCTTCCTTGGCCACATCTCTACCCATCCTGCTTTCCACGGCTGTCACCCTGCTTAAATACTGAAGAGCATGTGAACCTAGGCACTGAAGGAGCATGCATTCTCCTCTCCTTATGGCTCATTAAGGTGTGACATTATCCCTACTTATTAGACCCTTGACCTTGAAGAACTGGGCTGGATGAGTATGTGCACCTTTGACCATGTTAACATCTTTCCAAAGACCTGGAATTAAATTGAGTCTAGCCACCCACTTCAGGCTCATTTCTTGTTCAGCTGTCTCCTTTAGATGAGGCTACATTGTAAACAGTTGGCTCCCCCAAGGCCTGAGTTACTACAGGGAAGGAAGTAGTATTTTCTTTTCACAGACAGTGGCCAGCACATGATTCCAGCCCCTCTTCTCCCTCAGCCTCAGCCATACGTAGTGGGATACATCCTGTTCTCTCAGCAGGAAGCATGCGACCCACCTCTGCAATAGTCTGTGAACCAGTAAGTGGGTAGCCTACATCTTGTGTTCTATTTCAGAATGCTTGTACTTGATTTGCATCTTGATTTCTTTAGGGCTGTTTCTAAACATTTCTTGAAGTACTTGGTGACTTTGGAAACTCTTTAGTGCAAATATAAATTAAAATATCAAAAGGGAGGGTCATAGTGTGCATGTTAGAAGGGGACACCCAGTCATTAAATGCTGTGTTGATTATCTTTCAGACTTCAGAAATGTTGCTCTGCTTTCCTCTGACCTCTCAGTATGTGGGTCCTTCACTTTTCTGTCTGCATGTAATACAAGGAAATGCAACGTGTGTCCTGGCCAAAGAAAATGTTAATTCACTCTCCTCTCCACCCCTGAGCTGCCTCTCATGTTAGTATGAGGGCTGTCTAGAAAGTACTCGGGCACATAGTATGAAAAATAGAGGCATTTATGGCTAGATTTTTTCCAGACAGCCCTCCTGTATTGCAGAATGAAAACAACTGTTCCAAATGCACTTGGGGAAACAGTCAGTGACAGCTAAAGCTACACATGGACAGGTGGTGGCAGCATTGCACAGCTGCTGTGGCAGCCACTTGGCTGGGCTGCTCAGGGACAAAACCGAAATCCAGTATTCTAGATCCATCAGCCCTGCATTTCCTAGCACAAAGGAAGAAAAGAATTGTGCAAACTGGAAGATGATTTCATCTGATAGTTTTCTCCAGCTGTGGTGGAAAACATGCCAAGTGCTGTGTATCGCAGTTAATTAAATTATTTGACTGAAAGGGTACCGGATAGGCTGGTGGAGATAATTTGGGGAAATGTGAAGCCTTCAACAACTACACCTTCTCTGCTCATGGACCTGCCGTCTGAACCTCCAACAGGAACAGCTTTGGGACTTAAGATCTTATCTACAGTTTTGCTCTTGTAAGGACCAAGCTATGGTTTAGTAAAGATGGTTTGTCTCCTGCTATTGTAGGTGCATTTGTTTCCATTCTCTTCCTTACATTAGGCCTTTCTGCTGCAGTGTGTCTTGGCTTTTACTGTTTTTGATGGTCTGTAGAGGAAAGACTTCATGATTTGATGGCAGTCAAAAAGATTGACTTGTGAACTTGAGGCTCAACTTTTCTTTAAGTGGAGAGACAGGAAGAGGGCATTTTGCTTCTAGGAAACTGGACTTTTATAGATGAAGTAAAGAAAAAAGAACTATATAGCTTCATCATAGCAGTTAATGTTTACTTAGCATTTCCCATTTGTCTGGCATGTGCTAGGCAATGCCTACAAGGTATTTAATTAATAATAACCCTAAGAGGCAGGTACTATTTTTGTCTTTTTTTTAAATAAATGAGGAAATATAGATTAAATGACTTGCCTAGACTTACCTGGCCAGTATGTGATGGAGTTGGACTTCATATGCTCCTGGGCTCACTCCAGCTCTGCACCCTCCCTACAGTCCTATGTTAGGTTGCCTTTAAAAGAAGCTGGTTGTTGGATAGTGATGATCTAGCTCTTGCATGAGAAAAAAACTACTCAGGAGCTGGTAGCAAAGGAAAGATACAAACCGACCTCAGCCCAACAACTGTTACCCTAAAATTGATTGTACATGACAGAAAGTCTGTGCTGTGACAGGCAGGAGACATTTGATAACTCCAGGGGTTATGTAATGATGAAATGCATACTAAGATGATCTGCTCATTTTGCTTGTATTCAGAAGGAAATTAAATATTTGATTAATTGGCTATTAGAAAAAAGAGACAGAATGTCTCCTTGTGCAGTTTTTAAAGCAAATCAATTGATAAAAAAGGGGAAGATCCTTTTATTTAAATCAACTACACGGTTCCTTTTCTGCACAGACCAAGTGTCAGAGGACAGGAGATGGTGAAAAATTAGAGCCCTGAGGGCTTGTGCCACGTGTGAAACCACAGCATGCTATCACGTGGATTCTTGGCAACCTTTTCTGTGAAAACAAATAGGATCAGAGCTTAAGAGGGTTAGAATGAAGGAGGTTATATTGATCAAAGACTATAGAAGACACCTCATCAATTCATGAAAGATACAAGACACTTATGTCGAAGTATTTGAGCATTATTTGTATTTAATAGGCTGTGAATTAATCCCCTAACCTTCCCATCCATCTTAGTATTAGCATTCTTCCTGTGATGCACAATTCTTCCTTGCAGGCTCATTTCCGGAGGAACTTGTTTTGTTGTGTCTGATTTTTCCCTTTTCCTGAATCACTTCATTATCCCTTCCTAGTCATCTGACTAGATTCCTCTGAGAACTAGTTTTCTGTAGGTGGCCAAGGCTCCCATCCAGAGATGTCAGGGGTGTTTCAGGTATGTCAGTGAACTAGTGGGACGCTGGGCCCACTGTTAGATAGGGGCTGTCTCCCTCCAGTCCTAATAGGTCTCAGCTTTCTATGGGCTATGGCCCCAGGCTGTTTCTTCACACTTTTCCTGGCCTCTTAACTCCAGGCCAAGGAGGAGCCTGGTTCCTACACAGCCTCCTGCCAGCAGCCTGTGAGCTCTTATTCTCCATTACTAGACAGAAGCCAAACTCCTGGCTTCCTCTGCTTGTAGCTTTGTGTTTTGTTTCTGCCCCGTGAAGAATTTTTTCTTCTTTCATTTTTTGTCTAGAGTGAAATGGGATATCGCAAGTGTGAACTCATAGCATAATCTTTACCAAGAGACGTATTTCAACTAAACATAAGAAAAAAAGTTTCTAATTTAAATTATACACACACAAAAATGGACTGACTTGTAAAACCATAAAGGGGAGGCTGAATGAAGTTTTAAACCATTTCCCTGTCTGAACGGAGGTTGAGTTAGATTCCTAGTAATTTCTGTTGCGTTTCTGGAAGTCTGGTTCTCCTCAGGGCTGTTTGCAGGGATCTGCAGTCAACAATCCCAGATTGTTGGGATTTCTGAGTTTATGCATCCTTTTTAATGACATGTAAACCCCCTTCTTGTAGTTTATTAGAGGTGTCCACTTCTACTGTGTTTGGTTTGTGCTTTTAGCAGCATAGGAACAACATCTAGCACTGTCATCAGGACGATTTTAGCATCAGGTGCTCCCCCCGCCCGCCCTGCACCCTCTGCCTTTTCCTTCAACAGCAGGCTGGGTTAGTATTATGAGTTAAAGAAGAGCTAAGGAAGTGCTGGGTCGAAGGAGTTGTCTAGAAGTAGATTACCCAGTTTGGGGGCACAGAGGGATTGTCTGGCACTTGTACAGATCCGGATTTTTATTTTAGCACATTTGGGTGAACATTGTGGTATATGTTAACACAACTTTAGGGTTCTTGATGGATAGACAAGTTTCTACTCCTGGGAAATAATCACTGTGGAGGACAAAGGATTTTAGAAGAGAGTCAAGAGACCTGATATGACTCTGGCTCTGCCACTTCTAATTATTTAGTCTCTGCACCTCAGTTAATAAATCTGCAAGTTAACTGAATTTGAATAAGCAATTTCTAAGGTTTCTCCAGTGTTTCAAAGATTCCCAAAGTATATAAGGGCTGTCCAGAAAGCATCTAGCCATGTAATATGAAAAATAGAGGTATTTATGGCGGGGTGTTTTCTGGACAGCCCTCATATGCCACTGTCTCCAGTACAGCCAGGTTATCTCCAGAACTGGGTTTGGTTCTTTATTTAAATTCTCCCTGCACCAGAGTGGCTAAGAGGTCGGCCTTTGGTGTTTGGCATTCCTAATTTTGAATGGCAGCTCGCCACATAAATGAGGTGATACTAAGATGGCCAATGAACCTTCTAGGTCTCGGTTTCTTTATCTGTAGAATAGATATGAAAACTGCATCCATCTCGTAAAGTTTTGAAGATAACAAAATAGTTTTAATAAGATAATTCATTAGAGAACTTTGCTCAGGGACTAGCACATAGAAGACAAATCAATATGTCACTTTTTCTTAAACTCCTTGAGAACAGGCATTCTACCTTATTTATCTAGCCTAACTCATTTACATTTTTATTTCAATAGCTTAGTTTTGTGTTTTATATGAAGTCATGTTCAATAAATATACTGTTAAATTTTCAAAAAAAAATTTTTTTAAATGACTCTTATACAAATATAGAATCAATACATGCCAAAATTTTATTTAGCTCTGTAATGAAGGAACCAGAAAGATGATAAAGCTGATTTATTGGAGACATAGAGGAAAAGGATTCTATAGCTTATACCAAAATAATTTTTCTAAATTTGAGATAGAATTGGTTTATGTCCTTGGGGGGAATAAAAGCATAACCTATAAAATCATCTTGTCTACCAGACGTTTGTATCTTCAGGTTAGCCTACAGTTACAAATGTCTTAGATAGGCCTGTGAAACACTACTCTAGTATGATATTGTGAGGATATGCATGCTTGTTTCTGCTCTTTTTAAGTTTTGGGTCATTTTTCTAAATAGTTATAATAAGACTAAACCCAAAGTATTATCATAGAAAAAAACATTAAACAGGAATATGATTCTAGCATGTAAATGTCTATTTTCTGTCTAAACTTAAGTACTAGGTCCATCTCTCATTATGTTTTCATAATGTTTCATTAAGGGGAATATAGGGATATTTAGGAAAATACTTCTAATTTCTAAGATGATACTATGGAGGATAACCATTTAACTGGTGATTACATGGGTCATGCACCATTGAGGGTTTTATATATATTCCAGTTTACTCTATAAGCAATCTTATGAGGTGGGTATTATCTCCATTTTGAAAATGAGGTAAATGAGTCTCAGGGAGGTTAAATAATTTAATCAAGATTACAGAGCCAACATGAGCCAGAATTGAAATTCAATCTGATTCTGAGTCCTATATCCCCTCCAGGGCCCTACGCTACATTTGTCTCTAAATTTTAAATTCTCCTAAAATTTAAATACACCTTTAGTTAAGCATACAGATGAATGAGTCTAAGTTTGTTTATATGATAGAACATGTACAAAACGGTCCTTTTCCCAATGAGAGACTTATCATTTTGAAATTAAGATAAGTAATCTTTCTGTTATGTGACCACTGGTTTAAAGCATATGTGTATTTTTTTAAAAAAATAAAACTATTCTGTTTTGCTCTTGAAAGCTGCCTTCCAGGGTTGTCTTCATTGTAACTTATCTATCTTTCTTATCTCTCTCCTGGCCCCCAATATGTCTGCAGGTGGGCTGGATCCTTTCTATTCTGGATGAACTGCAACTGAGCCCTCAGCCTCCTGTTGGAGTCCTTCCTCTGGGGACTGGGAATGACCTGGCTCGAACTCTCAACTGGGGAGGGGTAAGAACTTCTCTCAGGCTGCCCATGCCATCCAGTGGTAGGGTCCCCAAACCCACAGATGTTCTAATGGAAGGGCGGTATGCTACCCTTGTCCAAGGAAGAAGTTGGAGTTGAGAATCAAGCTTCCCCTGAGCATGATTTTATTCAGTAACTTCTTCAGTTTAAACTTATAATTTGCTAGAAAAGAAGGGAACATTTGAAATAAGAAAAGAAAAAAATGGGGGTTAGTAGACAGGCCTGAGGCTTATTGAGATATCCATGAGAAGAAAATGGGTGTCCTCAGGTCTTCATGTAAGGCACTCACACAGGCTTGAATTGATCCTCACCCTCAGCCCTGGCCAGGATAGCAAATACCATTCAGATTTATAATCTTTACTTTGGGAAAGTTACAGCTTTTTTTGAGCATTTGGTTTTTTCTGGTCCATGTCATTATGACTTTGGCTATACAGGTAACTCACTGTCCTGCCCGCTGTGGAGCCAATTTCAGGCAAGCTTAGCAGAGGCAGTATACCTGTCACATGCCAGTCATTTCATTTTTTTTTTCCCAGTACTTAGTAAGAAGGCACAACGTGCTAACATATGCAGTCCCACCACCTTTTTATCTGTTCATAGGAGACCATTGCCTGGGCTGAATCCATGGAAATTACCTTCAGATATTGGCAGTTATTAATCTGGCTTTTGGGGGAATTAACCTCCCACAGATGATCATTATCTTCAGATATTAGCAGATATTAGTTTGGCCTTGGGTGGATGAATTAACCTCCCACAGATCTTTTTTTTTTTTTTTTTAATTCATTTTTATTGTTAGACTTATTGGGGTGACATCTGTTAGCAAGGATTACATAGGTTTCAGGCATACAATTCTACAGTGCATTGTCAACTTGATGTATAATCAGTTCACCACCTAATGAGACTTCTCTTCCACAGATCTTTTTACTTAAGTAAGCATAGTATAAATAATAATTATATTTACACAAGGCAACTAGTATATTATCACTGTTAAATCCTCTCATCGAAATCAATGACTTGACCATCCTTAATAATTATGCTATCAGTAATGTATGTTCAGGGAGTAAGTAGCTCCCTGACAGGGCTATTCCTCAGTCAGAGTTGTCTTAGGTCATGAAACGAATGGCATCCTACTACAAGGTCAGGGAGAGGTGAGTAAAATGGAATGTTAATAGAAGAAATTGTCTATCAGATGTCACCCTGATTCTTTTCCCTCTTACCCATACATACTTATTCTCTGTAACTCCCACATTCTTCTAGTAGGGGGCCTTAGGGGAAAGGGTGAGATCCTATTTTTACTCTGATAAAGGCAGCCATCCAGCATGACCCCCAATACCTAGCAACTAATGTTCTTGGTGCCAGAAAAAAATGATTCCTAAGCTCAAACCCACTAGAATTAGTATTTCCTTTCCCATTAACAGTAACTCTTATCTTAAAATCTAAATACCTGGAGGAAAACAGTTTACTCTCCCAGCCTTGTTAATTGCAAAATAAATAGAGAGCTATAGAGAGCTCTCCCTACATGATATACCTTTTGCTGTGCTGCTCACTGCTCCAGATGGTAATGGATATATTCTTTGATTTTTTAGGGCTACACTGATGAACCTGTTTCTAAGATCCTTTGCCAAGTAGAAGATGGGACAATTGTACAGTTAGATCGCTGGAACCTCCATGTGGAAAGAAACCCAGATTTACCTCCAGAAGAGCTTGAAGATGGTGTATGTAAGGTTAGAGAGTTCTTTCTTCAGCAGAAAGAAACCCTGGAGCATCTGTCTGATCACAGGAAATATATTTCTGGTTGGAGAGTCAAGTGTTCCTTCTATGCTATGAGATAACAGGGTAGTAGTTTATGGCTACTAGGTCTATGAGTGTAACACTACCCAATGATTCAGCCACTTGGACATCTAAAGATCTAGATTTCCTCCCTGCTTCCAGAACTCAGGGACCTGTTCTCTGTCCTCAGCCTCTATACCATATCAATTTTCTGTCTTTCAAGTTCATTGCAAACTCTTAACCTATGAGAAGGTAAGAAATATATATGTTCTGAAGCACATGGTCTTTCAATAGAAAGTTAACCCCCTGAGATTTCTGGTCTGATATCAAATATCCCTTATGTTTAGAGAGTATGAACTAAGCCAATTTCATCACTTGGTTGGGACTTGAAGACACCTAAACAAATGTTTTGACTTAACATTTGAGCTTTTATTTCAACCCAAGACAAACCAAAGGGACAAGGTTGTAAATATGCTAGTATAGAGTTTCAATTGAACATTTAGTTCTAAATTCTGGCCTCAATTTCAGATAAATTTGATAGATTGCCAAGTAATCACTTCTTCCATATCATTTTCCACTATTCTTCCATAATCGTGTTTTCAAACTTTTGTATGCATAAGAATTTCCAGATGAAAAATGCAGATTATGAGGCTCAGTTCCCAGAGATCTTGATTAAGTAAATGAAGGGTTAAGGTCCAGGCATCTGTACTTTAAATAGCATTCTTGCTATATTAACTTATGCCATTGTATGAGGCCAAGATTTCATGGGTATTTCAGCTTTAAAATATATTGAACCAGGTATCATTTTAGACCAAACCAACACCCATAACTCATTAGCATTTATTTATTTATTAAAACATATTTTGTCTTTGTGGTTTGTTTTTTTTTTTCTACCTAAACCACGATCCAAATTTATAAGCCATGGAGTTTCCAATTTTTTGGCTTCCCTGGGCCGTATTGGAAGAAAAAGAATTATCTTGGGCCACACATAAAATACAGTAGCACTAATGATAGCCTATGAGCTTAAAAAAAAAGAAGTTCGTGTATAATTTTTGTAATGTTTTAAGAATGTTTACAAATTTGTGTTGGGCCGCATTCAAAGCCATCCTAGGCCAGGGGTTGAACAAGCTTGTGATAAGCTTTCTAATACATATCATGACCTTGAGTTCATAATGCCACAATGTTGTTTAAACAGTACATATCATCTTGAGATATGATACTTCTCTCTAATGTATTAGAGTGCACAGAAATTGGATAGGAAATAGCCAAACTAAAAAGAAATGTGGAAATTTAAAGGTCCTTTCCCCACTAAACTTAGAATGGTTAGGCCCTCAATAGAAATCTGTATTTAAATTGCTTTCCAACAGCTTAAGAAATGGAAAGACCTCTTGGTGCAGCCAAAGAACAGTAATCCCAATAATTAAAGGGCTTTGAAAATGGATTTTTGAAGAGATGTGTAGGTAATTGGGGCTATTTTTCCTGGAAAATATGTATAAGCACTTAATAACAGACTAAATTGGAATATTATTTAGGGGTTGGTGACCAGATGTTCTCCTAAGTTATCAGTGGATAAGACATGGGTTAGACTTGTAGCCAACATAACATAAATGGTAGCAATGAACATATCTGTGTTCTTGGCAGAATTTCCAATCCTTGCTGTCATTTCTAAGGACTGGTATTTTGTTTAAGTGCAGGAACTGGACATTCTCAAATATGAAGCCAGGAAAGTGAGACATGATTTTGGCATTGTTCTATGTGTTTAGTTTCTCTCCCTATTCTCCAAGTGGTTGTAACCATTTCTGAGGGCTGACTTAACCTCTGAATCATTATAAGCCCTGACTCTGAGCCTTCCATGGTGGGGGGTTGGGGGGCTCATTCTTTATTTCCATTAGGGCCCAAGGCAGTCCATTTTCTTTCTTTCTGTATTATCTCTCTCTCTCTCTCACTCTCTGTCTCATTTCATTTTTCTCTTAATGGGGCAAGGTTCTCACTCTTGCCAAACAGTAAATTTTCCTGATCGAGGGGCATATGAAGCACTGTAATAAACTTACTTTTGGAATTTTGAGGGTTAAACATTTATTTCTTTTTAAAATTGTTATTAAATTTACTGGGGTGACATTGGTTGGTAAAGTTATATAGGTTTCAAGTGTACGATTCCATAACACATCATCTATTTATTGCATTGTGTGCTCACCACCCAGAGTCAGTTCTCCTTCCATCAGCATATATTTGACCCTCTTTAGAAGAAGGTGAACATTTATTTCTTATAGAGGAGAAGTACCTTTCTATCTGGAGATAAGCCTGATCATCATCTAGACACATTATCCAAACTGAGGTAAAATGACCTCTCTAATTACTTTAATGTTTATCTTCCACTTCAGCTTGCAAAAAGAAGAGTGGAAGAATCACCATTTCCCTACTAGCATTTTCTAATTGTTCTGCCATTGAACTGAAGTCTTAAAATCACATTAATTTTCAGTTTTAATGTAGGATTTTAGGTTGCATGATTCTCTCTTTTACTCAGCTTACAGCAGTAACAGCCAAGGCCCCAGAGGACTTTGGAAAGGAAAGCTAAGGCTTGTGTGTGCCTCATATATCTGTGTTTGCACATTTCAGAGTCATATTACAAATACAAAGTTAGAAGAAGATAAAGGGGATCAAAATAGAGAGTCCAGCAGAAGTGACACCAGGCTCTGTATGTGAATGTCTCGCATGAGATGGACAGCAATTTGAACATTTCACCTCAAATGTCACCTAAAGTGTGCTTGAGTGTATTGTTATGTTACAGAATTACATGCTTATGGTTTTGTAATAAAAGATTTGATGTAGATTACCAGCTCATAAAAAAGAGCGTTATTTGTGCCAGACTCTGTGTATGGTGACAGAAGGAGACTACACTTTGGTAGTTAGCACACAATATGTGCAATATACAGATGTTATGTTATAAAGTTGTACACCTGAATTTATATAATATTATTAACCAGTATTATCCCAATAAATTTAATATAAAAAGAAACAAGGTTTGATAGACCAAATAGGAATCTGAATAATACTGATAAATAAATATACATATATATTTCTTTTTTCTCTGGATTGAGAATACCTGAATGTCCCCCCACTGTCTTATTGCTTATATGATTTTTGTGAAAAAATATTTTTAAAAAATAGCTGAAATTTAAACAAATTAAATATTATTCATTCTAAGTTCCAGTATTAATATTTAGAACATGAATTCTTGAAAAAATGTGTATCCACTGATTAAGTGGGTTAGACTTAATCCTTTCAATTGAATATGCTTTCTAAGTTTGAATAGTGACTCATTCTTTGTAACTATTGCAAACGTGAATCTTTCTGCTTAATAAGGTTCTTTTATTATAACATTCACAAGAATGGTTGTCATTTATTTATATCCCTTGCTTTCTATATTATTTACAATTCTTACAGGTATTTGATTTGAGCTTTCAGTAATGCATTAATTCAAATATCCCTGTTCCTTTCCTGTAAACACCCTCTACCTAGAGTTGTGACTGATCTCTCTCTATCAGGGATAGCCCCCAGGGATAGGTGTCTGGCTTTCAGCTTTATTTTTCTCTTTCTGCCTGGTAACAACATCTTTACCTCTACCTTTGTTCATTGTTGCAGCTTCCTCTGAATGTTTTCAATAATTACTTCAGCCTTGGATTTGATGCCCACGTCACACTGGAGTTCCATGAATCCAGAGGTGAGGACAGCGTCCCATTTCCATCTCCCAGGGAGGAAGTTCCCAGCAGGTGTTTTGCATGTTCCCTTCTGTTTGCATATCACTTAAGTGTGACCAGTTTGCTTCAGTGTTGTTTCATTGTGACCTCCATCATGACCCTGGGAGCTAGACAAGATAGGAACTTATTACGAATGGGACCATGAGACCTCATTGTTGAGGGTCTCAAAGATGCTAAAGGACAGGACCCAGGACTGCTAAACTTTACATTTGACTAGAAACTTTGAAGTTAGTGACTACTAAGAAGTAATAAAGATTCTTTTACTAAAGTTATCTGGATACTTACAGTTTCTCCACCTACCAACTATTATACTCCAACACTTCATAAAACGAGTCATTGAAATCTGGTAGCAAAACATAAAAGTCCTCTCTGTATGCATAAAAGAAACAACAGGCACTTTAGAACAGTATGAGGGGGTGGTTATAGATAGTTTGGGTTGAAAGAAAAGGGTATGATGGTGATTGGATTACATATGGAAGGTGCTAGAAATCCTCACTGGACAAGTTAGAGATGTGAATGGGACTGAGTGTTAATATCAAGTACTAACAGATAGAGTCAATATTGGGGGAGCAAAACAATTTTGAATGATGAACACACAATGCAATATATAAATGATATATTATTATAGAATTGTGCACTTGGAACCCATATAATTTTACTAACCAATGTCACCCCAATAAATTTGTAAAAATTTTTAAAAAGGTGAAATAATGACGTGGTTAAATATTTCATCAAAACATTCCTTTCCCAGCCAGGGAACTACCCACATAAAAAAAAAAAATCAAAAACATTCTTATGCCATTCAGAAATGAGAATGTTTAGGATGTTGGTTTATATTTTGAAGTCTCTCTCTCCCCTTCCTTGCCTCTCCCTCCCTTCTTCACTCCCCCATCTCCCTCCATCTCTCTTTTTCTCTTTTAAATTCTATTTTTTTTTAATATAACTATACAATACAACTCTGTCTATGCCTGTATCCAAATTATATCTATATCTAAGTCTTTGTGAATATATTAATATATAACCAAAATAATGCTAGGCTGTAGGTTGGTAAGTAATACATGAGATAAAAGTAATAATTGAGGGATTATTTTACTTCTTTTCCTCCAGATTCTGTAACAGCCTGAGTGGTTTTAACTTACAAACTTGAAAAACAGAGTACTAAAGGCTAGAATTTAAATGTTTAGATTCTGGTAGCAAGGCAGAGAAAATTCTGGTAATACTCTATGCCCTGAAGGTCAAGAATGGAGCTATAGGATTACAGCTGTTAGGATACAAACTATAAATGAAATTCAAGCCCATAATTTTCTTACTGAATTCAGCAATTTGGGTAGACTTTTCCTTCCTGGCTTCATGAGGCTTCGAGGGTCAAATGCTGTGCCAGATAAAAGCAGTACTGATTGGAGAGAGAGCCATGGTTGGCCTTTCTCTCCGAGTAGCTGGAAAATCACAGATAGAAAGGTTAGTTGATAGCAGAACCACAAATATCAAATGCCCAAATCAGAAACATCATCACCCACTCCATCTGCCAACAATATACAGTGATTGGATACTAGATATTCAAAGGGTCCTACATTGGGGCCAACATTTATGGCCTGTTGCCTTTCCCATATTTAAGGGGAGTTTATTTGGGGAGTAAATGGAGATCTCATCCTCCATTTCTATTTTTTTAATTCATTTTTATTGTTAGACTTATTGGGGTGACATCTGTTAGCAAGGATTACACAGGTTTCAGGCATACAATTCTACAGTGTCTTCCTCCATTTCTTACTGCATTTTTTTTCTCATATTCTTCAGGTGACTCAGGATCTGGATTTCCTAATAAAATTCTTAAATTTCTTAATAGTACTTATAAAATAATACAATTATCATAAACGCATGCATCTCCAAAATAGACATTCTGGCATGAAAAGTGGTCTAAATGATGAGCTCATTCAAGGGAACTTAATATTTCATCTAATTAATCTGAAAGTTATCTTAGTGATACATTGCCTTGTACTATGATGACACTTTTGTGCCTCAGAGTGAGGGAGGAGCCAAGAGAGACATCAAAGTGGAAAGAGCAGGCTACAAAGAGAATTCTTGTGGGAAAGTGATGCCTTTTTCTTTTATTTTAAGTTCTGGGACTATTTCGTTTTAGAAAGAAACATGCAAATTGTGGTGTATACTCGTATGTATATATACAGCAGACTCTTAGTTAACTGTAACTCAAGCAATTGGCACAGAAATCTTCCATTTTGTGCCGGTTGCTTGAGAGGTTTGCTGGTTGCTCGAGAGTCCCAGGTACATTCATGAGGCTTCTATCAGTCCCCATGGGTGCCGATTAACTGAGAGTCTACCGTACATAGTTTTATTGTGTGTGACTATAAAGCAATTGGTTAAAAGATGCTAAATATTCTTGGAATAGTTTGTTGCTGAGGCTTAGTGTAAGTGTTTTCATGCAATATGGAATGGAATTGCAAACATTCGCTCTGTGGGTAAGCCAGAGCCCTTGAGGAAAACCAGCCACTGGAGAGCTGATAAGGGAGAATTAATGTCATCTATGAGTAATAGCTATAATATTCATGAAGATGATATAGAGGTCGTACACAATAACTATTCACAAAACATTAAAACCAGATTTGGTTGATATACCTAGACCAGAGGTGAGGACTGCTTAGGATCTGTTAATCAATTCTTTTTGCATTAAATGAAATCATTATTTGAGATAAGTATAATTACTCAAGCTAGTATTTTTTTAAAAACTGTTTTTTGTTTACTTGGATTTTCCCCATATTTTAACCTGAAAAATCAAGCAATCTCAAGCTTGGCTGCAGAAGGAAAAAAAAGATAACACGAATACATTTTTGATGGGGGCGATTCACTTATTTTTGTTGGTAGTGAGTGGGTGTTCTCAAGCCAAGAAAACTCATAGTTGAGACTTCAGACTGTTTTCAAATACAACTGCTCAACAGTTTGAGACTTCAGGATAAATCTTGTATTGTTTGTATAAAATACTTGGAGAGTGACTCAAAGCCTCATGAGAACCTTTGTTAAAAAAATGAGCTTGGATAGGATAAACCTGCTGGGTGTCAGTCATAGTACTTTAAATTGGGAATTATGCCAACTAGTTTACATGAATTGGGAAATAGATACAGATCTCACTAAGGCAAAATTTTTTAAAATTTAAACACAGAAAACTCTTTCTGGCCTTGATGTGAAATAGTCCATCAAATTGACATGGGTCAAATGCAGATTTTAGCATTGCTACCTATATTGTTTTTCTTTTAGAAGGGACAAATAAAGTGACATTTATATTGAGACAGTTTTATTAGTAGCATTCCTATGTAAATGCTTTTAGAATTTCCAGTAGAAAATCAAGCCAGGGGTAAATACAGTCTTAACATTTTGATTGACTTTGTATATAAAGAATGCAAACATTTGAATAATTTGATCAGAGAGAAGGTATACTTCATTTGATTGGAAAACAGGTGCTTTCTTATCCTTCTCAAAGTGGCTATACCATGCATGGTTAAACTGTCACTGCTTTTGTATCAGAAAGTGCAATGGTTTGAACAGAATTTGGAGATGTAACAGGATTGGTCATTTAATTGTCAGTTGGAGTCTTGCCCAGTATTTAATTAATATTGCATTATGACAGTGCTTGAAGATGTATGTTAGAAATATTTCAATCTATTAATCTATAGTGATGTTAACAATGATTATGGTTATCGGGTGGCAAAGTTAAGTCTCACTGTGCCAGCTATATGAATTAGATTACCTTTTGTTCTGGACATAAGATACTAAGAACATCAAACTTTTCATCCAGAATTGGATGCTTACATTTTTCTGCATCATTGAAATTATTATTCAGAAGAGTGGAACTTTATGCTACAAGGTCAAGTAAATACAATTATGACTGTAGAGGAGACAGTATTTAAATTTGATTCAGGATTTACTGTTTTCACTGAATATACAGAGATACGCAGATCTGCATGTTTCAAAGAATTATGAATGTTTCATGATTCAATAGAGATCTGACAGACTTTTTTTTTTTAAAGGGTGTTGTTTGCAGTGGCTTGTTAAAGTTCATTGTTACCATCACTGCAGAGGACATACTGCCAGGCTCTTGTCTGGGCAGGAAGGCTCAAGCATGATTTGCCTTTGAAAAACTCACCGTCTGAGATATTCTATCTATAACCTTCTTTTCCATCTTGAACCGCTGCATGGTACCTAGTCATCATTCAAGATTCAAGTGTACCTTCATCTAGAACACTTTTCTGAGCATTCCCTTTATGTGTGACCCCCACTTCATCTCATAAGACATCTTTTTATGCCATATATGAAATGACATTTCACTTTTCATTTTCAGAACTCTCTCCCCCACTCTAAATTCCATGAGGGCAAAAGACCACATCCTATTTATTTTTATATTCTCTGTGCCAAGTCCAGTGACTATCTCAGTAAGTGTTAAAATAATGGAATATTTAATTGGGGGATAGGCCCCATATATAAAAGATAGATATCAGAAGGGCATATACAGTAAGGGCAAGATTTAGTTGTACGTACAGTAAACAATATAGGAGTTCAGCAGGGGAAGGGTGTCAGGGGAAATTTTCCAGAAAGGGTAGATAAAAAGAACTAAAGGAGAACTGACTGGGTGGTGAGCACACAATGCAACACACACATGTTGTATTATAGACATGTACACTTGAAACCTGTATAATTTTGCTAACTGATATCATCCCAACAAATCTGACAAATTTTTAAGAAGAAGATAAAGAAAGAGTGTGATTCAGACAAGAAGTAAAGTAGGTGAGGATATTTCAGACAGGAAAGCAAAGTACAGAGGGACAGTGAGTTTGTGATAAAGATGAATTGGACAACCAATTATTACATAATGAAAGATTTTTGTGACGGTGTTAGAAAATTGAAGATAATGTTGGTAAAAATATTTGGCCTTAATGAGAAATTATGTTGAAAAAAATTAATATATACAATTTATATTGAAGATGGCAATGTTACTACATGCACAGATTTTGGAATCATTTATGTATACACAACTGAAGTCTTGAAATTGGGTATTTAGTGTAAAGAATATGGAAGATGTGTGAGTTATATAGGGATTAAATTGCGTGTTGATTTTTGTAAACATAGTGTTGAACTTATGTTTATGAATATCTCTCTAATATGCAGGACCAATTACAGACCAAAGTAGGGTTTAGGATCTAATTCTGATGGCATGCATGCTATTGTATTGTATAAAAAGATGGGATTAATGCATTACATCAATGGAATGGATTATACTCAGAGCCTCATCATCATTATAAAGAAATTACATCCAGAGCCAAATAATTTAGATGATTTAGATGATGAGATTTGGGAAGTTTGAGCTAATGAGATTTAGATGAGATTTCTGGATTTTGAGTTGATGCTATAATGGGATAAGACCTTTGTGGACCTTGGAGGAGTGAATGTGTTTTTCGTATGTGAAGGATGTAAATCATGGGGGTCAGAGGATAGACAACAGAGGTCAAATTTTGGCCTCTATGACCTTTGCCATTTGGTGTCATGCTTGTTAGTTCTATTACTTTGCATGGCAAAAAGACTTTGCTGATGTTGTTAAGGTTAATAATTAGCTGACTTTAAGACAGATATTTCTCTTTTTTTTTTAAAATTCATTTTTATTGATAGACTTATCTGAGTGGGCTCAGTGTAATATAACATGAGCCCTTATAAGCAGCAGAAAAAGGTAAAACAGGTAGTCAGAAAGATGTGGCAGAAGGGGACATCAGATAGATCCCAAGTGTAAGAAGGACTTGCTGGCTTTGACAATGAAGGGAGGATCACAACAAGGAATGCCGGACACCTCTAGAAGTTGAGAATGGAGCCACTCAACAGCCAGAAATGAAAAATAACTTTGCTCCTATCTATAGCTGCAAGGAAATAAAATAGATTTTGTCAACAACTGGAATAAGCTTGAAAATGAATCCCTCCCGGAGATGCTCAGTAAGAGCTCTGCAAAAGAATACTTTGATTCTGTCCTACCAAGACCCAAAACAGAGGACCCAGAAGAGACCAGTCCAGGCTTTTAGCCTAGAGAACTGCAAAAAAATTAATGAATATTTTAAGCTGCCAATTTTGCAGGAATAGAAAAAGAATACAATTAACATTGGTGTCCACTCTGTAAATATGTTAATGGCATAGACGTATTGGGAGTGACCTTTCATGGTTTACTTCATACCATTAACAGACACAACTTTTTTAAGGAACAAGAGTCATTAAATTTTATACTGGCCCTTTCCCAATTCATTATGTCCCTTTTTTTGGTGTAGTTGGGGTTTGCTTCCCTTGGTCCTCCTCACATCCATATTAAGTCATATTAAGTCATACACATAGACATATTCAGCCACTCAACTTTTAATAGCCAGTGAGGAATAATTGAGTGCTGTCATTGGTAGACTCTTCCTTGGTTTCTTATGGCCCAGCTTCTGCAGAGGATGGCACAGCTTTGACATTAGCAGACACCTCGCTTAGCACCAGCCAACCTTGTTTTCATGTCTGATTTGTGCTTGGAACAGGGTAGATAAAAGGGTGAGGAAAGAGTTCAGTCCAAGGCAGGCTCAAGCTGAGAGAATGACAGAATTTACCTCACACCTTTCCTGCCCTCAAGGCTAAAGCATATGTGTGATTCGCCTGCCTCTTTATTTTATATCTTTCTGGCATCTCTGAAAGCTAGCGTCTTGATAGATCTCTGTTTTTTAGGTTTACTTACTTAGTTGACTTTTATCCAGTTAAATTACATCTGAGGTGATTGTTTTCATCAACTGTGTGATTAAAATCACCAAAAGATCAGTTTATTTCTTAATGCTAGTCTTTTTGGGCCTTACAGAACATTTTCTATTTGAGAGAAAAAACTATTTCTTCAAAGGAAAAAGAAAAGCCTTTTCAGTTCTTCAAGGCTCATAGGAAAATTTCAAGAATATGTGAATATTTTCCAAACCCTGCATTATTAAAAAAAAAAAGTAAATGTTAATAGTTGGTGTATGATTCACTTAATAGCTGTGGACATTGGGGCCCTGAAGAAGTTCTGTGCCAGAACTGTGGGTGTCATTTTCCATTTCTCACTATGACTTGCTCAATAGCTGGATCTGATTTTTTTAAAAAAAGAATATTAGGTCCTATGTACCTATGATAAATTGCATAGCAACAAAGATTCTCATTTTGTCTTTGCTTCCATAAACCAAGAAAGAGTTAATACAATTGAAGAGGGAACTCAGCCAAATCTGAATCCAAAAAGGTTAAAAACAACATGTCATTCAGCCATAAAATTTATTCTGAAAAAGTCCCAGACCATAAAAATGGTCAACGCTAGAGCCAAGAATGGGGACTGGGGAGATAGAGCACTTAGAAGCATTTTTATCTTCTTCGTTTTACTATATTCTATAAATTAATGTTTTACTATTTATTTTGTTGCTAGGGTTATAGTACTTAATTTGGTAGAAGAGAGTAAATGGTTACTGAGAGACTTGAAGTATAGAAATCGTAAATACATAAAGATAACTCAAAAAACAATGTATAAAAATATTACCTTTTTCTGAAGTTTGCAAACCTTAACCTGGTTTCTATGTTTTATACTATTATATTCTAAAAATTATGAAAATAATCTAATAATTAATTGTCCAGAATTATTTTCAGATCTTGTAACTTTTATTCTACCCAGTCTTAGTGAGTGAACTCTTTGCTACTTTTCTTCCTTTAGACAAGTTTTGAGATTTGCCATTCAAATATAGGACTTAATAGAGTTTCAGCTAGTCAGCCAACTGTCTAATGAGAAATGGCTAGGAGAAAGACATAGCCCTAAAAAGGGATTAATGAGCATATTAAATAAAATGCAAAAAGCAAAAACATTGTCAGTGGATTCTTTTGGAATGTCTTAGAATTTTATTAGAAAGAATGTAAGGAAATAATAATATTTCATTTAGAGATTTTATAAATTCCTTGAATTCATGTGAAAAATCTCTTCCTTAATCTTATTGTGGTCCTCAACCTATATAACAAGTAGGAGCAAACTCAAAATTAAACCATTTTTTAAACCGGAGCCTTTGCTGTCGGATGCCCTGAGTCCATTCATCAGGTGATGTGCATATATATATTTGTGTATCTCCAGTAAATAAACTGATTTTTCAAGGCCTGTCACAAAGGACAGTATACATTAACTAGGAGTTTTTGCAAATGTGAAAGCAAATTTTCAATTTTTAATCCAAATTCCCCATATTTCATATTTGGAAGCTGCCTACTTGTACATAGTTGATTGGAGCCATGACCTATGGAAATCAAAGCAAATCATCACCTCTCCACCTCAGCCTTCTGTCCTCTATTCTTGCCAACCCCCTATTCTGAATTGAGTCCAGAGTGTTTTACCCTTGACGGTGCATGAGACGCATTTGGAGAGTTCTTTAAACCACAGATTCCTAGACTCCACACCCCAGACATTCCAATTTCATAGCTCTGGAGTAAGTTCTAATAATTTGCATTTTTAACAGTCTCCTAGTTGATGCTGATGCTGCCAGTTTGGGGCTATGTTTTGTAGCACTGGACAATGATGACAACTGCTTATAACTAAGGAAAGGATGATAATGAAATTATTGGGTCTGTTGGATCTTTGAAGTGGGGAGGAAGTAGGGGTGCTAATCTAAGTCACTGCCTTTAACGAGGTCTCTATAACCGAACTATCTTTTCCCTTTCACAGAAGCAAATCCAGAGAAATTCAACAGTCGTTTTCGAAATAAAATGTTCTATGCAGGGGTAAGTAAATACAGTAGACTCTCAGTTAACCAGCACCCATGGGGATTAGTGGATACCAGATAAATATAAGTAGACTCTCCGTTTGCTGGAACTCAAGCTGCTGGCACTCTTAAGCAACCACGTACCCGTTGCTTGAGTTCCAGTTAATGGAGAGTCTATTGTATGTCATTTTATAATTATGACACATTAATTAATACTAATTCACTATTGATAATAAAGTTGCTAACTATTAAAAATACATACGCATCTCAGGTATTTATATGCAAGTCTATGTGTGATTAATGTTTAATGTATTGGTTAAGAATAAAAGTAAGAATGTATATCTTAAGTTAGTTGGCAGAAAAATAGCTGGTGTCCATCATTTTTGAAGTTAACTGAGGGGATGATACCCAACGAGTAATGTGAATAACAAACACCAAAGCAACCCAGAGAATAGGGAAATGTATGGAAAGTTTTGGGTAAGAATGTAGTTTGCATAGGAGTATATATTGCATTGGTGTTTGGATGAGACATTGACAGAAAAAGGGAAATTTTAAATAAAGCACATATTAGATTAAAGGAGGCCTCTTCTTTTGCTTTCTCTCCCTACTTGAGGACATACATCCATGGGGATGAATGGCCAGAAAGAAATAAAAAAGGCCTCTACTTTTTTTAAATAAAAAAGTGTCATTTAAATTTATATCACCAGAAAAAAAATTATACCACTGAATAGAGGGAGTTGAAATAAAAGAGGAGTAAAGCCAGAAATTCTCAGGGGCAACTTAAAGATTATATCATCACCTAATGGAGAAGTAGGAAGTTCAGGAAAAGTTGTCAAAATAAATCTTCAAATTGACTCTTGGAATTACCTGCTTTTTTCCTCTTCTACTGTGATCTTAAATTTTACTATTGGTTATAGTTTGAAAACAAAAAGGTTTCAACTTGACAGTAATGGCAACTTTGAATTCAGGAAAAATAGAATTTGTTTTATTTTTTGCATAATTTAGAATCATTAGGAACTGTCTATAATATAGAAGCAAGAATTTGGCACAACCATGTAATTAAGAACCTTTTTCTTTATTTCCTGTGGTATAGGCAGCTTTTTCTGATTTCCTACAGAGAAGCTCTAGAGATCTATCGAAACATGTTAAAGTTGTTGTAAGTATTGAATGTGATAACTCATTTCATTTGAATATGAATATGTATGTCACAAAAATGAACCCCAAATACCAATTTATATATTTAGATTAATCAATGAACTACATAGAACTTTAGAGATCATTTAGTTTCATTCATTAAACTATTAATAACGTTTATGAGCATTTGACTATATATGTCAGGCACTGTCTTAGTTGCTGAGGATGAAGATAAATGAGATGACTAGTGTCACTCCTGCACAAATTCACAGTTTAGTCATGGACAAGGACACATAAGTCATTGCAGAACAATATAATAAGTGTTGTCATTTGACTATGCATGTAACCTGGTGGTGGCACAAAAGGAGATACAACAACTCACCAGAGTAGGATCAGGGAAACTTTCATCAAAGAAATGATACCAAGTTGGGTCTTGAGGTAGAATTAGATGTTCACCAAACAAGTATCTTTATTCCAGGGCTGTGTGAGGAGTCTCCATTTTGGAAAAATGCTTTGATTTCCGTTTTTTTGGGTTTTTTTTTTGTTTTGTTTTGTTTTTTTGTTTTGTTTTTTTTTAATGTGGGTAGTTCCCTGGCTGGGAATCGAACCCAGGCTGCAGCGTTGACAGGGCCAAAGCCTTAGCCACTACACCACCAGGGAATTCTCTAATTTCATTATTCGGTGGTGACTCACTCTCTAACTTGGTCAAGGTTCTTTGTCACTGAATGGATTTTTTTGTGTGTGTCTCTATCCCAGATTTTGGGGACATGCTGCTTGGAGGCAAGGGAGAGGGGAAGTTACCTTTCCTCTTGAAGATATATTTTTAAATAGCATATGATCAGTTATTTAAAAAGAAAACATGTTTTCTTATAGTAGCCAAGTTAAAAGAAGGAATGAACATGACTTTGTTGCACATGCTTATGTAAGTCAAGGAAAAAAGACAGAAAGAGAACAATATATAGATGGGGAAGAAGGAATAGGAATATAGCAATGCTTAAATTTATCATGGCAAAGAATAGACTGTGATAAGAAGGGAGAGAATAAAAGATATACATGAGACTAGAGAAAAATATATAATCTTAAATTAATAGATATAGCAGAAGACAGAGAGGATGAGAAGATACAAATTTCAAAATTAGTAATCACCAATAAAGCTTGTGTGAGACATGACTCTCCTAACTCAGTTAAAACAAGACACAGAGGCCTTTGCCACTAGTGCTACGGCCCTTGGCATCACTGTCAGATGTTTCAGTTCTCATGCAATGGCAATGAAAAGCAAGTATTTTTTAGTAGCAGTGACTCTTGAAACCTGAAATATTGTCTTTTTCAAACTAAATACAAGAAAGACACATGGTCCATTAAACTATGAAGCTCTTTATTCTGATAAAATTATAGTTATTAAATTTAAGTAGCAGCAACTTTACCTCAAACTTTCCCTGTTTCTTCAGCTGCTTGCAACCCAGCCAGAAATAGACTTTCCTGTACCTTCTAGTATTTCTCACATTTAGAGAAGTATCAGCAGCGCCTGCCCAGAGAACCAGTGATTGGTAGGCAGAGGCCATATTGAATGACATCCATTGTTCAAGTCAGCTGCATTGAAATTAAGCTCTGTATATTTCCTAACCACCAGACAGTTTTTCTTTCTCATGTGGCAGTTGATGATAAATGTCTCATATATGAATAGCTATATAGCAGAGATCAAAAGAAGCTTGTAGAGAGGCCAAGATGGCAGCCAAATAACTAGGAAAGATTTAATACCAGTCAGTACATACTATTCCAAGTTGATTGATTTATGTAATCATGTCCTTTCTTATGAGGAAAAAAAAACATCAGAAACTAAGTCTAGACATTTGGGATTTAATCTTAGGTCTACCTTTATGAGGTATATGAATTTGAGGAAATCATCAACCTTTCAGGAGAGTTTACTTTTCTTCATCTAAAATAAGCATAATAAGACATGCTTTGAAATGACCATTATTGACCATTGTGCTGTGACACAAGGATATTTTTACAATGACATCACTATGCTATTTTTCATATTACACAGCTGGATACTTTCTGGAAAGCCCTCGTATGTAAGAAAACTTTGTAAAGCACAATATATTGTGAGGTCCCCGTCCTCATATAATTTGATGACTACCCATAATCACTAACATGTTTTCAGGAGGAAAAAATTTAAAATAAAAAAAAAGAATGGTTTTAAATACAATAATATTAATTAGTTTTTTCTATAACACAATACTGACTTGTATGCTGTTAATGTATCCATTCTATTTTTAAAAAATTTTAACTGCTTACAAGACTTAATGTTGGTATTATAATTTAAGATGTCTACATTTTTTCTTCATTGGTATAATCAACTATCAACTTATTTCAAATCCTTAAATAAATTGGGAGACTTCTTATTTGCCCAGTATCCAACAGCATTATAAAAACACCTTCAGTCAATGTCTAGAATATGATTCTTAGGAGCGGGGATCAAATATTTGGTGATGGAAGGACAACTGACTCTGGGTGGTGAGCACACAGTGCAACACAGAGATGATACATTATAGAATTGTACACCTGGAACCTAGGTAATTTTACTAACCAATGTCATCCCAACACATTTAATAATAAAATAAAAAATAAATGAAACTTTGAAATTATTTATTTAGGACTGTAAAATTTTTCTGAAAACAATTTTTGAGAATGTTCATGAACATTAGGCTACATTAAGATCAGCTGGGACAAGAAAGCAACACCCTTGACTGCTAGCAGAATCATTCTTAGATTGAAACTCCTCCTAAAAAAAATCTTTTAAAATTCACAGGGAGCTTGGGATGTGTTTCTCCAGAGGAGAAGGTAATGGGGAAAGTCTGTGATGAAGGTGTGAGGAGAGCAAATACAAAAACAGGCATTATGATTTTGACCCTGAGAAGTCCATAGTCTGTGACTACAGTTTTCCTCTATTGATTTTGGAGATTAAATGAGAAAGGAAATGAAAGCCTTTTTAAATTTTTATCTATCTATCTATCTATCTATCTATTTATTTATTTATTTATTAGTCAGAGGATATAATCTTGAAGAAAGCACTAACCAATGAGGGAAGCCACACGCAAAGGTTTGAGGTCAAATTGACCTGAAGCCCTTGAGACTCAGGGTCAAGTCCAGGCTGCAGTAAAGTAGTCAATATCACAAGACCAGTCAAAGTCTGTAAGAGACTGAATTTATAAGAGCAAAATACTAATGGAGATGATAGTAATTTATAATAGAGAATGTTTTTAAACATTTGCAGTATACATCCTTTTGAAGAATTTTCAATATATTATATTTAATATTTCAAAATAAAAATCAATCTCAGAAAACAAAATAAATTATTATATTCATGACTGTTGTTTGAATCAGATGGCTGTAGTAGAGATTGCTACTGCCTTGACTTAAAGCTTCAATCTTTTTATTCTTTTATGCATTTCTAAATCTTTTAATGTTGATACTATAAGCCAAAATATCTAATAATAATCCAAGGTTAAGAATGATGGTAGTTCCTAGCTCTGGTGAAGCTATAATCCAAACATATTTTCTATCAGAGTAATGGGATTCACCTAATTAGAAGTGGGGCAAGGGGAAGACCGTGGTATATGCTTTGCCAATCCAGTTATCTTTGATAATTTTTTTAGACTTGTGCCTATTTCAAAACTCTTGTCTTTTCTGTTTTGATTGTTTTAGTGTGATGGAACAGATCTCACCCCAAAGATCCAGGAACTGAAGTTCCAGTGTATAGTATTTTTAAATATACCCAGGTAAGCTCTGTTCATATTGGTTCCTTGGTTTGATGTAAACTCTGTTTGACTTGACGTTATCTATTTTCATTATAGAAAATTCCTAGGTACTAACAATGAAAATTGGTTATCTTAATGGCTTATTAAGGGTTTGCAGGTCTGATCATTTTGTGCTCCTACTTGGTTTGTTTAATATTCTCTGTGGTCGGTGCTTTTTCATTGTTGTTTGTTGTTGTTGTTGTTTAGTTTGGGATATAGCCTTTATTGAACTTATCCACTGGAGTGGAAATAATGTCTATACAACTTCTGCATTACAATGAAAATCCAAACAGTTAAACAACAGTCCCTCTTCTGGGTATCTACCCCCAAAACCTGAAAACCTCAGTCTGCAAAGATATGTGTACCCCAATGTTCATCGCAACACTGTTCATGGTGGCCAAGTCATGGAAACAATCAAAATGTCCTCTGATAGATGACTAGATAAAGAAGTTGTGATACATTTACACAGTAGAATACTACTAAGCCCAGCTGTAAGAAAAGATGGAATAGGGCCATTTATGTCAACATGGATGGATCCTGAGATCATCACGCTAAGTGAAATAAGCCAGACAGAAAAAACCAAGAACTGCATGATTGCATTCGTATGTGTGTGGAACATAATATTGAAAGCAACAAAGAAACAAAACTCATGGACACAATCAATAATTTAGTAATTACCTGAGGGTAACGGGTTAGGGAGGGATGGAGGAAAAGGGATAGGGACACAAATATATGATGATGGAAAGAAAAAAAAAGCACTCCCCAAAAAAAATTCAAACAGTTTTTAAAAAACATTCAGCTCAATCAAAACCCACTACTTCAGAATTAATTACTTCATTGGAGACACAGTAACACTTAAATATGGTTAAGACTCAAATGCAGAAATTTTGTTGGTTGGAAAGCTAATTAAACTTCCAACTTGTTCAAATAGAATTACAAAAAGGCAAAATTGTGTTTTTCATGGAGATGCAGTTGACTGCAATCACCAACAGTGGACAGCTGTTAGAGTATTTAGAGTCCTGAGATGATAAGAAATCGAGCCATCCTTTAGATAGTCTTCTCCTGTCCTTTTTTCCCAGTCAGAGATTTGTGATTGTGTGGAATGACACTACCACCATCCATTGTAACCTTGATGAGAGAGTCCAATGCTACATCTCCACCAATAGCAAATTGCAAATGACAGGGTAATATGCTTTACCTTTAACTCTTTTGACGCATTTCCTGCCAATTCAAGTACCTCTGCAAAGAGGTACTCTAGGATGGTGGCCCTGTACACAGCAGTAGTTGCACCACACATCCATGGCCATCAGTACTAGATTTCCGGTATTGATGAATAGCTCACCGGAAACTGCAAGCTGGTTCTCTGCAAGTGGGAACCCGCCTTTGTCTCAGCCTTTCTGAAGTCCTTCCCAGCCTTACTGCCAGCCATTTCAAATCTGCTGAAGCTCAAACAAGCACGACAGAGAATGGACTAGTCAGACACCCACTGCCTACTCCTTCATCGCACCATGACTCAAACTCTACATGGTCTATTCTTATTCATCCTTAAGAATCCAAGACACCCTTCTGGAATGGAACATTTTAATTTAATTCTCAAGTTACTGATCCCCCTCCAACCCTTAAAAATTATACACTTAAATTTAATTCCCTATTCTCAGTTTCCTAAAAGCTGTTATGAAACCATCCAGCCTGATTTTATTATGGAATTCATTCAAAATCGTTCCCAGATGACTGCCTGGAAAAAATAGGATCAATTACAGTAGCATTTTCTAACCAGAATGATCAGCTATTATATATCTCAGGAGAAAGGGGTATTTAAGATTAACTAGTCTCAAAATAAGCCCATTATCTCAGTGGCATAAAATTAGGCTCTAGGCTCCCAAGCCAAGATTTCAAAAGGGATGGATCTGTGACCTTTTGTTATTTGCAAACTCAGACACAAAATCTGCATATAAGTTCTGTTTAGACTAAATTTAGTGAAAATGTAGGTCTGTGGTCAGGAATCCACATTATAGTCTCCTGATTACTTTTGTCAGTGCTCAATATAGTTACCAACAATCCTATTCCAGGAGTATGTTCGTTTTACTTGTTTAGGTGGAAGACTCAGATTCTCAGGAAACAGGATTAACTTTCTTTAATTTTCTTGTTCTTTTCTTTACATATCTCATTTTTCACCTTGCTCCTTTCCCTTCCCTCCTGTGGATTCTTACTCCTCTACTTTTCCGGTTTTCGTTATTTCCCCTTCCCTTTCTAATCTCATATCTTCGTTGCATCCCTTCTTCACTCTTTCTTCTTCAGTTTCCATGTCCATCTGCTATGATGCTTATTCTCTTATTATGTATATAATATTCAATGCTTACCTGCCTCAGTTCTTTTTCCTCTTTCTGCTGGCTGGCATGCATAGGTCTTCCTCCAAGACCTAATTCTGAACCCACCCATTTGTACCTCATGACATATCATAGAAAGCAGACATATATGAATCATAGAGTGATTAATGTTGATAAATAATGAATTAGGAGAAAATTTGGCACCATGGAATGCTTTTGTTGGAAAAGTATGGCTTATTTTCACAGAGTGATTTTTTTGGAGATGATAATAAGTCCATTTTCTTATCTATTGGAAAGTGTGTATTCTTATGTGAAATAAACATTGGATCTAAGTTAAAATTAATAATAATCATGAAAGTAATGGAACAAATTTAATTCTGTTTTTAAATCTTATTTTGTAGATATTGTGCTGGCACAATGCCCTGGGGGAACCCAGGAGATCACCATGATTTCGAACCTCAGCGTCATGATGATGGTTATATTGAGGTCATTGGATTCACCATGGCCTCTTTGGTAAGCAATGTGACTATTTTATTGGAATAAAATGTATTTTAGTCATAGACCTTTTTCATTTCACAGAACTTCAGTATAATTTTCTCTCCTGTCTTAATCAATTTACAAACTTTATGCAATATGGAGTTGGTTGGGGCAAATCAACAAACAATAATTCTTTATGTCACTAAGGAAATTGATGCACATTTGTTTGAACTTCAAGAATAAATATTATTTGTTAATTTCCCTGATTAATCTACTGCCAGAATAAAATGCAAAGTTTCCTGCTAATTAAAAAGCATTATGACACAGACACATCCCAGCATGATACAGAAACCTTGCCATTTGATACTTCTTTGGTTCACTGAGGACTTGAGTATATCAGTGAAAAGGAACGTGGTTATTTGCATTCATCTTTATCTTGCCTGCTTAAGCATAAGATGGGCATCTGCATTATCACAAAATTCTTGAATATAGAAAGAGATCATTATTGTGACATTAATAAATATTCAGTTTTCACAGTATTGAGATCGCCTTGCATTTTAAATTTGTTTGCTTGCATTAAAAATTTTAATTTATATAGTGTGAGTACAACTTCAAGTAGGTTTTAGCTATGTATCTCAACTTATTGAATAATGAAGAAACCAATTAAAGTTATTATTACAATTTTTTCTGGTGTAAAGCAGACCACACTACCAGTTTATGAAGCAAATTCAAATAAACCTTCTACTTGCAAACCTTGGTTAGCACTTGATTTGTGCTATACTTTGTGCTTAAAAACAAGAAGGCTGTATTTCTTGTTCTAAACAAACCAAAACATCTCTCTTTTTTACTCATCTTATAAATTCCAAATGCCTTTTCCTCAGTCACCTCCCATTACTGAGATTTAACAGAATAGTAGCATACTGTGACTATGATAAGAATGTCCATCACCTGAGGTGGTGATGTTGTCAGTAAATCTGCCATCTCTAGAATGAATGAGTTGCTAAATGTAAAAGATTGGGCTGGGGTTGATATAATTTTCAGAGTTGTTGCTCACGTACACCTCTTTCTTTCCAAAGGTCTTTATACTAATTACAGAAGACTCAGCCAAGAGTAGATAGCATTAAGTTCAAGAAGGATATGTACAATGAAAAATTCTTAGAGGTCACCAGAACAGCCCCAAACCTGGCCATGTGTGATTTCCTCGTTCAATTAGTCACTGACTCAGTAAACATTTCTTGAAGGTTTACCATGTTCCAGAGCTCTCTAGTCCCAACTATGTGGTAGAAGGCTGCCAGGAAATAAATATCTAAGAGAAGATGATCGCTTACCTAGCCTTGGTGGGTGGGTGGGGCAGGGGAGGCAAGGAGAATGTTAGACATTTCCTAAGTATTCTCAGGATCAAACTCTAAATCTCTCCTTACATCTTTACAAAATTTACTAAATCTTGGCCTGCAAAATTGAGTTTCTCCTCAATTCTCCAGCCTTTCTCACTGCCCTCTTTGCTTTCTTCTTTCTACTCGACTTTGCTCTGAAGTCGAGTAGAGCTTTGAACATCCCTTGCTTCTTTTGCACCACAGGACCATTGCACATACTGTCTCTTTCTAAAATGTTCTTTACTCTTCATCTTCTATAATTTTTAAGTTCATAACTGTGTCAGGTTATTTTTATAGCCTTTTTTGCTTACAGTTGTATAGTTAGCCTCTGAACAAGAAAGAGAAGGCAGACTGAAACTAGGTAATTAGAGAAGAGTTTAATGGAGAGACTCTACAAATAGTGCACTACGTTTTTGAGAAGCAACAATGGATGGAGTTGTAATCCTGAGTTGAAGATGTGAAGGCAAGGAAGTAGTCAGCTGTCCTAGAAAGAGAACTATTTGGCAAGGACCTCATGATAGGAGTAGTATTTGCTAAGCGGAAGCAGCCAGCCTATGCCAACTTGTCAGGGAGGGAGCTGTGGACATCAATACAGTGATCTGATGCCTCTTGTCCTCCAGACCTTCTGCTGGTGCTTCGGTCTAGAGAAGTCTAACCACAAGCTAACAGACAAGGGAACCACTGATACAGTCTAAATGGATCAGCTTCACAAGGCAAAAAGCAAAGTCAGGATGGGTGAAGTGCCAGCCAAGATTGACAGTAATAGATACCTATCACTCCATTGTACCTCTGCTACAGACCAGAGCCTGATACCTGCAATTGGCAATGAGTAACGTGACAGGATAGATGAATTTTTTCAGGAGAAGAGTGGGACTTGACATTCTGGAAAAAGAGAAATTTATATACACTCACAATTATGAGAGATCGTGGTCCTTGATGGCAACTCTAATTAGTTTCATGTAGTTTAAATGTAGGTGAGAAGTGAGAGTGATAGATAATGCTGTAGAGGCAGGCAGGGCCCAGATCATGGAGTGCATTTAGAATTTATCCAGGAGTTTTGACTTTCTTCCAAGGTCACTGGGGAATTATTAAAGTATATTTTTAAAATACTTGTTATGGGAAAAGTTCAATATAAAAACAAATGAAATATTATATTGAAACCTCATGTACTATCACTTAGCTTCTGTAATTATCACTTCATGGACAACTTATTTCTGTCCCCATCTATTACTTCCTTCCTTTATTATTGTGAATCTCAGACATATCATTTCATCTATAAATTGTTCTGAATGTGTTTTTTTAAAAAGATTTTATTTTATGAATACAATCACATCATCTTAAAACATTTAATAAAATGGGTTATCTAAAAAAGTTAAAACAGAAACATCCAAATATCACTAAATAGTGATGCAGTGATCAAATTTCTAATTATCTCTCAAGTGTCATTTGTTTTCTTATACTCTATTTGTTTGACTCAGGATCCAAATAAAGTTCATTTGTTGTGATTAGTTGATGTGACTCTTTAAGTCTCTGTACGTTCCCACTCACCCATCTCTCTCTCTCTCGCTCTCTCTCATTTATTTGTTGAAGAAACCAGGCTATTTGTCCTGTAAAGTTTCTCTGAGTCTGAATTATGCTGATAACTTCCTTGAGGTATCAATTAATATGTTCTCATGGATCTAGCCGAATTAGATACCGCCCGCCCCCCAATCCATTTCATAGGTAGTGTTTTTTGCTTTCAAAATAGGATAGGAAATGTCTGCTTTGTTCTCTCTCTCTCTCTCTCTTTCTCTCTCTGTCTCTTAAAAGACTTTGATGATCAGTGTCTGGATCAAGGATTCATTAGGAGTTGAAATATAGTGATATTCTAATTTTATCATTCTTCACACATTAACTGGAATATTTCTATAAAGAGAAACTTCTCTCACCTATTATTTATTTACTTCTTTATATACTTTGTGTCCAAAAAGCAGATTAAGTTATTATTTTTCTTTATTTATACATTTTCAAAATAATAATTTAGATCATTAACATTCTCTGATGGTGACTGTGGTTTAAAATGACCTCAAAATTTGGGGGGCATCTCTCCCAGCAGGAGTTTGGGTCTCTGTACCTTCCCCTTGATTGAACGTGGTGAATTCAGTACAATACAAATAAATGATGCTCTATGTAACTTCTGAGGCTGGATCATTAAAGGCTGTGTACTGTTTAAGAAATATGGACAATATTGAGGGTCTTTAATAGGAATTTTGTAAATTCAAGGTATTACTTGCTATTTAAAATATCTCGTTGTTTCATTCATGAATACTTATTGAATATTTGTTGAATCCAAAATAATTAAAGCCACAAACGACACACCACCAGGTAAAGTGGTTACAGAATGAACCAAAAGGAAAGCCCTGTTCTCAGGGTACCCACAGTTTGGTGTTGTGGGCGGAGACAAAGAAGTAAACAATCATAATAGGATGTAATGAATTCTAGGAGAAAGGCATGTGTGAGGATTGAAAGGAGAACTGAGAGCAGAACAGGCTTTAGAAAATGGGGACATTAGCAGAGATTTCACAGATGAGGCAGGAGTCTCTGAGTGAGATTGCCACGTGGCCATTCCATGGAGGGATTAGCCTAAGAAAGCATGGTGTGCTAGAACTAGCAATGGTGGCTCAGAGTAACTATGCATATGGTGAATAAAGGCATAGATGAGGAGACAGGGCAGAAAGGGTGTTTTTTAAACTGTTAATGGGTAGGTTGAGGGAGATGGTGTGAAACAGGATCAGATTTGTGGCTTAGAACGATTACCTGGATGTCAGTGTGAAGAGTGACCAGAATCTCTACTGCTGGGGGCAGGTGGACAAATCAGGACATTGGCACCAAAATCCAGGTGAGGAAATGAGGAGAGCTAGAAGCCTGAAATAAGAAAGAAGTAATGAAGGTCAAGGGGTTGGTCAATTCAAGAGTTATTTAGAGAGACTTATTGTGAAGAAGGAATGAAAAAATGAATCTAAATGGATCCTGGGTGGCTAGCATAGGTCATTAAGTAAAGGGTGAATATATTAAATGAGGTAGAAAATATAAAAGAAAGAAAATAATTGCCTCCCATCCCGATGAACTCTGTTTTATATAAAGTAAATTTGAAACCCCTGTGAGACATCTAAGGAGATACAGAAAGGGACAATTTGAAATACATGTTTAGAGTTCAGGAGATCCCTCCAGGTTAGGGGAGAGTGTTTTGGGGGCTTATGAAATCTTTGTCTTTCCAATTAGTAAGAAAGGAAGAAAAATAACAGTAGATGGGAGTTGGTAAAGAGACAATGCAATCCTAAAACTATGTTGATTAATTTTCCCTTTACATGATTTGAATAATGCAATATATGAATACATGCTAGAATCAAGTGGGTGATTAAATCTCAGAGTCTAGTGACTCTAGATAGCTTCCAAGATAATGAAAAATCTATCTAGAAAAAGCAGAATAATGTTGGCTTATATTTTCACACAAGTCTTACCTTACTACTCATATAGCAGTACACCATTGTATTTTTTTGTCATTCAAGATGAAATAATTTTATTTTCAGTCTTTCAATTTCACATTTCTTGAAACTATTATAGTGATTATGTCTCTAAGAAATTATTTGAAAACTCAAATATCAGTGTAAGGTGATTATATAAACAGAAGAATGTAGTTGTTTGGGAACATATGTGTATTTTTGTGTATTTAAAACATTTAGAGTAGTACTTTAAGAAAGATTTGAAATAGAATTACTAGAATGAGAATAAAGATTGTTTCTCTTAGATTCTTTATCTTGTAATTGCAAATTTCAAAGCAGAGGTCTTTGATTCATTTCACTGGTTGAGAAGCATTCCTACTAATTAAGATGATTCTTCATTGAGTGTTTGGTAATGTGATTACCTTTTTGGATTCACACAGATCATAATCAGACATTGTAATCTGTATTTATTTCTGCCACAATTCTCTGCCATTATAGTTGTGGAGGTCCTTTCATGTTGAGTCTATTTCAAAATAATTTAAAACTTTTCTTTTCAAGACAGTTCAAAGCATTATTCAGATTGGAAAATTGGGAACCTAATTTGCTATGCAGTATGAAATCCAAAGATTTCAGTCTCCTAAACTTTAAAGAAAGCATAGCTAGCTTTCTTTTTGTTAATTGAAATTAAAATATGTAGGCTCTTTTATATTTATGAATTCGAAAAGCAAAAGGTTAGGCAGTGAGAAAAAGTACGTAGAGAAATTCCCAGGGTTGAAGTTGTACATATGCCAGATAATACAGTCTTTTATATTTTTAAGAAAAAAGTATAATAACTTTAAATGTTTGCTTAGTTTGATAATAAACATAAGAATGAAAAGTCATAATCACATGATCCATAACTATTTATATTTTGATGTTTTCTTCCAATTGCTTTATTTCTATATTTTTAAATGAATAGAAAATCATATTATTGTAAGTAAAACCCATACTACTATTTTATTTCCTTGACTTATTATATTTTTTAAGACCTCCCATATTATGTTGAAAACTTTCATTGCTAGTGAATAACTCTTTCCCTTGAAAGGAAGGCTTTTCAATTTTTACTCTAAATAATATTTTCTCTATGTGTTTGGCAGAAGACCTTTATCAGTTTAAAAAGTTAATTTTTATTTTTAGTTGTTTAACAAATTTTTATCCGAAAAAGCACTGAATTTTCTTATCTTTTTTATGTCTGTTGAGATGATAATAGGGTTTTTCTCATTTAAACCATAATGTGGTGAAATTATAATTATTTATTTTCTGATGTTAGATTATCCTTAATTCTTGCAAAGAAACCCATAATAGATCACAATTTAGTTTTCATGCAGTAGATGAACAGAAGCAGTTATTTTTTATGATTTAGGTATTTGTGATTATAAATATAACTTAGGGTAAGATTTTGTTTTCTTATACTGTCCTTATCTGGTTTTTATCTCAGAAGCCATAGTGTCATGTTATTTGAAGCTACTTGTATTAAATAAACTCTCCTTTTTCCAAAGTTGGAGTGGATTACTTGTACAACATCTGGTCTGCTTGGCACATTTGGGAATGCGGGGGTGGGATGAGATATATTTTTGATAACTCTTTCCATTTTTAAAATTGGGTTAATCTATCTAATTTCTGTGTTTATTACATCAAATTTTGCAGGGGTTTTTTTTCTAGAAGTTTCTCTTGTTTAGGCTTTTCAATTTATGAACGTATAGGTTTTCATAACATTCTTAAATGATTTTCAAAACATTTTATTGTATCTAGCTATCCTTTTTTATTACATAAAAATAATTTTATGTTTGCTATTTTTGTTGCTAAGTCTTAACAAGACTACTTTGTTCGTCATAAAAAAACAAAAAACCATAAAACAACACCCCCCTCCCCGCCAGATTTTAGTGTTGTTGATGAACTCCGTTGTTTATTCCCCTGGTCACTGATTTCTGCTTTGGGCCTTGTGTTACAAGTCAGGGGCCAGCAGCAGTGGTGAGAAGAGGAGGAGGGGAGGACTTGCCCCTGCTTCTCTCCTCCTCCCTTTCACCCAGTAGCAGGTGGGACAGGGACTTGAGGAGTAAGAAGGAGGATAAGGCTTGAAGGTAGATGAAAGAAAGTATCTCAGGGAGGAGTAGTGTGGAAAGACAAAATCTCAAGCCATTCCTGCAGAATAAAGGGAAGTTCTTATGGCATGAGACTAATAAATGGCAAAGGATGCACTGAGCTCAGGACTACATTCATTATCCTCATGGGGCATACACTACTGGGAAGGCAATATTTGAAGGGAAGACATGCTAGGTTGAACAGATAATTGAATGCCTTTAGTTAATAAGTCACTATATTATTATCAGTAAATGATTTATTCTAGCAAATCATGGGGCCCTAAGGGCATATGCCTTAATAGGATGTTAAGCTTAAGCTAGTCTGAGTGATGAAAACTAACCATTTCTACTAGGTATTTAAAAAGATTCCCTTTATTCTAACTTGTTCCAAAAATTATTTCAAGTGAGGGTGCTAGCTATAATAGAACTGTCTTTCTTGAGAAGCTAATTCGGGTAAGGCCCCCTGGGCCTATGCAGTGATCTTGGATTGGTTCTGAAATGCCAGTGGGAGTGTACTTGACAGCTATTTACTTCTATGTGCTTGTGGTGTTTGCTGTGCTATTGTGAGGCTGAGAATATGGTTTAAATGTGTTCTACAGTACTGCATATGCCTTCTGATACCAAGGGGTTGGAAAGTGTTTAAGCACTTTTCAGTCCTGTTAAACTCAGAGGAATAAGTTCTTAGTAAGGAGGTTCTGCAGTTTTATTTGTCATCAGGCCTAGTGAGACCTAGGATTTAAAAAAAAAAAAAAAAAGAAGTAAATGGGATTTTCTTTAGTGGATGAAGAGATACAGTTTTGTCAGATAAATATTGGACTGAGACTTGAAGGCAACGCAAGTATTTAGAAAAGATCTGGAGATGAGATAGTGGCTAAAATTCAGAGGTTAACTTAAATAGGTAATTTTACAGCCAGAAAAAAAACTTTCAGAGGATCAGGTAATAGGCCAAAAATAGTTTTAGTAAATTCTTCCTGAATTCTTTTCTACTTTCTTGTTCTCCCACTAATTGAATAAAGTATGTAAAGCACACAATTAAATGCTTTTAACATTGAAGGTGTTCTATTTTACTTCCTCCACTCTGTTCTTTTATGGTCCTTTTTTCTTTGTATTTATAGATAATCAGGTTTCTGTTGTTCAAATTAAGGCAAGTACAAAAGTAATTCAAAACATCACATAAATACAAATTTCTGGCAACCAAGTAAGTGGAAGTTGGCTTCACAAATCTCAGTTAGCAAAGTTTGCCCTCATTTATACACAGGAGACATATGGAAACAAGCTGACAGTATGTATGGTTTCCTTGTCTCCTAAGTAAATCTGTTAGTCTTTGAGCTGTAGTTTAGTATTTGACTCCTTTTTTGTAGTTTATTTCATTATAAATTAATTGATGCTCAAAATGCATTATAATATAACCTTAGTGAAAAACTGTTTAACAGTATCTACTAAATTTATGGGATAGCAGTTCTACTCATTGTATGTACCCAGGAGCACATGTATTCACCAAGAGATATATACAGGAAAGTTTACATCAAGAGCAGCCCAAACTAGAACCCACCGGAAGTTTACCAGCAGAATAGATAAATCCATTTTGCAATTTATTACTCAAAAATAATAATGAGAAAAAGATGTCAGACACAAGAATATATATTGTACTCATATGATTCATTTTATATGAAGTTCAAGTTCAAACAAATTGCATCTAGGGTGATAAAAGTCAGAATAGTGGTTACCAACTGGTTGGTGAGAGGAGTATAAGTAGGTTGGGAAGGGGCACCTGGAAACCTCTTGGTTGCTCTAAATGGTCTAAAGATTGATCTGCATGGAGATTCACAAATGTGTATAAAAACATTCATCAAGTTCTATAATTTGTAAAGTCTGTGTAAAGTATAACCAAACATGTATTGTATGATTTTTATTTATCTCTAAAAAAGGTAAATGATTCTAAATATATGTTGTTATTGTTGTCTTTTACTAAGGCAAAAAAGTTATACTAATTTGTTCCTTCTAACAACACGTTTAATATTGGATAGACTTTCCATTTTGAGGTCATCATGGTGAACTGAGCTCTTACTGTATTTGATTTTGATCCTCAAAGCTACTTTTCTTTTCAGAATTTTTTGATCAAGTAATTAAAATAACTTTAAATTTCATTGATCTTATACAGATTAGAAGTAGCTAGAGGAGGTTTTAGGTAAAAAGGAAAAGCTTGCTCAAATTTGGAAATTAACCAAGGATAGGCTGCATATTTAAATATTAATATATAAAATTACATATTGTATGTTATAACATATAACTATGTAATATATATACTTATATGTAACTATATAGTATATTTATATTTGAGTAATATCTATTTTTTATTCTATATATTTACATTTAAATATAGGATGAAGCTATCTTCAAATCTGTGTTTATATCATATTCTTTTTGTTTGACTTACATTGATTTCTTTTAATGGGAGTAGGTAACACAAAGAAGAACTTTTGTAATATTAAACTAATATGATTAAATTATAACTGAAAATACTTAGAAGTGGTATCAATGAGAACTTATGGTCAAGCTCATCACAGGTTTAGAAATCTCCGTTTATTTGCATTAGTGACTTATGCAAGGTTTCCCATTTTACTCATGGCTAACAACTTCCAGCAGGTTTATCAAAGGGCTTTTGCCTCTATATAGTGGACTTGGGATTCCTAGCTTTCCTGAGTAACTCCGAAGAACTAACTCCTTGCTTCCTGTTGACTTGTATTTTTACAGGCCGCCTTGCAAGTCGGGGGCCATGGGGAAAGGCTGCACCAGTGCCGGGAGGTCATGCTGCTGACTTACAAATCCATCCCCATGCAAGTGGATGGGGAGCCCTGTAGACTGGCCCCGGCTATGATTCGGATCTCCTTGAGGAATCAGGCCAACATGGTGCAGAAGAGCAAGAGAAGAACATCCATGCCTTTACTCAATGAGTGAGTCTGACCCTTCCTACCTTTGTGCACAGAGACACTATGGACAGGAGAGCGCAGAGCATGTGCATGGTTGGGGCCTCACTGTGTTGAGAAAGGAACCAAGTCCAGGAAACTCAGCAGTTGCTTGTTCTCTCTCACATTTTTTCTTCATGTTTTCTATACAGTGACCACACTCTTCTTTTAGAAATCATTACTGTATTGTATACTAGATTGATGATGTGTCTTCACTGACCACTTGCAGTAACTGGGACCAGCACAAAATCATTGAGTGATTCTAGGGCTGTAAAAGGCATCCAGAGAAATGTGTACTCTTCAGCTTTGCTTTAAGAAGGAAGGCTGTTGGCCTCCTCTTTACCCAGGTCACTTGGAGAGTGTTGGTTTCTCCCATAGCTGAGCTGGATTTGGGCTCACCTCTCCCCACGTTGCATCCTCTTCTGCCTGTTGGTAAATTATTCTTTTTTCCCGATGCTCCCATTTTGGCATCCTGTGTACTCCGGTGCTTCAGCTCAATTTGCCATTCCGGGTGGCATCCTATTATCTAGGTCAGTGGTGTCCAACCTTTTGGCTTCCCTGGGCCCCATTGGAAGAAGAATTGTGTTGGATCACACATAAAATACACTGACACTAATGATAACTGATGAGCTAAAAAGAAAAGGTCTAAAAAAAAATCTCGTAATATTTTAAGAATTTGTGTTGGGCTGCATTCAAAGCTGTCTTGGATCACAGGTTGGACACACCTGGCTAGATTTAACCTGATCAATGACTCAGTGCTTAAAGTGTATCTCCCTTGGCCCTTTCCTTTTTTATGTGTTTTGGTAAACTGATAGATAAGGTGATAATGACTGAATATTCATTGCTCAGTGTTCCTTACTCTGGTGTTTGATTGAAATACCTATTTGGGGTTGGAGAAGGGGATGGAGAAAGTTGGGGATTTGAGGCATCTTTTTGAGTATCTTCTATATGTCATGCCTATATGCCTAATCTGATTCAAGGTAAGGCCATTTTAGGGCTCACCTTTGAGTCATTCTTCTGTCAGAGTGAGGAACCCTCCAAGGTATTCCTTCTATTTGTGGCCTGTGATACATGGTTACCTATTTGTACTGAATGGCTAGCTTCCTCTAGTGCCTGTGAAGCAAGGGCATGCTTTTCCATGTATTTATTTAGTCAATGTGACAATTTATGGAAGTGCCTAGAATAAACCAATGACACAGGTGGCACAGCTCCCTACCAAAACTTGACTTTGCCTCTCTTTCTGAGATGGCATATGTTGAGGGACAGCATTAGAAAGGGCTCATACAGTGTTTTAACTCATGGTCTCTGCTTCACAGTTTGAAGCTGGGGTGAGAGATCCTCTCTCCACTGCTTCCTCCTTTCCCAGAGTCACTCTGGACTTCCCCAGCATGTTTCCTAGACCCTTATCCAGAGGGCCCACCTGGTTGTATCTCGTTTTGCTTAGGTTTTACTGCTAGTGGAACTCCTAGCTTATTCCTGATGACTTTACCTTCTAGTACTTGACTATACAATTGCTAAGTTTATATGTTAAAGAAGGTAAGGTGTCAGCAATCATATATGGTTGACCATATTCTCTCTAGAAACATTAGAGTTAAGCATTGAATGACTGGTTTGAGAGAACTCTCTGAATTACTAAGTAAAAAGCTGTATCTGAGACAGGTCAGTAGCCCAGGTTGTTATGTGTTACTTGCAAATAGAAACTATGCTACAGCTAAAAGTTCTTAATATCTGCAGGCAAAGTGCCCCCATTCACATGCCTGGGACTGCTATACTTAATAATCATATCAAACATGAAATTGTTTTTGGGTATTTAGTTTCAAGCAACTCTTGTCCTTTAGTTTGTATTTGTATTTGCTCAGTAACTATATTGTTAGGAATTCACTTGGGTTTTCTTCACACATAAAAGCAAATATAGTTTTCTGTTTGTACTCATGACACACATGATAAATGCTGTAACATCACTGATTTAGCTGGGCAGAGATGTTCAAGAAGCCACCTCAACTTAGAAATAGTTACTCCCCATCAGTGGGCAGGAGCCTTGGGTCATTTGTAAGACCTATGTGACATGGCAATAATAGCATGCTTTTCGTGTTTAAAAAGTACACATATACAGCTTTAAAAATAACAAAGATATTCATTACTAATTAGGATGAAAATTATTCAACACTATATTTTTAGAAAACCAAAACAGATGGCATGTTTTCGAAGGAAAGCAAAACACCTAGTTACTATATAATATTTGTTTACTGAACTTTACTTTCTGTCACTCACTGATCTTATTAAGCCTTAGGGATTAGATTGATTCTTTCTACTTTACTAGAAATTCTTGTTTTGAAATGTAACTTCTTCCACTGGATTTCTAAGTAGTTTCCAGTATAAAGTCAGCCAAACCATTAAGACCTTTTCATAAGTTTTCTTCCACCTTCTGAGTCTGCCAAGATTTTCTGTCTTTCAGCCACAGTAGTACCAAGTTCACTGTTGCAGCCAAGTCAGAAAGAAATCATTGAAAGATAATTCTTTATTTCCTTCCTTCATTATTTTCCATCCTTCTTTCTTATTTTTTCCCTTCTTTTCTACCTTGCTTATTTCTTACTATGTTTCTTCTCTTTCGTTTGCCTGTCTTCTTTCAAAAGAAAGAGAAGTGGTTTAAACTGTCTTAAGAATTTTATTTTAAAAATCTGTGTGATATGTTGTTGGGGGCAAGGGGAATTTTTTTGTCCAAAGAGGGCAGCTTTTCAATTCATCCTAAAGAATCATGCTCCTTTCACATAGCATGTTAACTGTGAATATTTGAGGCTGAAATGCCATGGTTCCCTAAACAAGTCACAGATTTGCCCTTTCTTGGGGAGATCACATGTGTACCCCAGGTTTTATCTGTGACTGATAAGTTAATGAGTCTCAGATCTGTGCCTTCAGCAAAGGTTTCTTCTAAAAACTGAAGACTCACATCCAAATATCTAAGTTGATAACTTCACCTGGTATCTCATAGAAACCTTAGACTACAATGAACTTAGTAACTCTATTCCGTTTGTTTTCTCTCTCATGACCATCCATTGAGCCTCTTTCATTCACATCGGTATGAATGGAACCACCATCCAACATTCCTCCTGTCCCTGGCCCCTGGAGTTCTCTCAGTCACCTTCACTTTTACATATGAATGCATTCTTTGAAATGTACCTTCTGTTTATTTCCCACATCTTTAACTCTCACACCATCTATCTGCTGGTTACCTCAATGGCACTGCTGAAATACGCTCACACTTAATTTCCTCACTTGCAGTATTGCTTCCATTCACACACGTCTTTTCCAAGTTACAATGACCCTTCAAAAAATATAATTCTCTAGGTTTACAGACTTCTCTCATCACTGACGTCTTCCTCTTCGTCTCCCTACGCTGTAGAGATGATTGCTATTTCTGGAACAGTAGCCTGTCTTCTACGTCATCATGTTTTTGCATTTCTGTGGTCTTCTGTTGCTTTCGTCACCGCCTTTACATCTGCTCCCTGTCACTGAAGTTCAAGACTCCGTTGAAATGTCATTTTCCCTAAAAATCCTTTTCTATCTACTTCTAGCCATTATATACACCACTGAGTGCTCTTGGTGACATCTGTCACACTGTGAGTCAGAAATGGTGTAACCATTGATTTACTTGTCTCTCCTTTCTGCTCTGTGGGAAGACTGGAATTTTCCCCTTAGAGGCCCCGGTACCTGTTAGTGTACCTGATACTTATTACACAGATCAGATCTATCATGTTCCATCTGTTACATTTCTCAGAAATTATTTCTAAAATAACATAAATTTAAAATCTCATGAATATAAAAACAATGTAGGAAATACCTTGACCATACTTTATGATAATGTGTGGAACAATTTGAAGATCTGATTCACGTGGATAGCTGGAGGAATTCTCATGAGAAACAGCCTTCAAAATTCTACTAGAGCTTCATTTATGCAAAAAGAAAAAGATTATTTTTCAAAAATATATTTCTTGGTTTATAATCTGACTTGTTATTACTATATATACAAACTAAAAGGCTAGTCCCCATTTGTGTTCCCATTGGTATGGGAGTATATCTCATTTTATTATGGCTTATGAATTTACTCAAAATATGTATTCCAGTATTTACCTCTCCCCAAAAATGCAATAGAAGAGATCTATCTAGGTTCATATTCATGTGCTAGTAATGTGGTAGCCAGATAAATTTGATTATACTCTCTATTTGGAAGGTACTTTAGAAAGAGATTAGGAATTTAGCATTACTCATGTTTACAGAGGATTTAAGTTAGCTATTGTCCTGTGTGTACAGGTAATTAAGACTTCAATGTTAAGAGTGATTATATGGCCCAAAGGTGATTGTATTGTCCATCTAGTTGACAGACCTTGCATTAGGCAACCAGACTCCATCATCCTGGCTGCTGAGAAGTATTATTGGTTATAGTCCTTTGAGAATAGCAGGGTATTACTTCATGGGTGACTTTATATGAGAATTTACATGCCCAGTGGAAAAGATGGACCAGCAGCTATGTCTACTGCAGTTACAATAAAACTGTTCAAATCGTCTGAGAGAATGGAAGAGTAATTATGGAAAGGTGACAGGAAATTTAGAGTTTACTTTCTTGAATTCTACATTTTGTCTTTTCTAATAGCCACTCAAGACTCTCTCCTTTATAAATGAAGAGACAAAAGAGAGAAGTCTGGGGTTTCACTCTTCTACCAAGAATGTGAGTGGAATTATGGCATCACTGTGGTGAATTTAGGCCTTTTAAAATTACCTTTGGCGTTCTTAAAAAGCCTTTGGTATTTAAGCAAAGGAAGTTCAAGTTTTTGTTGAGTCACTCTTTTCAAGATGGTGGTCTGTTGACATGAATATTTCTACAATGCCCTGGGATCATGAGGACTGTGTTAAGGGATGAAATATACCTTGCCTCTCCTCAAAGATGAGTTCACTATGCCAGCCCACTCTGTGCACGCGTGCACGCACGCACGTGTGTGTGTGTGTGTGTGTGTGTGTGTGTGTGTGGTGCTTCCTCTCCTTGGATGTCCTGAGTGACTTAAAGCAAGGGAGGAACCTCGCCCCTCCTGCCCCTGAAGCCCTGCCCAGCGCTCCATCCTGCATCCACCTTGCACCCTGCCCTGAGCTCCAGCCTGTGGCTTGCCTCAGAGCCAGCCCCTGCCATGTGTCCTGTTGGCTTTGTCACGATCACTGGCTTTTTGGATTATTTCCGTGGCTGGCTTGATTTTCTTTTTCATTCACTGTTTGGTGACGCGCTCATTGAATTTCTGTTTAAATTTTGTGTGTCTCTCTTTCTCTCTCCTGGCTTGTTCCCTGTCTGTCCACGCTGTTGTGCTGACTGTCTTCGCTGCTCATTCCCTTGCTGCCTCTAGTCTCCATCAGGTGCAAGCTGGGGACCTGCGGAGAGTGTCTGCCCCCCCGGGCTCCTTCACCATGTGAGTACCAAGCGGTCAGTTTTTACATTTTTCTCTCTTAACCTCATCTCCCCCTCAGGATTAGCTGACCAGCCTTCCTCTTCCCTCATTGTCCTGCTCTCAGATGAAGAACCACCTTCTTTATCCTTTCTTTGCTTTGAAATGGAGCTTTGAAGTTCTTTGTGTTTAATTTGTCTCATTTCTTCTGAGTTCACAGTTTTTTTCCCATAGTTGCATGGGGTTATATAAAAATCCATACTAAGAATTGGTTTTTATGGAACACTGGTAATACCATTAGACCACTCTGTTATCTGTGGCTCGGGGAGGACTTTGAAGAGGTGCCTGCTGGCCTTGGTTTGCGGATGGATTCTTAAAATTATGTGGAGTTTTGAGTTCATGTACCTGCATCTGTGCATTTTCCTATAGGGAGAATCCATAGTTATAATAGAAGAGCAATGACCTAAAACTGTCATTGAGTTAGCAAAATGCATATTATACACAGTAATTTGTACTTAATGCACTCTATGCTTTTATTTTTTTCTGGCAAAAGCAATAAAAAATATGTTTTTTAGCACTTTACTTCAGGACATTTTTATGTCGTGGCTTCTATCTTGTTCAGCTTTCTTTTTTCTGTCTTACATATATTTAGCTAGCTGTATTATGTTTTAGGTCCTTTTACAGATGGCATAAATACATTTAACTAATTTACTCTCCCAACAACCCTGTGCCGTATGTGGTATTATTATCTCCATGTGATACACAAGGAGTCTGGTGCACAACAAGGTTAAATAACTGGCCTCAAGTCACACAGCTAACACGTGGTAGACTGGGATGCAAACTTAGGCAGTCTGACTTCCAAGTTTATGCTCTTAATAATTTATAATCTGTCACCGTTTATCTATTAGGATCCTGTGTATTTCTTAAGAACTGGTTGAATGGTTGTCCTTTAAAAGAATTCTTCCTTGATTCTTGCTGTTAGAATTAGTTACATCCTTATCAGAGTTCACTGTTGATGTGCTTGTTATAGTTCTCAAAGTTTAATTTAATTACATTAGCTATATATCCCACACTAGACTTAGGCTAGTTGAGATCATTGACCATATCTTCTTATGAATCTTTTTGTTGCCAGCCCTGATCACACATCTTAATACAAAATATTCTGAAACCAAACATAAGCAGTTGTTGACTGGTCAGTGGACTCATTGAATGAAAGAATACAGGTCGAAGTTTAGGGATATGTCAAAGTGATTCTTAAAGTTTAGTTATACAATCTTACTTTCAACCCTAGTCTATCATTAGGGTTGACATAGTAACAAAACTATTTGTTAATAAATAAATTAATATAGATACAACTTTATTTGTTAACAAATATTTTTTTCAAAAATACTGATTTTTCACTTGCTGTCTCAGACATTGTCTTGTGCTTGATATCTATTGGTAAACACAACAGAGCACTACCTTCATGGACCTTAAAAGTCAATGAATCAATAAGAAAATATCATTGAATTTCTAATTTAGAGAATATTGGTGGAGTACATTCTGTGTTCTACTTAAGGCCAGTTCAATAAACTAAAGTACAAGAAATGGCCCTCAGTGGTCATTATTTTTAGTGGCTCTATGAGTATTTATGGAGTTTAGAGTTGAGAGTATCAACAATATAAGTGAATGTGATATTTATCATATTTCTATCACTGTTTAAGTTCTTACTGTGTTTAAGTTTTAGTCGTATATAAATTAAACGAGGCTCTTTTTTTCTTATTTCAGGTGTGTGTGCTATAGTAAGGTAAATTATGTTTGCTTTGATAGAGTGTAACAGGCAGGACACCTAGATGTGGCCACTTTAAAACTTGGATATTTATATAAAATATTTTATATTTATATGTGATATAGTAAATATTACAGGCTTAATATCTATGTATGTAACTGATGAAATATTTATGTAATAAAATGTATTAAATTAGAGTATCATTTTTAAAATTAGATAACAAAACAGTCAAATAGAACAAGGAAAAAGGAGGAAATTCAAGCACAACAGTGAGTATTGTGTCTTTATATATTATGGCAGTAGTAACTTGGCTTTGACCCACTCTCATGCTGCTATTTGCTATTTTCAGCAATGTTTAAAAATCACATGAAAGTCAGGACTCCAATACATATGTAATATATAACTTTGCAATTTGCTTCTTTAACTGACCATAAAAACTTTAGGATTTATCAAAGTTGTTGCATAAGAGAGCTGTCCGGAACTTGTCCAGCCATGTAATATGAAAAATAGAGGCATTTATAGCTGGATTTTTTTTTCACACAGCCCTCATCTATCAATCATTTGTTCCTTTTTATTGCTTAGTTTTTTTGTTTTGTTTTGTTTTGTTTTTTTAATGTGGGTAGCTCCCTGGCTGGGAATCGAACCCAGGCCACAGTGTTGACAGCGCCAAAGCCTTAGCCACTACACCACCAGGGAACTCCCTATTGCTTAGTTGTGTTCCATTTTATGGATGTTTCAATTTATTTACCCATTTACTTATTGAAGGACACATGGATCTGGATTATTTTAAGTTTTGGGAAATTATGAATAGACCTGCTGTAAATATTGAAGAACAGGTTTTGTGTAAACAAAGTTTCATTTTTCTAGGTTAGACACCTAGGAATGGGATTCCTGGGTCCTATGGTAAGTATATGTTTAACTTCACAAGAAACTGACAAGAACGATTGTACCATTTTGCATTTCCAGCAGCAGTGTGTGGGAGTTCCAGTTGCTCCAAGTCCCTGTCAGCACCTGGTGTCGTCAGCATATTAAAATTTTAATAATTTAATTCTAATAGGAATGTTTTTTATTTGATTATTTGCCTTCTATTTTATATTCTTGTATGATACACCTATTCCAAGTCTTTAGCCCATTTTGGTGGACTATTTATTTTCTTCCTGTTGAGTTTTGAGAATTTGTCATATGTTCTGGATCCAAGTCATTTGTTAGATATGTGCTTTGCAAATATTTTCTCCCAGTGTATGAAGGCTGTCTGGAAAGTATCCAGCCATGCAATATGAAAATTAGAGGCATTTGTGGCTGGATTTTTCCCAGACAGCGCTTGTATATCTTATCTTTTCATTCTCTTAACAGTACCTGTTGTACAGCAAAAGTTCCAACTATTATCAAAATGAAAGTTATCAATTTTTTCTTTATAGAGCTGAGTTTTGGTGTTACATTCAAGAACTCTTTGTTTAATCCCAGGTCATGAATATTTTCTCCCTTTTCTTTTAGAAATTTTATAGTTTTACTTTTTTTACTTAGGTCTGTCATATGTTTTAGTTAATTTTTGTATAAGATGTGAGGTTTAGGTTGAGATTATTGTGGTCTTTTTTTAGTTGTTTTTTGCATATATATATGCAGTGCTTCCAGCACCATTTGTTGAAAAGATTACATTTTCCATTGAATTGCTTTTATTTAAAAAAAAAAACAAACTGTCCATAGGTAGATGGATATGGATATATATGAATATGAGTATATTTGGATAGATAGACATCAATTTCTGGACTTTATTCTGTCCTGTTGATCTACATATTTGTGCCTTTGTCAATGCCATATTCTTTTGATTTTTGTACCTTTAAAATTAATCTTAAAATCTAGTTGTGTTGTTCTCTCAATTTTATTCTTCATTTTCAAAATTGTCTTGGCTATTACAGTTCCTTTGTTTTTCTATATAAATTTAAAATTATAAATTTTGCCTAAGTCTCCAAAAATCTTCCTAGGGCTTTAACTGGAATTTCATTTAATCTGTACATTGATTTGGGGAACATAGATATTTTTACTATACTGAGACTTCCAACCCATGAATTTTGTATTTCTCTTCATTCATTTATTTTTTGCACAATTGTTTTATAGTCTTCAACATACAGATCTTGTGCATATTTTGTTATATTTGTGCCTAAGTATTTCATTTTATGGAGCTATTTCAAATGCTAGTTTTTAAGATGTTGGTTTCCAGTTGTTCATTGCAAGCATATAGAACACAGAACTATGATGGATTTTTATGTGTTGACCTCATATCCTGAGCCGTTCTAAATTCATTTTATAGTTCTAGGAGTTTGGTAGCATCTTTAGAATTTTTTATATAGGCACACTTGTTGTGTATTATGGAAATCATTTTATTTATTTCTTTTCAACCTGTATGCCTTTTCCTTCTTTCTTTTGCCTTATTACATTGGTTAAGATTTCTAGTATAATGTTGAAAAGAGTGGTGAGAGTGGACATTCTTACTTTACTTCTAATATTAGGAGGAAATTATTCCACTTTTCATTATTAAGTGTGAATTTTATTTATAAGTTTATTTATTGAAGTACTTTTTATCAGGATACCTGAGAAAGATTAGGGAAAATTTGAGTTATTTGTCTTTTAAATATTTGTTAGAATGTGCCCAACCATCTAGATCTTGAGATTTTGTTTTTCCCTTTTTAACTATGAATCCAATTCCTTTAGGAGTTAAAGGACTGCACGGGTCATCTTAAGGGCATTTATTACATGTCAGGCAGTGGTCTAAGCCTTTTACACACATTAACTCATTTAGATTTTATTTTATTATTTTATTTTTATTTTATTTTATATTTTATAGCTACATTTGTTGCAGGGAAGAAGAATGATGTGTGCTTACCCACCTTACCCAGAATTGGAAGTTCTCTACTACCTTTGAAATTAGAGAGCTTTCATACTGTATCCCCTTCTCACTCACATTATGCAGAGAACGCCATAACTCAACTCAGCAAAAGAACTCTGCAGAGAAAACACTGTATTTTGAACTACAACCAACATATTAAATGTGTTATGCCATCTTGCACAGAAGTTACAATTTAAACGTAACCAAGGTATTTCCCACTGTGAAATGTGTGGATTTGTTTGTTTCCTTTGGGAAGGCAGAGTTAGGCATAGATCCATGAAAAAAGTGTGAATTGTCATATTTGACCACAAACTGAATATGACTCCGTGTTCTAGATTGCTTTTTCTTTTTTACATTTAATGTTATTTGATATTAATTTCAGGTATACAGCAGAATGGTTAGACATTTATATGATTTAAGAAGTGATCCCCCTGGCTAATCTAGTACCTACCTGGCACTATACATAATTATTACCATATTATTGACTGCATTCCCTATGCTTTACTTTACATCTCCATTACTATTTTGTAACTACCAATTTGTACTTCTTAATGCCTTCACCTTTTTTACCCTGCCCTCAACCCACTGCCATCTATCACCCTAATAAATCTATTAATAGTACCCATCTGACACCATATATAGTTATTACAATATTATTGACTATATTCACTATGCTATACCCTACATGCTCATGACTACTTTGTAACAATCAATTTGTACTTCTTAATCTCTTCTGCTTTTCACCCACCCACCAATATGGCAACCATCAAAATGCTGTCTGTATCTCTAAGTTTGTTTGTGTTCTGTTTGTTTGTTTACTTTCTTCTTTAGATTCCACATATAAGAAAATCACATTGTATCTGTCTTTTGCTATTTGATATACTTCACTTAGCACAATACCCTCCAAGTTTATCTGTGCCACTACAGGTAGCAAGAACCCATTCCCTTCCCTGGCTGAGCAATATTTCATTCATTCTATCTATCTATCTATCTATCTATCTATCTATCTATCTATCTATACCTGCTACTCTTTATCCATTCATCTGTCAATGGACACCCAGGCTGCCTCTATATCTTGGCCATTGTAAATAATGCTGCAATGAACATATGGATGCATACGTCTCCTCAAAATAGTGTATTGCATTTCTTTAGATAAATAATAGTATTTGTTTTAAAGTCTGTTTTGTCTGGTATAAATATTGCTACTGGAGCCTTTTTTTGTTTGTTCATTTGCATTTTCATGAAATACCTTTCTTCCCATCCTGTTACTTTCAGTCTGTGTCTTTTGATGTGAAGTGAGTCTCTTGCAGGCATCATATGTAAGGGTCTTGTTTTCTTATCCATTCAACCACTCTGTCTTTTGATTGGAGTATTGAGTTCATTTACATGTAAAGTAATTGTTGATAGATATGTAGTGAATGGCCATTATATTATTCATATTTTTTATCTTTTTTTTTTTTCCATCTTAAAGAAGTCCCTCTAAGATTCCTTGTAATACTGGTGGTGAAATTTTAAAAATTTTAAAAATTAAAAGAAATTTTAAAATTTCTTTTAGCTTTTCTGGGAAGCTCTTTCAATTTTAAATGATAGCTTCGCTTTGTAGAGTAATCTTGGTTATAAGCCCTTGCTTTACATCACTTTGAATATTTCCTGCCAATTCCTTCTGGCCTACAAAGTTTCTGTTGAGAAATCAGCTGACAGTCTTATGGAAGCTCCCTTGTAGATAACTAACTGCTTTTCTCATGCTGTTTTTAAGATTCTTTCTTTGTTAACCTTTGGCATTTGAATTATGATGTGTCTTGGTGTGGGTGCCTTTGGGTTCATTTTGTTTGGGGCTCTCTGCACCTCCTGAGCTCGTATGTCTATTTCCTTCACCAGGTTAGGGGAATTCTCAGTCATTATTTCTTCAAATATGATTTCAATTTCTTGCACTGTCTCTTGTCCTTCTGGTACCCCTACGATGGTTATGTTGGTACACTTGATATTGTCCCAGAGGCCCCTTAAACTTAATTTTTTAAATTTCTTTTTTCTTTTTTATTGTTTTTTTTTTAGCTGTTTTCTGCTACCTTATTTCCTGAATCACTGATTTAATCCTTTGCTTCATCTAATTTACTGTTGATTCTCTCTAATGTAGTCTTTAAGTTATTGTATTCTTTATTTCTGTCTAGTTCTTTGTTATGTTCTCTATCTCCATTTTTATGTTTCCTATTTCTTTGTGAAAGCTCTCCCTGAGATTATTGAGAATCCTTATAACCAGTGTTTGGAACTCTTCGTCTGGTAGCTTGCTTGTCTCCATTTTGTTTAGTTCTTTTTCTGAGACTTTGTTCTGTTCCTTTATTTGAGACATGTGTTTTTTGTTTCTCCATTTTGGCTGCCTCCCTGTGTTTGTTTCTATGTATTAGTAGTGATGCGATGTTTTCCAGTCTTAGTAGAGTGGCTTTATGTAGTAGGTGTGCTGTGGGGCTCATTGGTGCAGTATTCCTGGTCATCAGAGCTAGGTGCTCCAGGGGTGTTCCTTGTGTGGGATGTCTGTGCCCATCTGTTGTAGTTGACCAATAGTTTCTGTTTGCATGTCCAAAGCTGGCCACTGGATGTGCCAGTCCCAAGGGATCCTAGAAGGGATCCCACTACAGTGCAAATTCATCTGCAGCCTGTGTCCTGCCTGGGGCCATCTGGCATGAACCACAAAGCAGTTTGCAGATGGCTGCCACACATGTTGGGCTTGTAGGTTATTTGAAAGACCAAGTAGTAAACTGAGGCCAGCTGCTAATAATGCTGGGCTTGGGGCTGCTCACGCAATGACATGTTGAAGCCAGATGCTACTTGTTTGGGTTTTCTAAACCTTTGAGAGATTTTAGGAAAGTCTGCAGCATGAGCCAAGATAAGCTGTTTATATGAAAAAGCCACTGGAGGCAGCTTGGATGGGCTTGAAAGTTGAGTGGGTAGGGGTCTCAGGGAATCAGAGCAAATGGATGGTGTTATCCAGGTTGATAGAGACTCAAACATGGCTTCTGTCTGCAGGAAGGCTCAACAGAGAAACAATGCTTACACCAACTCCTTTGTCTGGGAGAAAGCAGCCCCTCCAGACCTCGCCCTGAACCCAGACAACTCAGTTTCTCCCCATATATCCTTGGAGCCTTTTGAGCTTCCTTTCCAGCCCTGGAGCTCAGAGCAAGTGAGTCTATCAGTTAGTAAGTTTGTATACCAGCCCTTTAAGAGGAGTACTTGGGACTGCACCCACCTTTGTCTCACTCAGCCTCAATCTCCTCTGGTTTTCACATTCAGAAAGTATGAGGACTTCTCTCCCTGAGACTGAAACCCTTGGCTGGGAAACCTGGTGTGAGCCTGGGAGTTCTCATTCCTTGGGGTGGGGGGTAGGGGAGGGGCTTTGGCAGCTGAGATGGCCCTCCTGATTTTTAATGGTTTCACATGGTTATGATACTAGCCTGTTTCCTGTCTCTACCCCTCCCACCAGTCTCAAGGTGGCTTTTTATATATATATCCATAGGTGTAGGGCTTCAGGTTAACTAGATTTCAGGCAATTCTTAATGGTTATTCTTTAGATTAATTGTAACTTCTATGTGGGCATGACAGGAGTTGAGCACAGCAGTTATCTAGTCTACCATCTTGATCAGAACTCCTCATCTCTAAAGTCACTTTTAATAAATGAATGCTTCTTGGTAAAAGATGGAAATAAATTAATTTTTGTGTGTGAAAAAGAAGGGGCTTTCACTAAAAGAAAGAGAAATATATTTGCTTATGTCTATTTTTTTAAAATGGTTCTCTTTTGGGTTGAGTTTAAGAATGTTATTATTGAGAAACTACCAAGATGGAGTCTTCAATCTTCATGACTGAAGAAAATATAAATTGGTCATAGGTAGTTTAACATTTTCATGCTGACCATGGAAGTAAATAAGCAGATGCTTTGAAGTGCTTTCTAAGAATTTTTAAAATTCTTTTCTCTAACTAGTCATATCAAAGATTTTATTTTAGCAATTTTTTGAATTTATGTAATATGCTATAAAAGGCCTGTTTATTTTATTTATTTCATACTGGCCCTTTAATTCAAAAATAAAATTCAATCTGCTTTATTCAGACCCCTTTGTCTTTTCTTTTCTTCTCTTTATAAACTTTATTCTACCACACCCTGAACTCTATGAGGGAGTAGTAAAAACATTGCCAAAGTAGAAATTTATATGTTTACTTTTATAAATTATGAGGTTTACTTCTAAAGTAGACAAGACGATTCATCCAGCATGGTTCACTTCAAAATGAATTAAGTTATTGGTGACTAACACACAGACCTTCACAAGAACCTCAGGATGATTAGTACTTCTGGACCAGCTTGGATATTATTGTAAAAAGAGTGCTTCATTATCTGGGGCAGAAATCTGTCCACATTCTGATTTATGAATTATAATTTTGGGGAAATAATTTCCAGATCCAAAATCAGTTATGAGGGTACCAAAAGGGTCTAATCATTCAAAAATCATGAATATTTGCTGTTAATGTTTTTGTTATTATTGTGTCCCTGGTTGATTATCTCTGTGCAATAGGATTATAAATAATTTGTATTGCTGCCTATATTTTCTGATTGATTTCAATGAACATGCACTACTTCTATAAAGAGAGAAAAAAGCAAAAGATAAAGTTCATATTTTCAGAAGAGCAGGACAGAATAGCTAAATCCATAAAATTGGAAGAAATGTCCTGTGCTCAATCTCGGAGTCAGACAGTGAAGCATGAGAGTTAGTTTCAGGCTTTCGGGGAAAGCAAAGCTATTTGTTCTCTGAACCTCTCAGCAGAGGAAACTGCTAAACTTCACCCCTCTTCTTTCTTCTTCTCCCTTCCTCCCATGGCCACGTTTTCCGGGTTATCTTCCTAATGAGGTCACTTTCCACTGTTCACAGTTTCTTGACCTTTAATCAGGCCAAAATATCATGCTTTCCTTTCTTTTTATGCCACTCCTCTTTGGTGATTCTATAAATCAGATATACTGAATTGAAAAGAAAAGTAAGAACTACTGGAGCTTTATCTTATACCAATTTTCAAACCTGAGCTCAGGCTGCATCTCAGATAATGGTTACTTTTCTCCCAGTGCTCAGTGAATTTCCCCTAAGAATTTCCTCACTCTACTGTGCTGTTCCTATTCAGACAGCTAGAGGGGTCTGGTGTCTTAAAGAAAAGGGGTAGCAGAAGTGGACAAGGTTTCTAATGGCAATGTCTTCCTCATTCTGTAGTATTCCACCCAACCTTTGTGGTGACACCCTTCTGTTTTAAATATATGAGGGAGCCCTGTTTTTGTCTATGTGATATTGACCCTGTATTAAACTTTTAGTAGTTTCTCACATATTAAAGAGAGGAAGTTAGTCCTGGGATTTCTATCAGCTCTGAAGTACTGTTGTGTTAAAATTCAGGGTATGACCCTAGACTCCATGAAAATCTGCCCCCAAAAGATCTAAGACATGAAGTAGGCAAGACTATGGGACAAGACAGGTTTGTTTGTTTTTTTAATCCCTAATACTGATCAGGGTGGCTAGGCCCTGTACTGCCTTGGTACACTTAATTAATGTTTCACCTTGCTCTAAGCAAGAAACCCTAGTGGATTGTTTTTCCATTTAGCCAGAGAAGTAACATATGCTTAACATTATACTAAGCACCTCTGGTCCAATTTAACACCTTAATGTTAGCATTATATGTGGTAACAATTTTTATTATTTCCATTCTACATATAAGAAGACTGAGGACAAGAAAATTTGCCTAAAATCAGGTGCTATAAAGTAATTAAGTTTAAGGCCCTGAAGGTAGCATTTAAGATACTGAATTCTACTGTAATTATGAACTTCTGATCATTTTCCTGTGTGTATGTGTGTATATTTATTTTCATATATGTGATTATATTTTTTCATCAAATCATATCATGTAAACTTCCCAGGTTTTTAAGAAAATGAAGAAATGCATAATAGCAGAATTCAATTCTCAGTTTTTCAAATGTGTAAATCTTTGGTTTTATAGGTTTGTAGTTCAAGTGTTATTATAAGAAAAATGTCAAGTGACAGGCCCCAGTTAAAAATACTATTCTAGTACAGCTAAAGAATTTAGAGAGTCTCTTAGAATTGTTAGTAATGTTGTTTGGTCTGTGAAAGAGGCTTATTGAGAAGGGTCATTCTCACATCTACAGTGGGTGGGTACTGCCTGTGTTCTTCTCTTAGCAAAGGTAAACACAGATTGCAAAATCTGGTGCACTTACGTAAAGGAATGGTACATTTAGGACTCCCTCAACATTTAAAATTATATCTCTTTGCTTTTAAAATTTATTTTTAGAGGTGAATTATTCATGTCTGCGTAGGTGTAGAACCGGTTTTATGAGTCAGCACTTCTTGCATAGTGGAAGGTCACTTTAGAGGTGAAATGAATATTTACTCAAGTGCTGTCGGCTTGAAGTGCAGGGCATAAGAAGACTATATCGCACAAGTCAGCATTGGGGTAAGGAGGAGAGATAGCAAAAAGGTTTGGATATAGGACATGTGCCAGGTCTATTGAGGGAAGTCAATTAGTGAATTTTTGTTTGTTTAATCAAAATGAATTTTTAAAAATTTAAATTAAAAAAGTCTGATTTTAGAAATAGCATTAATTTAATAAAGATAATAGTATTTTTTATACTATTCTATATACCTTGACTTTTAGGAGGAGAAGTGGAAGTTTGGGTCTAAATATTCTGAACAGCAATATCAAGCCAGCATAAATTTCCAAGCCAGGTTAGAATTTTGGAAAGTAAAAAATTAGATTCCTCTCATTCTCTTATTATGTATTTTTTTATAGACCACAATTGTAGGAATAAAGCAAAATGTGTTAGTTCTAGTTCTCTTAATATCTCTTTTTAGTAGGCATTTGTATTAATTTGCTAGGGCTGCCATAATAAAGTACCACAGACTAAGTGGCTTAAGCAACAGAAATTTATTTCTTCACTGGAGGCTGCAAGCCTGAGATCTCAGTGTTGGCAAGATTGATTCCTTTTGAGGCCTCTCTCTTTGATTTCTAGATGGCCATCATCTTCCTGTGTCTTTACGTTGTCTTCCTTCTGGGTATGTCTGTGTTCTAATGATTGGATTAGGGTCTACCCATATGGCCTAATGTTAACTTAATTCCTCTTTAAATACCTTATCTTCAAATACAGTCACATTCTGAGGTACTGGGGTTAGGACTCCAGCATATGAATTTTGGAGGACACAAACAAGCCCGTAGCATTATACTAGGTAAATTTGAATTTTGTTTTTTTTTTTCTGCCACCAAGTGTGTGAAGTTTGAACTTTGCATGTATTTTCTACATTGATATTTTAATTCCTTTAAGTCTTTTTTATTGAATAGTATTAGAGGGACTGAAAGACATTGCTCTTTTATTTATAGCAGATTCTCAATATTAATTACATGGGTACCTTAAGGTTGTTGGTCTGTCTGGACCCAAATTCATTTTGCTGTGAAGTAAGGTGGTCAAACAGTATGGATTTAAAATTTTTGTTTGAATCTGAATTTCTAAAACATTATTATAATAAAAACAACAATAAAGATACAGACTATAAATGGAAAAGAAACAGTTTTGTTAGTTTTTGTGAATAAAAGATTTATTTACAAATTTACTCTCACCCAGAAGAAAAAAAAAAACTAAATGCTTTTAGAAAAGTCATTTATATGAGAGAAAACACTACAACTGCAATATTAATGGATTTACTGCATTCAGAGAAAAAACATTTGTTTTTACTCCACTACTCCAGTAATAACATTATATTCTGCCACAGAGTAAAAAGAACTTATCAATAACAAAGAAATCTAGAAGTTTGTTTTGAGTATTTCAAGAGGGTGTTTATTTTGGATTGTTTTGCTGAGATGGTAATAAATTGCAATGTGCTTTTCATTTGTATTCAATTTAATTATACCAAATGCAATAAAGTTTTCCTGGTCTTTCATAATACCCTGAAACACATGAAATGAAAAGGGAGTATATTTTTAAAGGCATAAAAAGAAAATACTTGTTGATGCTACATTTGATTAATTCCTAGAACTCATCATTACATTTTGTGTCAGAAAATGAAATTCTAAAGATGAATTCAGCAAGATCCCATGTTGTAGCTAAGATATTTGACAAAAATGAAAGTGACATTAGAATTACAAATGGAACAAAAAGGCAAAAGCTTTTCAGCTTTATATTATAGAGAACTGTAATTATTTTTTTGTTTTATTTTTCTTAATCGTTTAGACTCTACTACTCTCAAGATATGTGATTTATCCTTTAATTGGGACATAAATAAAGAAATCTTTTGGTCTGATGATGTTTTTTGCCCAAGCAAGGTAAAATAATTACATGTTTTCTTAAACTTTGAATTCAAGAAGTTCTTGGCTTATGAATATGAGGGCTGTCTAGAAAAAATATCCAGCCATAAATACCTCTCTTCTTCATATGACGTGACTGGATACTTCGTGGACAGCCCTTATATTTTTGGATACTGTGTTTGGTAGAGATGGGATCTATTTTAATACAGTAAGTGAAAGGATAGAAAGAAATGGGACATTCAAAAATACCCCAAATTATTTTCACATTATATTATGACATTCTCAACAGAACTCATTCTTTGCCTTCTCTCTTTGATTATTTCCTTTTAGTATTGGTAGCACTAAAATGTTGACTAGTTAATGTTTAAACTAGTTAATTTGTGTTTAGTTGTTCTTCATCATCCAAGTTACTTATTAGTCTATAACTAAAAATATATCTTAAGAAAACTTTTTCTCAAGTTTACTATCAAACTTTACAGTTATTTTTGTCAATTAGTAGATATAGTGATAGAAATGATTTTTATAATTTCTGTTTTAGCCATGTGTCTTTATTCCGTCCATTCTTACATGGACAAGAATGGTTCAAAAAAATCCTTTAGTCATTAGATCAGGAATCAGTGAATAGTGATAGAAAGTTTCCACCTAATTGACTAAATTGCTGAGTTGGAAAGGAGAATTGGATTTAGAGGACTCTGAGTCATTCTTCTTGGATTTTTGACAAGGAAACATGGGGTATTGGGAACACATCTGTGCTACAAGTGAAGACTTAGTTTTCCACCAGCTGTAGGTTGATGAATAGGAGAGTTTTATGGAAGCCATGATGCCATATCTCTCTACAGAGCCAAATATAGCACCTCTGAGTATTCCAGACCTTGGCAAGCCACCATCAACCTGGAGGGAAAAAATGAGTCAAAGCATAACAGGGTGAAATACTAATTACCTACTAAGAAAAAATTATTTTGCAAATTTCTTTATCTAATACCCAGATTTTAAGAAAGTATATGTGTCCTTTTATAGAATGTTTTATGTCGAGTAGAAAGCTAAAGTGGAATGCTCTCCTTATTTAGCCTGTTTCCTAGGGATGCAGAGCTACTTCCATACAATTCACAGTAGCTTTCCAATAAGAACAAGCCTTGTAATTCACACATTCAGTCTTTCTCAAATTCATTAGGGTTATAAGATTTCTCAACCTTAATAGATAGCCATATTTCTTTTCACTCCATTATTGCTTCATGCATTTTGGCTACTGCTTTGTTTGGTTATTTTTACTTATAAAAATTTTAAATTCTTGATTTTTTTTCTGTAGGTTTGTAAGTGATATAAGTGTTGAATATTTTTAAATTATATGTACTCTAGGATTTTTTTGGTACAATATTGTTTTTATGTTATACGTAGACACTCAAATGCTGCAGTTGATTCATCAAAGTGCTTAGATCACTAGAAGGTGACCACATATACCCACAGTTTTAAGCCTAATTTCAGTGTTCTTATTGATAAATGTGAAAGGTCACAAGTTTTGTTCTTTCATGAAATAATACTTTTTAAACTACATAAATCCCAACACTTGTTTCATCCTTTCCAGCAAAAAAATGAATTTTTTTACCAATTGTAAGTAAGATCAGGATATTACAACAGCTTGCAATTGCAAACCCAAGTGGAAAGTTTAAGCATTTTAAATAGCAAATAAATATGAGGTTTTCTCTCTTTTGATATATATAAATATATATATATAAATAAAAATTATATATAAATTACATATATATACACAAATTGTACATACATACATACATACATTGAAACCTAAAACAAAGTGAATGCCTTTCTTTCTGAGCATGTTAAGATACGAAGCCATTTAGATGTCTCAGGAGTAACATTATTCTATTATGTCTCATTGGTTCAAGCCTGATGGTTTCTTACTCCATGGAGGTAGTGATTAATGGTTCTCTCTCTACAATCAGAACAGCAAGAGAAGTCTCCCTGCCATTGCTCATATTAGTGTTTTATGATGGCATCATTAGTTAATTTTAATAACAAGGAAGCCTCCATTGCATGGATTTACTTCATAAAGTGGAAATGATTTCAGCCTGGAAGAAAGAAAGGGCTTAAGTTCTTTACTTGTTCCTGTTCTAACTGTTCTTAACTGTTCTTCATTTCAGCAATTTGTATTTACTGAATTCTACAAAAATGCTTATTCCCTCTGCCTCAATTTCCATCCTTTATTTCCTATGATACTTACTTCCTTTCTCTTTCATCATGATATTTGTCCAATTTTAATACTTTTTAAGAATAAAAGAGCATAAAAAGAGTGTAAGTGGGAACTTAAGGTCCAAAACTCCTATTCTAAAAGATTGTCATCCCTAGTTATTAATTTCAGCAAATATCAGGGCAGGAGACTTTACTTTCATGAGATTCAAATCTGTAGATGGCATCTAATGACAAGTAGAAATTCTTCTCTATTCACATGAATCAGAGGCAAGTCAGAGAATCAACTCCATACGTGAGGGTAGCACAGCAATTACATAGTTGTGCATATTCAATAATAATGCAGCAGTGAGATTATTTCGTATTTGTTGGTTCTAGTAATGGGAATTGACTTTTCCTTTGAATGAGATTCTATTGAATGGTCCGCTTTCTGGCCAATGATGTACTTTACATATCACACATGATTAGGAGGGATGAAAAATGTAGTTGGTTGTCATGAGAAATAATTTTTCTCATTGAGAAGATAGCAAGTCCATGGGGAAGCATTAGCTTAACTAGTTGAAATCCTGTTAGTTGGTACATGTCATGGGAGACGTAAAGATAGACATATGTAAATGGACATCCTGTTCTCAAAGAGCTCATGGTAATGGGGACAGGGGACAAAATCATCATGTCAGGATCACATTCGCATTTCACACTCACTGCTCCGTTTGCAGTGTGACAAGGGCATAAACGAATGCATGCGAGAACACGGTCTAGGTGATAGCAGCTTGGTCTGTGGGGTTTTTAGTGGAGGGCATAGAGAAGTAGACATATTTGAAAGGTATTTAAAGGAGAATGAATTGCAGGGGAGAGAAACAAGGAGCAGATGGAAATTTAGTTGAGAAGCCAGGAGAGCTGAAATCCAAGAAAAAAGAGCCTCCAGGAGCAGGATGTGAACGGCAGTGGGGAGAGCTGCTGTGAAGGAAATAGGCTGAGAACCGAGTAGTGAATTTAATACGAACGTGTTAAAAAAGGAATGTGAAGAGACTGTGATCTTACGGAGAGGAAACTTTGAGAGTCCATGGTATGGCTTAAAAAATAACTCTGTGACTCTGGTACCCAGAATGTGTAACTTAAGTATATGAAGTGGAGTTCTACGTAAAAGTCTCCAAATTGAATGACTGAGTCAATAAATGCTGTGACATTCACTGCTTCCAAAGAGAAATGAACGGTCGGGAGAAATTGACGTATTGATCAAAGCTATTGGCCTGTTTCTTTTCCTTTAAAGGAGAAATGACAAAAGTGCTATACTGGTCAGTTGCTTTGCAATGCCACTGAGTGAAGCCACCACTAATTCATCTTTGCTTCTCCTTTAATTGCTGGAAACCTGACACCCAGCAGAAGAGACCATCTGTAGTAGCTGCATACTAATTTCTCTCTGTAACATACTCATTTATTACAGTTTCAGAAGCATAAATATTTATTACAAATTTCAGTGGAAGTGTGAAAATGTACATGTCAATGTGTATTTGCCAATCTTCAGAAAATTTTTGCTCTTCGGGACGTACAGCCTATTTAAAACATTGAGCCAGCAAATATATCTTTGATATTTGTCTATTCTGGTGCTTAAAGTTTACATTATTTTGCCATTAGTGCCTGTGGCTCAGTGACTTACAAATCCCTGGCTGACCCAAATAATAGAAGAAAGGCCAATAAATAGAAACTATGAAAAGAGAAACATTTATTAATAGATTCTTTAGAAAGAATTTACAAATCCTTAGAGCAATCTAAACAAAGAATAGGGTACTTCTGCCTTGTACGTCATTCCTGGATGAGGGCCAAACAGAGACTGAATGAACAGCTGTTTGAAGATTCAATCATACAGGAATATAGAGTCAGATGGAATAGCAAATATTGAATTAGATAACATCCAAGATCTCAGCCTACCCATTAACTTTAACTCCATTGTGTTGTCAGAGATCTAGAGGGGATAACTGTCTCAAATAAATTGTAAGTTATGACATATCCACCACTGAACAAATGGATTCTCAAGAGGCTGAAAACTCACTCAACTTCTATCTAAGAAGAATTAACTTTTAAAGGTACTTTCTCAAGAAAAACATATTAGGCAATGGAAGCCAATGGTTGACTGCTGCTAATGTGATTTTTGTTTTAATCCTCGGTTCCAAATTCAAAAACTCCTTTACAACTTATTTCAGATTCCTGAGGCATGGTTCTCTAGGCAGAGGACAATGAAACTATGAGAGTTTTGTCTGTACCTGGCAGGTGTCAAAAATCTATTTTAAATCATTGTTCAGAGGTCTCTGTTCTATTTGATTTTATTATTCAATCGAAGAGGCCCACTTGGATGTGTTTTCAGGTAGCTGATTGTCAGTGGCAGTTTGAAAGTGTCCCAGGGTAAATGACAGCAATTTCTAGGAAGGTGCTGTAAGGAAGTATAATTATTTTTAAATAAGACCTAGCTTGATAGCTGGTGAAATTGTGCAGTGATAAATGTTTCTGTTTCACTGCTATTTAATTGAAGAAAAGGTAATCCTGAAATGGTTTGCATACCTTTCTGGAAGGGACATCTACCCTTTGTATGTCCTTTCCTCTTTCTTTGTGTGGATCGCACTAGAGCTAAGATACAAGGGAAGGGGGGAGCGTAGTCCCACCTGGATTTACTTTCACATCGAGGTGGAAAATGACTGAAATGACAGACAAGTCAGGCTTTTCCAGGGGCTACAAGGAGAAGGGCTCTAGGGAGCTGCTTGCAGACACTGATGGCGAACTGTGCTAATGCCTCAGGGCCATGACTTTCTTGCATTTCATTCATGTATTTGTTCAAAAACAGTTATTGTAAATAGCACATGCCAGGCTCTGTTTTAGGTACTGAAGCTACAAAGACAAGGAAAAAACAGTCTTTCATGCTGTGAATTCACACTAGAAACTAATATTTTAATCAAAGTCCATTCATAAAATAAGGGCCAATTCAAGTGAATTCTATTAAAGATTAGCTAGAAACATACCTTATTATATTGAGGTTATGACTAGGTAGAATCTCACATTCACATTGCTGGAAAGAAATTAAAGCAACTTACTTCCACTATGATTAAATCAAGCCTCAAAGGAGAAATGTAGATAGCATCATGATGCTTTTCTGCCTTGCAAAGCAAAACGGTTTTTATATAAGTAACAAATGCCTGGTTATATACATATAGTTTGTCATAAAATTTGATGAGTCTACCTACTGAGTGCTTTGAGGGTTGGCCTTACGCTGAGCCATTTAAGAAATGTTAATGAAAATGGAACATTTATAAGAAAAAAATGTAGAATAATTATGTAACTGTAAGGTTATCTTCTGTAACATGAATTAGAATTTATGTTCTTAATGTCTTTCCGTAGAATATTTTGGAAAGATTCACAGTCCCCACTTGCATTCTCATCTGATCGACTATTGATGGTTTTGTAATTGGAATCTTGTTTCTAAACCCCTATCAACAAGACTCTCATCCTGCTAAGGTTTGAGATTTACTATTAGAGCTGAGATAATGTTTTTTGCTATGATGTTATCCAGGACTTAATAAAAAATATTAACAAAACATCAGGATGCTAAATATAGTAACACAACAACAACAATATATTATTTTGGAACACTTAGTACTTATCAGAAATGTGTCAACTGCCTACGTGTGTCTTCTCAGTCAATGCTCACTACATTCCTGTTGTCGGTCTCATTTTCAGATCAGAAAATGGTTTAGGGAAGACACCTTCAGAGTTCACGTCAAAATCTATTAATTGTCAGAGTTCAGATTGGAACTAAGACTTCTCTGACTCTACATCCTGCTCTATGTACTGTGCTCTGTTGTCTTAGCACTCAGGTGTATTACTCCAAGGTGATTCAAGTCTCCAATGCGAAGAAGAGATTATATGGTGTCAGTGGACTGGGCATGGTTCTGGGGAACACAAGTACCCATGTCATCTTCTTTGTCCGTAAAGAGTTTCCACATAGAAGAGGTTGGAATATGAGGAGTCTGTTACTGGTCTGAGAAACAGTGTATAGTAAAGAAAATGGTTGAAAGAATGAAGTTTGAAGGCATAAGGGAGGAATGTGACACTAATGGATTGAAAGTATACGAAGGGCTAATTTTTTAAAAAGTTGTTGGCATGCCCTACAGGAGAGGAGAGAGGAATGAGAGTTAGAGGTAAGTCGAACAGCACCGAGTGTCCCGGGAGTTGTCTCGATGGCACCTCACTCCCCTACCTCCGACATCTCAGGGGAATAGGTGTGTGTATGTGGATGAGGGTGGTTGTGTTCTGGAGATTTCAGAGGCCCGTGTGAGTTACTTTAATGAGAAGTTCTCTTATGGTTTTCAAGAAAGTTGCCAAGGGGGCAATTGGAAGTTCTCAAAACCATGAACTTCCACTCTGTATAAGGATCTCTCAGTCTCGATGTTTCAGAGGAAAATAGTGAAAAGACGATAGGTTAAGGTCACTGCCCAATTTCAAAGGTAATTCACAGATTGGTGAGTTCCTTTGGGACCAATGCTTGAGAGGTTCCATGGAAGTTGGGTTCAGAACCCCTAATATAGAGCTTAAATCAGTATAGGAGTAGCTTGTGGAAGACATTGGCACAGAGGTAAATTTCTTTGTACCCAGGTTAGTAGTTTCTTCTATGCTCTGTTAACTTTCTTGGCAAAATTTAATTTTAGAAGGCTAATGGCAGTGCTATTCCCCAGATGCCAAGAACACCTTTGTCATCCTTCACTTCCAGCCAGCCATTAATGTGACGCTAATATATTTTGACATAAAGGGACACAACTGAATGACTTGGCTTTCATTTTATCCTGTGCACTTTTTCTCCCCCAAGTTCTAGTTGTCTGTTTTCATATTGTTGAGTGGCCTGTAAGATACCAGGTGGGAGGAGATGCAGGCGAATAACAACACTCCCAGGCTATTCAACATTCCCCCAGAGGAAGCCCAGCAGGTGTCAGCGTGTCTAAGGAAGTTCCTGTATCTGCCTTAAATGCCTTCTAATACCTGGCATTAGCAGATGCTATGAGTTATTAGACCAAGACTTATCTAGGAATGGAATCTTCAGAATAATAATTATATTGATAATAGCTAGTGTCTATTGAGTACTTAAAATCTGTCAGACATTTTCCTAAGCACATCACCTATATCGACTCATTTAGTTCTCATCCCTATGAGGGGAATGCTGTTATTATCCCTTTACCCATGAGGACTTGAAGCACAGAGTTTCCTGATTAGCCAGTAAGTGGAAGACCATTACTTCCAATGTAGGCGATCTGACTAGGAGTCTGATCTGCCTCCCATAGCCACTGTTGACACCAGGTCCAGAATAATTCAAAGTGGTTTTCCATTATGGACTCTGATTGAATGCTCTAAAATTTGCTGATGGCCCTCCTTTGGGGCAACATTTGATAGCAGGCCAAAAATGAGGTGCCCCAGTCAGAAGACTGGGTTTAAGCAAGCTGCTGTTGGTGGGAAAGTAGGTTTTGTCATTGGCAGAAGATGGCAGCTGAGAGCAAGGTGGCGAATACGCAGTGAGGTGGACAGAGTGACAAGTGTCCAGTGAGAGTCCCCATCTTCTTCCAGCTTGCTTAACTGGTTATTCTGGAGATGATGTGAGACGACATGTGAATTCATTTGGGATATGAAAAGTTGTATTCAAATGGCAGTTCCTGTTGCACATCTGTGGTGTGCCACCTGTAAGTCAGGTGGAAGATCCAGGATGTGCTTCAGGAGGCCACAGGGTGTGGCTGGAATTTGTGGCAGGGAGCAGGCACTGATGGATTTGAGAAAGGCGGCACACACTGGTTAGCCCACGGGGAGCTCGTTGGAGGAGGGGTGCGGTGACTGATCTGCAGGCATTCTCTGAATCCTATTACCCACTATACCACTATTGCTAGAGGCAGATGTGGGTGGGGCTTGGTACCTCCAGCCCACACGCGAAGGCTAGAGCTCACTTCCAGTAGATCTCCTGTTATCTCAAATAATGTTTGGGGAGAGATCTTTCGACTTCTGTTCTCCCCAGTTTCCCATTACTGAGTATGATAGGCCACCACCTTCTGTGGTTCTTGCTACACTTGCAAGAAAATCCTTGTTAATTACAATCTCTGTGGGTCACTGGAGTGAATTTGAAAATAAAAGCCTCAGACCACTTTTAATTTTTTGATAAGCATTTGGTACGAGCATTGTATGGGTAATCACTAAAATTCTTTGCTATCTACTCACATCTAATACTTAATGCTCTGCTTGTTGTTCTGAGTTATCCTTTATATGTAGGCTGTCTGGAAAGTATCCAACCATGTAACCATTCTCATTATATGGACAATGGCTGGATTTTTTTCAGATAGCCCTGATATTGTTAAAATAATTATGTTATTTTTCTAAAAATGCTGATACTCAAAGTAAAAGCACCCCCAAATCCTATCATGTGGAGATAGCTACTTGGGACCCTCTTGTTGAACATTTTTTTCAGATAGTCCTCTACACCAGTGGTTCCCAACCTTTTCCCACTTATGTACCCCATTTAAACCCACTTCTATAAATTGTGCCCCTTGTTTTTAAAACAACTATTTTTAAATACACTTGTGTTCAGTGCCTATCTTAATGCAAAATAGTGGAAGTGAGGTAGTTATGTTAGGGAAAAAAAGTTACTACACTAAAGGTACAAACTACAGATTTAATTTTACAATATTCATAACAGTTAAAAATTGATAATGATGATCAAGTATTTAAGCAATAAATAAACTACTTGAAAAGAATCACGATTAAAGACAATGCACTTACTTTTACTCAGTCAGTAACTAAACTGATCAAACAGTTGACTACATACAGATGTATTTATATGTTTGGGAAAGTTCTAAAAACAGTGCAGATGGATTGTTCTGAAACTGTGCATAATGATTGGTAGAAGAGTGGTTTGGGGGAAGGGTTCATAGCTACGCCCTCACCAATCATCATTCACTAATGTGATCTTATTTTCAAGTGTCTATTAATGGTGATTCACACTTAACATTTATTATTTCATAACTAACGTTTTACATTTTTTTGCTTTGTTTATTCACGCACACCTAAAAAGCCCAGCATGTACCCCAGGGGTGTGCGTACCGCTGCTTGGGAACTGATGCTCTACATGAACTCCAGGGATCCACAATTTACATGAAGGAGGTTATGCCATATATAATTTTCCATGACTTTTTTCACTTAACAATATGTTGTAGTCAGACTTCCGTCTAAATAAATGTAGATCTACATACTCATTTGTAATATTTGCCCCGTATTCTCATTTAAATGTACCACAGTTTACTTAACCATCCCTGTTGATTGTTTACTGATAAAGAAAAGAGTCTGAGCATCACATAGAGATAGTCTGACTCACCTGACTGCTAATCCAGGCTGTAGGACTGTGCCAGTAAATCCACAGGATGCTTAGCATGATAAAATATAAGGAGCATGAAACTGATGAGTGAAGAGTCCCAGACTCTGCTGTCAGCTCTGCCTCTTATTATCTATGTGACCATAAAATCACTTCATCTTTCTGAACCTCAGTTCCCTATCTGTAAATGATGGTGTGTATGCATGCTATTTAAGGTCTGTTCTACTAATTTACAGATATGCTGCCAAGCCATACCCCCCATCAAAACTTAAATATGTAAGTCAGTTTTACTTAGCAATGTCTGTCAATGTCCAGTGCGTGCCCTGTACAAAGTAGACACCCAGCAAACACACTATGACTGGGTGGACCAATGCACCCTTGACTCTGGCTTCGCAACTTCCCCCCAGAAATATCTATCTTGTGGTTTTGTATTGGCTTAGTTTTTTAATCCAGTAAACCTTAGATAGTTTTATCTGCCCACCATCTCTCTTTAGAATTTGTGCACTTATGTCTAAATCTGTGTGTGTGTGTGTGTGTGTGTGTGTGTGTGTGTGTATGTTTGGTGGGGGAAGGGGACTATGTGTGGCTGTGCACATCTGTATTTATAGTTGGATATGTAAGTGTTACATATTGGGCGGGTATATAGAGCGGGAGTCTATACGGAGGGAGTTACTTTACTTTGCCCTAAAATGAGGTTTTAGACAAGAGAATTAGATTAATTTTTTTTTCTCTCCCTCTTCCCAAGTTGCAATGAAATTAAATGTGTGTGTGTGTGTGTGGGGGGGGGGGTGTTTGAGGTGAGAGTAGCAATATTCTGACAATGTTGTGAAAGTATCACCCCTTCCTTCCTTTTTTCCTTTTCTTCTTTCTTTCCTCCCCCTCTTTCCCTCTCTTCTGCCTCCCTCCCTTTCTCTCTCCCTTCCTTTTTTCTTTCTTCTCTTCTCCTCTTAACTTTTTTGTCTTCCTCTCTTCCTTTATGAAAGTGAATTGAGGAGTAATGCTATTCTTTCTCCATTACTCAGTGGTGACTTCTATCCCGTACTCTAAGACAGGAGAAGCAACCCTCTACTTGAGAAAATTCTCTGAACCAGTAAAATCTAAGTATAAGATAATATTCAAGGACAGGTGGGGATTGCATTACATTGACGCAATGTACTAATCTGTAGTAGTGATGATAAAAATGAAATTGTTTTACTCAACTAATGCCCATAATTAAACCATTTTGAAAATATTCCTTAAGAACTTCCAAGGAATCCAGATAAAGATATTGTGAAGATGAACGAGATGCTTCAGAAAGTTTGGTACTATTTCTTTTATTGTTTATCATATAATGCTATTCTGAACTACTTTGGATTGAATTATTTTAAAATGAATTTCATACTTCATTCCCTTCCTAAAGAAAGTACATTGAACATATTAAATTTTATCTTCATTTTGGGATCTCAGAGGCACCATGGCAGGCAGTGCTTATTGTACTATGTTCTGACTGAGAGGTGCTATCAGAGACTATTGGGGTGTGTAGAGCTATTTCGGTCTCAGTCCTGTGTTTTCTGGATTCTTGGTATGCTTGTCATAGCTTTGCTGTCTCTTCTGGGGGCAGGCTGCCATGTGTGGCTCATGGCCTATTTGCCTCGAGCCGTTCTTTATAGCTCAACACCACTCCTCACTCTTTCACATTCACTGTCTGTGATTTATTGTGGAACCAAACATATAATTGTATTAGAATTTTTAATAACTTAATAACAGAGATAACATGAGTGGTCTTCAGAAGCTTTTTTTGCTTATTTCCATGTTCTTACCTAAATTCTAGTAACTTGAGGTTTCTGAGGAAGTAGTCTCCAGATAACTGCTGGAGTCTAAAGACCGCACAATTCTGGTTTGAATGTGAACTTCTTCTAAGCATGAAGAGAGGACATCATCTTTAGTCCCTCCAGGTGCACATGACTCCCAGCTTCACTCTCTCATTTATGTCTGACTGTGTGGTTCTTGTTTTGCAGTCCCCAGTCTGTCCCTGACCGCCTGCGAATCCGGGTGAACAAAGTCAGTTTGCAAGACTATGAAGGATTCCACTATGACAAAGAAAAACTCCGGGAGGCTTGTAAGTTGGAAGCGCCTAATTGATTTCGTGTGATCAGCCTCTTGCCTGGTCCTTGATCCTCCCTGATTTGATGGACAGATTCATGTTGGGTCTGAAAACCATGGTTAGAGAAATGAAGGGCAGGGTGGTAACCTGGGAACACCCACGATGATACGTGGGCTGAAGAATATGCACAGGGAAAGGAATAGCAGAACAAAATTTATTCATGTCAGGATGCCAAGTTAGGATCTCTTGGTTTATTAACCACTTCAGTCTCAGGTTTACCTAAAATGAGAAAGCGGAAAGGTGGTGACACCGCCTAGTGCAGGAACATCTAGGAAACTCTTGTGACAGCATAAGCCTCTTCCTGGAGGTGGCATAACCAAATACTGTCTGTGACAAAGTTGTCCCTAAAGACATGTCCAGCACTCTTAGCTGTTATGTGTTTGCATGATGTCAGAAAGGGGCCCATAGAATGCTCAACGTTATGATAAAGTGATTCATTGATGATGAGGTGCCATTGTTTCTAAAATCTTAAATTGAGTCAATATATGAATTATTTCTCAATGTTTATATTTTCCATACACTTTCTTCAATATAGAACTAATTTTTAGTTTACCTCATCTGTCATTCAGTAATTTATTGGGGACTTTTACATTCCAGTCACTACTTTAGATCCCTGTCTAGATTGTGATATCTGAGATAACTGGAGAAAGTAGGCCAGAAGATGTTAAGACCAGTGTATTAGACAGTAGGGTCCTGGGCTCCTTCCTAATTCTGGGGGCCAATCGTCAAGTGTAGTAAAATCAGAGACAGTCAGGGCCAGTTTCCAGGGTCATAGGCCGAGATGCAAATAGAAAGGCGTTTTATACAGAACCAGAGGTTTATGTATAAAAACTCCAAACTGACCCCCAGTGTGGACCTGCCTGGAGTTGTAGAAGACACAAGTAGGTGAACCCAGCAGGAATGGAGAAGGGGATGCATGGCTGGGAAAATGGTTTCCAAGCCCATTCCTGTACCTATAATCTAGAGTAGGGTTTAGTGGAGGGAGAACCTGAAATCCAGGGACAGTCTTGGGGTGGGGGCAGGAGCCTTCATGTGTGCAGGTGGCAGCGAGCACAGATGTATGTCCATGGTAGCCCAGTCACTGAACCTACCAGGGAGTTCTATGTGAAGTTACTGCTTCCTCAGTCCTCTCTGCTGCTTCAGCTTCCTCACCTTCTCGGTTCTTTTCCTCAAACATCAGTGCCCTTTAGTTTCTCCCAGCTGTATCCCTTGTCCTCACTCTCATTTATTTTGCTAGGACAGTCTGAGGTGGAGGAGGAGCAGAAAGCAGAAAACGTTAGCTTTTCTCCCTTCCATAAGTGACAGAGTATGTTCTCTAACGTAAATGGGATTGTAAGTGACAGACTAGCACACAGTGTAATCTGACACAAATGGACATACCTGTTCGCAGGGGGAGGGGTAGCTGCAATGTAAATGAAACTGACTTTCAGGAGTTACTAATTACAAAGAGCAGTGTTTTATGTTCACGTTTCCAGCTTCTAAACAAATAGCTTACAGCATTGGAAAACAAACAAAAAAAAAGAGAATGGCTCCCATGTTAGTACTATTTTTAGCTTATCATCAAAGTCAGTTGGGAGTGGGGAAGCATTTGGCATTTGGGGCTGACGTGGGATTTGAGGCTTCTCTGTAGATTTCAACGATCTGCTCTGTCTCTTCTGTGCAGTATCTGTCCACCATTGCCAGCGGTAGTTGTGATTGGAGTTTTTACAAGCAGGTGCTTTCCTCATCACTTCTTGTGTGATAAAACCTCTATGTGAGGAAACTTCCAATATCACATTGGGGGTGGTGACTTGATATAAATGTAAATCCAATAAATTCAGCAATGTCTTTGAAACCTCAACAAAAAACAAACACTCGAACAGGAAACCAAGGAGTTATCTCATTTTAAAGAATTGGGTTTGAAGAAAACAATATATTAATTAGAAGTGAAGGTGGCCAACTCAGTCATTCTACTTTTGATATATATGGTGCTGGTGCTTCTAACCTATAGTTGCTCAGGAAAGTTTGTCCTATGGGTTTTTATTTGTTTCTTCCCCTCACCCTTTTGCTCTTTTGCTCAGCTCCAACTTGCAAAGCTGGCAGAGCTCAAATTGAGTAGAAAAGCAAAAACCAGTTCAAGTCCAAATATGATATACATGCCCCCAAATAGATACGTTATTTCAGAAGTGTTAATTAAATGAAATGCATAGAACACATCTAGATAAAAGGAATTCTAGGAATGCACCCTGACCTGCATTCTGGAAGAAAGGGAGTGCATTCTCTTAGGTCATTTATTTATCGTCAATGTTCAAAACTAGAGCAGTTACCGCTTAACTGGGTTTAGAAAGTTAGCTCCTGATCTCAGTGAGACATCTAGTGAGTCACCTAGGCTGCGTGGGCTGTTTGCCGTCACTGTTTAATAGAATCCTGCTCCTGTGTCTGGATCGTTATTTCTATTAGCAAATCGAATGTTTGTTGTCTAACAAAGCCTTGCTTTCCTCTGTAAGACAGGACTCCTTGGTAATTAGAGGATGACGGCCCTTTTAATTGCTCTGCTTATTTTAGCGTGGGGAAAAGATGACTGAGTTATTTCAAATACTTTCCATGCATCCTCCTTTCATTTAGCCCCAGCTCACCTGGGGGCATTGCTTCTAAAATAATAGCATACAAAGTGTTAGTCTTCACCAGTGCCTCCTTCAGCTCTTACTGGTACATTGCAGACTTATTTAAAGTAATTAGAGTCTTATTCAATGGATTTATGAATTATTAACCCTCAAGATAATGGTTATAATGTCCAGGGGAGGAAGTCTATTCAACTTAAGAGACAACATAAAGCGATCATGTCAAAAACAAAAAAAAAAAATCTTAAAAGTAAATCTGTAATAATGACAGGAGAAACTCACTTTTGTCATCTGAATGAAATACATAAATGAGACCATAGTAAAGCATGTAATCATATAGTTGTTAAGGCCCAAGAAAGGCTGCAGCAAAATATTCTACAATGGCATATTGATTTTTTTGAATTAAAGTTACTGAAGAAATTACCAATGCAAGAAGAACGCTGACCTTTCTGTACCCCTCAAAGCTGGAGATAAATCTCCTAAGTAAAAGGTACCCACCCTGAACCTGGAGGCAGAGAATGCGGTTATCATTAGGGTTAAAGAATCCAGAACCAAAGCATTTATATAAATAAACCCTATTGCCTCTTCCTAAATTTACTATCCAAGCCCAGACTTTGTTGGGATTCCTCACTAATGAATACCCAGACCTTGCTTAGATTCCTTTCTAATGATGCTGACTTATTATTATTATTTTTTGTTTTGTCTTGTCAGTTCTTCACAAATTTATCATTTCTTTGTCTAAAAAGCATAAATAGGTATCTGGTTCAGCAAGTTCTTTGAGCCTTATTTTATGATCTGTGCATCATATTATGACCACTACGCACACACATTAAATTGGTTTTTCTCCTGTTAATCTAGCCTTGTGTTAATTATTTTTTTTTTTTTATCATTGTAGTCCAGCTGTAAGAACTAAAGAAGAGTAGGGGAATGAAAATGCTTCCCTTTCCCCAACATAGTTCAGGCAAAGGATAATCAGATTTGAAAAGCTGCTGTATTTCTAACTGGAAAAGAGTTTCATTGATAATTAATATATGACATGTTTTTGTATCTAGAAAAACTTGGTACTGGCCAAAATTTAACTCTATCCAATGTAAACTGGTTAAAGTTCACCTCTAGCATTAGCTTACCCAGCACTTCTGAATTGCTGTGATGATTCATACAAGTCTGGGGCTTAAGATAAAAAGAAAAAAAACAGTTTAGAACTAATTAAAAACTGATTAGAAATAGAAGGGGACTAACTTGTATACAAATATAGTATTCACCAACCCTTTTACACACACTAGTTCAGTATAATGGACATTTTCTGGATATTTATACTACATATCTATAGAATGTATAATATGTAATATCTCAATCCATTATTCTCCGGTAAAGACTAATGATATTAGGGTTGTGCCCTAGACAATTGACTTAATCGAATTTCCCTGGCTTTTGTTTACTGACTTAGAAGAGTCAGAAATGTTTGTGTTTGTATCTCATTTGCACCCTTGACAAAGTAATTAATTTCTCTGATGACCGAATGTCTCATCTCTAAAATGAGAATATAATTGCAACCTCATAGAGTCCCGTGGGTTCATCGTAATCTTGTATATTAAACCCTTGCTGTGAGGTCGGGCACTGCATGCTTTTCAAAAATGGTTACCATGATTATAGTGGTTGCTAGTGCTAAAGACACAGTACTGCCCAAGCCCCCCTCATCCTCAGGTCCAAGAGTCAGGCTGAGAGCAGTAGACCTCTTGTGCACACATAGGTCTCCTTCAAGGTGCACAAATCAACCACCATCCTCCAACTCACTTCCTCACATTCAAAAATAGCATTGAAAACACTGCTAAATATCAGATTCTAGGAAGAAAATGTAAGTATTTATTCAGTTTTCCTTTATTGTGTCTGTTAATACAAGGGACTGCTATGATGGCAAGGTACTTAAACACACAAAACGTGTAACACTGAATGCCCATATTTGGTGATCAGCCAGATATCAGCAATTTCCCTTTCTTACCTTTTAATATGGTCTATAATTGCATCATCTGGTATCCACTAATATAAAAACAAACAAACAAACACACCTTTCTATTTTGTAATAATTTTCGATTTACAAAAATGTTGCAGAGATACTACCAGGAGTTTCTGCATCCAGCTTTCCCCATTACTAAACATTTTACATTACCATGGTACCTTTATCAATGAAACTAATACTGCTTTATTGCTATTAACTGAACTCTAGACTTTCTATTTCAGGATCTACTCCAGGACATCACATTGCATTGGGCTGGCATGTCTTCCCAGTCTTTTCTGGTCTGCGACAGCTTCTCACCCTTTCCTTTCTTTCTTTCTTTTTCTTTTTCTTTTTTATTCTTTTCCATGACCTTGATGGTCTTGGAATACTGGCCAGCTATTCTGTAGAATATGTCCTATTCTGACTTTCTCTGTTGTTTTACTCTTAATTCAACTGGAACTATGGGTTCTTAGGAAGCATATTATGGAGATGATGTACCCTTCTTGCCCCATCTTACCTGGTGTTACCTGATGTGCACATGATATCCCTGGTGATGGTAGCCTGATCACCTGGTTAATACCGTATTTGCTAGGTTTCTCCACTGTTACTTGACTATTTTTTCTCCTTTCCCTATGCTATTCTTTGTGAGTCTGTCATTAATTCAAACCCATTTTCACACCTGGGGGAGGCAGATCACTGGATATTCCATTGTTTCCAGTTTCTTATTTGACCTTGATTTAACAAACATGCAAAAATTGTGGAGCCATTCATTTCCTGATGCATCATCCATGCTTCCAAAAACTATACATTTGCATCCATTCTCTGCTAGATACCATGCTAAATGCTAGGCATTGAAAAATGAAACTGGGAATCTAACATTACAATACCATTTATTCCATACACATTTATTGAGTGCTTACTCTGAGTCAACAGTGGTGGGAAAAAAACCCGGAAACCCAGATCCAGAAATAGTCCCAGATTTGCTGGAGCTTTTTACTCATGTGATGAGGACTGAGCTAGGGTTCTGAAAACACTCTGTACCTGTTTTCCTAGCAAACGTCATTTAAATAACTAAAGGAAGGGATGGAATAGTAAGCACCAACAAGAAAAGCTAATCTAATTTTTAATTAGTTGTATGACCCAAGGCAATGCATTTATCTCCTTCAGGCTTTAGGTGCCTTATCTGCTGAATGCAGTGGTTAAACTAGGTATTTTCTAAGAACGTACTATGGTGTATTATAACACATCCTTAATCTGTAGAAATTACATAAGATTGAAAAATTTCCCCCCAGACATGCTTCTTTAGCAAGGTTTTTAAAACTCCAGCATCACTCTTTATAATGAGTGCGAGCATTGGAAAATCATGTAAGTACATTTTGCTTCATGGGTTTGCTAGAAACACTGATTTTTTTTTCCTATCGATTGCTTCATCTAAAATTGAATCTTTCCCCCTCATTTAACAAGTTGACAACCATGCTGTGCAGTAGAGATTAGGCCTCCATTTGGTGGAGGTTGGTGTTCTCTTTTGAAATCTGAGTTAAATGGTGTCAGTCCGTTCCCTGAAGGACACTGTCCATCCCTTTGCGTATGTTTATGTTGATTCCTATTTTCACAAGTTGACATTAACCCAGAGTTTTGTGCTTAGATATTTCATCCTGTTGTTCTCTATCTTTTGTCTGTATCTTATATTTATTTTTTTATTAAAATGTAATAATAACTAAAAAGAATAATAAAGAACATATTGTACTATTACTGTGAGCTAGGAAATGTCTTAGCCTTTCTTTACATATCATGTAATATAATTTTCTCTGGGTGATAGGGAACATTGTTATCCCAATCATACATATAGAGCAACTGAGACACAGCAAACTTAAGGAAACTGTTCAAAGGTCTGACATTCTTAATCACTATACTCCATTTCCTCCAAGTACTATCATATTTTATTGTATAAAATACTTTTAATAGCACATTTGCTTTAAAATCTTTCACAATCCCATTTCAAATATTCTTTTGTATTTAAATGACTTTACCTTAATTTGCCAGACTCAGTTTATTTTGGATAAGTTTCTGTTTTTGGACCTTCCTCTACTCCCAAATAAATTATTTATTCGTAAACTCAACAAGTATTTATTGACCACTTACCCTATTTCTGGTGCTATTTCAAGCGGTAGGGGTGTTGAAAAGTACCCACCCTCAGAGAGCTTATATTCTAATGAGAGAGCCAGACAAATGAGTAAGATAGTATAGCAATAAAGTGCTATAAAGGAAATAAAGCAATAAAGTGACAAAAGATTCTGGTTTTGGTGAAGCAGTCAGGGAGGGACTTTCTGAGGAGATGACATGTAGGTAGAGACTGAAGAGTAAAGAATGAGAGCACATGAGGATTTTTTTTCCTAATTTTTTATTTATTTTCTATTGATAAACTTACTGGGGTGACGTTGGTTAACACGAATTATGTAGGTTCCAGGTGTACGATTCTACAGTGTGTCGTCTATGTGTTACATTGTGTGTTCACCACCCAGAGTCAGTTCTCTTTCCATCGCCATATATTTGACACCCCCTCCCTCCTCTCCCACCCCCTCCCCCCTTACCCCCAGGAAACCACTAAACCATGGACTGTCCATGTGTTTTTGTTTCTTTGTTGCTTTCAGTTCTATGTTCCACCTATGAGTGTAGTCACATGGTTCTTGTTTTTTTCTGTCTACCTATTTTGCTTAGCACACGGGGATTTCTAGGGGAAGAATGTCCTCAGCATGTGCTGAGGCCCTGTGATACAAGCATCCTTGGAATAGCTATGGACTAACAAGGAAGTTCATGTGGCTGAAACCTAGTTGGTTGGGTAGAGTGGAGTTGGAAATGATTTTGAAGCTGTAGGGGAACCCAGCACATTGAGGAGGTTTGTGGGCCATAGAGAGGGCTTTGGATTTTATTCAGAGTATGATGCAAAAGTACTGGGATTATTTGAACAGATGTGTAGTAACATGTTTGCATTTCTTCTGAATAATTCTAGCTGCTGAGTGGAAAATTGATGGTCAAGTTGCAAAGGTAGAAGTAGGGTCACCAGATACAAAGCTAATATGCTATTCTAAGTGAAGGGTGAGAGAAGTTGAGGGAGTTGGCAGGCATAGAAGAGTTGGATTCTGGATCTATTTGGTAGGAACAGATAATGGATTAGCTGTCCTCTGTAAGACAACAAGTGACCCGAAGAAGCCTCCCTCCGAGGTTTTGGCATCAGTAACTTGGTAAACAGAGCAGTAGGGAAGATGTCAAAGGCCTAGGAGAGACCACAAGGAAGCACAGAATGAATGAGCTAGCAAAAGCAGGAGAGCTTGTTGGTTGGAACCCAAGAGAAGAAAAATGTTTTATGAAAAGGGTGACAAGTATGTCAAACACCTCAGAGTGGAGTAAGGTGCACACTGCTTGCATTTGGGCATTGTGTTTGGGAAGAGGGTGTTAATGAGTAACCTCACAAAAGGTCATAGAGTGAGAAAGGTCAAGGTGAACAGGGTGGGTTCATGTGCACATGGGAGCAAAGGCAGTGGTTCCCACAGATTGCTCCTGTAAAGGGGAAGAAAAATGGTGGAGCAGGGGTGGTGGCTGAAAAGAGTTGTGGAATCAAGGGAGGATTCTTTTTTTCTAACTTGTATGCATATGTATGTGAATGTGTGTATGCTGATGGAACCAGTCCCCTAGAGAGGGACAACGTGGTTCAGGAGCAAGATGGCCAACTTCAGGAGCAACACCTTTGAGTAGGTGGGGTTGGGATCTCGTGCACAGTGGAGGAATGGGAGCAGGGTCTCCAGAGTCCAGGCAGGGAATGCAGAGGAGAGGCAGGTAGACTGTGGGACTTGGTACTAGGGAGAAGCACCAATTCTATTCTGATTACTTACTCAGTGAAGTAAGAAGTGAGTGTACTAGTTAACAGTAATGAAGGGAGGGTATCCATCTTCATAAGGAGAGGAGAAAGTTTGAAAGTCAATTTGAAGAGCAAGATGATGAGTGGTTGTGTCTGAAGAACGGCTGAGCAGCACTTTGGACATGAATCACTGAATTCATTAGCTTTCATGAACACATAGACACAACTCCTCAGTTCCTGGGGGCCCTGACTTATAAACGAGTGCACTCTCTGTTGTCTCACTTCAAAGATTCCAATGCCAGGGGAATATTAGGCTGAAAGATGAGGATCTTATTTTTAATATCAATCTCCTTGTAGTCTAATTCTGTTTATGATCCAAAGCCTTGCTTTGTTTATGAGAAAATAAGAACTGCTTCCAGAGCTGTGTGGTATCAGATGCTAATGTTAGATGTCAGACAAGGAAATGAGTATGGATAATGATACTCAATCCTTCTTTTATTGTTAAAACTTGGCCTTTGGTATTAAGAATAATCAATTACAGGTATATTGTTACATCTCTGGCCAAAGAAATGTTTTCCCTTTTCATTGGTGTTTTCACACACACACACACACACACACACACACACACAATTAATTCTTACTGCTTATATACCAGCCTTGTCTGTTTTGTTGTTATCTTCCCAGGTTGACAACTCTGAGATATCAACTTAAATAGCAGTTAGGTTTCTGTTTAGATTTTCTTCTAAGAGCCTTGTATAAAAGTGTTACTTTTTAATTCATTATGTTGATGTGCAAGTGGTGTGGTGTCAGCCATGCAGACTCAGGACATCTTCTTTAATAAATGGTAATACCTAGTGTTTGCATGGTGCTTCATGGTTCATGGTGGGCTTTGATATACACTGTCCACATGCATTATCACAGGAACACTTAGAAAGATTGTCTCACACAGGGTCACATAACTACGATGGAATTTCAATAAGAATTCATGTCTTCTCTCTCCTAATCCATTACATTTTCTAGTACACAACTCTATTCCTTTGTAAAGACATGGCTGTGCAGTTACAGAAATGTGTTTTTAAAAAGAACTTGGGGAGAGTTCCCTGATGGTGTAGTGGCTTAAGGTTTTGCCGCTGGCGCTGTCAGCGCTGCGGCCTGGGTTTGATTCCTGGCCGGGGAGCTACCCACATACCAAAAAAAGGAAAAAAAAAAAAAAAGAACTTGGGATCACAGCTATTGTTATTGGTTGGGTTTCCTGGGAAGCAGACTCTGACACTTTTGAGTTTTATGTGTAGGAGGTTTATTGGGGATCCCTCAAGAGAGGACAACAGCTGTGAAAAGGGAGGAAAGTAGGATTGGGTAAAGAAAGAAGTTGAGCTTTGCTGCAGTTGCAACAGAGAACTCCCCAGGGACATTTGGATGTTGGATGGCCATTTAGAGTCCCCCCAGTTAGGTCAAGGAGTACCTTATATAGGATAGGCCCACTGGGAGGGAGGAAACCTTGAGTGAGGCAGCTTCCTTCCTGGAGACAGAAGTTGTGAGCTATCATCAGGGCCAGCACTTCTGGCAACTAAGGGTGTGAAGGCCTCAGTGCCATCACAGACCTGGTGGGGCACCTTGGTTCCAAAAGCACCATCTCATCTACATAACTCAGCTTGTGATGTTTTAACTAAGGCCGGGAAGGAAACACCCACACACCAAAATCCTTGAGTTCATTTATTCACTTCTTCATTAACAGCTGTTTATTGAACACCTACTATGTACCGAGCACTGTTCTGGATACTGGGGATTAGCCTTTTATGACAACTGGAGAAATTTCTCTCTGTATCTCCAGATTTCTCTCTTTGTGTCTTTGGCCTAACCTCCCTACTATTCCACATTCAGGGACTTGGACTATAAGTTAATTACTTTCTTGAGATGTGTCAGAATTAGCTAAGTAAAATAAAACCTAAAATGTTAATGCCGACCTTTTCTTAAAAGCTCTTCTTGGCATTAACTGTTGTCAAGACAAATAGTTTCCATTTGGAATTTGAATAATTAAACTTGGAAAACTAAATGCAAGACAGTCTACATTTCAGGCTATTTCTAGCCTGACACTGCAGTCAGAGATAACTCCAGGGTTTCATCCTCAACAAGGTGGACATTTCTATATACAGTAGACTCTCTGTTAACCAGAACTCAAGCAACCGGAACATTCAAGTGACTGGCAACATTTTTTTGCTGGGTACTTGAGATTTTGCAGTTTGCTTGAGAGTGCCACTTGCTTGAGTTCTGATTAACAGAGAGTCTATTTATATTTATCTGGTATCTACCAATCCCTGTGGATGCTGGTGAATTGAGAGTCTACTGTATTCTTTCAATATTGGTAAAGATATTGAACTGAACAGAACCAAGGACAGAAATATATGCTAGTCTGAAAAATAATCTCTTTACATATTGACCAGTATCACAATTTTATATGCTAGTTTCATGGGTAAAAAGAGAAGATCTTTCATAATTAGTGCTTGTGGAAAGCACTCTTTCTTCATACTTAGTGGGTTTCCTGAATCACTGATCCATTGCCACTCCTCTGGAGTCACTGATAAGAAGAATTAGAGAGTTCCCTAGGTTGGCAGATGCTAGGGATGTGTTTGCTTAAAACTGCCCTAATTCACATTTCTACATGGCAGCTATCTGTACATAATTTGTTTACTCTTTTTTGCTTCCAGAAAAAGACTCAGGCCCCTTCAGCAGATTTTAGGAAATCTTTCTGTCATTAGTTCTCAACATGTATCCAATTAACTCAGAAATTCAGAGCTGCATGACTAATGTGTCCCCAGCATCTCACTGTTGGTGACCTTGCCCTTCAGCATACATTGTAATGGACAATATGATTTCAAAATTGTGCAAAGATTTGAACTAGTGTCTCTAACCATCATTCTGAATATTTAACCTTTGGGTACAATTACGAATCTTTGCTTTGGACGCTTAACATTTCATTTAACTTTCACATTTATTTTGGCTGGCCAGGTCATGAAATTAATCAGCACTGGTTCTGCCCTACATTTAGGAATTTTGCAAATATTACCTTCCTGATAAATGTACCTGAAAAAAATTATGTTGTTTCCCAATGCCTATTGTCAAGTGTATGCTAGAACCTTGCAGTCAAAAGTTTCTTCTGTCACATTTAGCACTGGAAATGAACTCCAAGGAATTTTATAAATCATTTTGTTATACTGGAATTTTATCACATGCGACTTTAGGAATCTTCATTAAAATGAAAACCTTCCATCAAAAGTAGAAATTTACATCATTGTTCATAAACTTTCACATTAAGTTGAAAGGTGATGACATTTTATAAAACTATTTGAACTGAACCTTTGGTTTTTATTATTTATTAGAAGAGAGTATTGGGCTTTTTGCCATACTTTCCCTGGGTTTATCACTGGCAATACAAGAACCAAATTCATCAGAAGTAGGAAAAAAGAAAACTTGTGCAATTTAAACATGTTGGCCACAATTGAGTTGCATTTTCCATGTGACTTTTCATCTTTGTTTAGAAGACTGCTATACCATCCTTTTTTCTCCCCACTGGATTTTTCTCTCACTTCTGCTTTTCTCTGTATTATGTCCTGTATGCTGATGATTGAAAAGAGAAAAAACAAAAGGATCTGTTACTACTTCCTGTTTTCTGGGGTGGTGCAGTCTAGGCTTTCCATGACGATGGACATCTGGGTGTTATAGCATCTCCTTTCCTCTTCCTCCCTCCCCCTGTCCAAGAGCAGTCTTTTCCCAATTCTGCCTGTAACAACATTCTAACATTCTAATGCAGAAAACCCTTTTATATATTTTAAGTGTTATCGGATGTTTTTGAGACATTGCTAAGTGGTCTTTTTCATCTACCATTATGATAGCCACTTACTTTTATATTCCTAATTCATCCCTCCTCCTTCCCTGTCTATTTCTTTCTTCTCTCCATCTCTATGCCCCCCACCCGCACCCCCTGCCCACCTTCTTTCTTTGCCTGCACACGCTGTAGCTCAGCAGGCCTCTAGGTTCACTGTGCTACTAGGCAAGTTAGAAGAGGGTTACAGCTGTCATTGGTTACTGTAAACAACCTGACTCACCCTTGCTCCAGTTCATCCTGGAGTTGATTCTTTAACTTTAATATTTCTCTGGTGTGCTTCTCCTTTCTTATCTTTCCTGATACTTTGTTATCTCAGACATCACCATTGCTCATTTCATATACTGCAATAGCTCCCCCACTCACCTTCCTGCCACTGATCTAGTCTTCCATTAGTCTCCCACATCTCTGCCAATGATTTTTCTGAATTGTTGTCAAAGAAAAATTGTACTGCAAATTAAACAGGCAAGAAAGACTTTATTCAAGGCTCTTGTAATAAAAAGAAGAAGGCAAACTCAGCTTTATTGTAGCAACAGGTGGGAGAATTTTTAAGCCCTAGAGTGAGTTAGTACAAATGTAGTGGAGGACATTGTTGGGGAGGTTAGTCAATGTGGTTGATTAGGTTATCTGTGTTTGCTAATTGTTACCTGTCAATGATTACGGGTCTCCAACCCAATCATAGAAACTAGAAGATAGGAGCACTATTTACATTAATGATCATATGAGGGCTGTCCAGGAAAAAATCCAGCCACAAGTGCCTCTATATTACATGGCTGGATACTTTGCATACAGCCCTTATGTTTCAAAGGGGTGGCTCCCATGTCTTTAATACATTCCAGGGTTATAAAACTGGCAAAAGGCTGGGAAAATATATCTATCTCAAAGGGGGCAGAGAACTTACATTGAAAGTTTTCTAAAGTAAATACTCTTAAGAAAAGGGACATTGAGCCTATAGTCAGGAAGAAACCTATCTAAAATTTAGTCAAGATAAGGGGAACTATGAAGGCCTTGGTTAATGTAAATCTGAAACCTTAATCTTGTGTTGGAAACCGTTTAACTTCTCAGCTCCTTATCTGGAAGGAAGGAAGGAAGGAAGGAAGGAAGGAAAAGAGAAAGAAAAAGTCACTGACCTTGGCCTCACCTCCTCTTACTCTGTACTTACCTGTCTTCCATGCCTTGGCTTCTTAGGGTCTGGGATAGTCTAAGACTTAAGAGAATTCTGTTTGTCTGAAAAACTCTTGTCTCTCTTGTCAAACTACTTTATTTTTTTCACTTAGATAACTATTCATGGAAATATGTCCTGTCTTGGGAAATGTACAGCTCCTCTGGGTCTTACACACACTTGGTTGTCATCTATCAGAATTCCTATCACTGAGTATGTGAGGATTGTCCAGAAAAAAATGCAACCTAAATGTCTCTATTTTTCATATTACGTGGCTGGATACTTTCCAGACACCTCCTATAATTAGTTGGATGATTTTATGTCACTCTCCTCCTCACAGTTTGTGACACCTTAGGGGCAGGTACTGTGTCTTACTCAGATTTGTATACCCAATTGTTATTGGAGAACGGGCCCTTCTCCACGCAGTGTCCAGGTTCTTGGTATCTCGAGCAAATAATTGAATGAGACACACACTAAAGTGTAGAGGTGAAACCAAGAAGCAGTTTATTGAAAGGAAAGTAAGGTGAAACAATGAGATAGTTTATTAAAAGGGTAAGTACACTCCTAAGAGGTAGGATAGGGCTCAAGCAGCAAAATGGCTCAAGAGCCCTGATTAGTGAGGCTTAGGTAGTTTTTTTTCTCTTTAGTTTAAAGGGTTACACCTATCTGGGTGTGGGGCCTTTTGATTGACAATTTTGATTGACAAGGGGGCTATTAGATCACCTTTATTAACTGTACATGTCCTTTCCCAGAGTTCAGTCTGTTATAATGATATTAATGAACTTCCAGGCATATGTATGATATTATAATGATGGTATAATAAGGCTCAGGTAAAATGAAGGTCCTTGTAACTCCTACTGTGCAGGTGTTAGGAACTGGCTTAAACTGGTGGGCTCCTTGTGCCCCCTAACTTCCTTGTATTAGCTAAACTCTTTCTCTGGAACTTCCTCCTGTGGCTGCCCAGCCTGAGGCAGGGATTACTAGTGAAAGTGTGGTGTCAGGGTGGTGACTACTCCAGCAGGGTGAGTCCCATGGGAGGGATCCCAAGATCACCCCTATTCTGTCTGCCTTCCTCACTTTTTTTTTGTGAGACGTGATCCCCACAAATCTCTATGGGAAGTTGAGGGACTGGAGGTCTCATCTACTGTATCTGCTTCCTGCTGAAGGTGGTCGTCGTCCCTACCTATTGGGGATCCATGGAGCTTTCACTCTATCTGATCTAAAAAGGGGAAGGATTATGAGACCGACGCCTTACCACTTGGCCACCGCTCCTGCTGAATCTTTACATACTATATTGCAAAATAAGCAAGGGCAAGATAATCTCATTGAGTAATCAAAATGATCAAAAGTATCTATAATTATAATTTTCCTGAATGTAAATATTTATCAATGATAAACATTAAAATGGATGGTATGAGAATACCTATTACAGCAAAAACTACCAAATTAATAATGTCAAATATTGACCACATCTGAGACTAGTGTTTGGTAAACACTCTATCAAAAAATCCATGGGAAACACTTTGGAATCTCTTGTACATCTGAAGTAATGAACTTTTTCCACCTCAAGCAAGAGCATGGGTTTTATGTTTAGTTTATGCTGTCATTCAGCTCTTCAGTTCAATATTGGCCATTCTAATGCAAGGATTTTAATAGCCAAACAAGTCATGTGATTTTCCCAAACAATTCTGATTAGTCTGATGTACTCTTGTTGTCTCTACTGTCCCCATAATGATTAGCATCCTGCTTACAATTTCATAGTTGCCTTTCTTTATAAAGTAAGCAGCCATTTAATTCTCTGACCTCTAAATTAATGACAAGATTACAGCAAGCCTGTCAACAGTTTTGATAAGTTTGATTCACAGTTTATAAAACCCTTGAAGTTGGCCTATTGGAGAGAGAGGGTGATGAGGAATCTTTAAATGTGACCCCACTTCTGTCAAGTATTTTCATGAAAATATTTTTGACTTTGCTCATAGTTCCTGAGTTCCACACTCCCGTTCCACTATCCAGGGCTGAAATGTTTACCTTAACTCTGCTTCCCACTGATCCCACCCTTTCCCCAGCTCTAGTGTTGCTTTAGCTGTGGGACTTAAGATTCTGCTTCTGCTTTCACTTCTCTGAGCTCAGTGTTCAAAGCTAGGAGAGACTCCATCCTCTGTGTGGCCCACATTTGATGAGAAATAGGAATAGCTCAGAACAGGCAATCTTGAATAAAAGGAATCTGGGGTGAAATCTGAGTGTTTCATTTCGCAGTTGTCATGTTTACATTTAGGGCGTTACCTAATTTTTCTGAAACTCAGTGTCTTCATTTTAAAAAAGGAATAATGATCCAGCCCTTAGGATTGTGGCAAAGGTGAAATAACACAATAAAACTGGTATCTTGCTTATGCTAACATTAAGTTATTTTCTTCCCCTCTTTCCTTTCCTCCTTGGCTTCCTTCCCTTGTCTCTGCCTCCTATTCTTCGTATTTCTCCTCTTCCTCTTTCTTCTTCTCCTTGTTCACATCATAAGATCGTTATTATCATTTTCCTGTTCAGCCAGATTTATTTCACCCAGTTGTAAATGTCATATTATGTCATGTGTATACAGTATAAACCCTGGTGACCTGACTCAAGCTTGCATATCTTTAAATATGACATGGATTAAATGATGGTCCCAGAGTGTATGTAAGAAAATGTCTGTTCTGTTCTGGCCCAGCTGGCTTCTCTAGAGGTGGAGGTATAATTCACTTACATGAGAAACAGAATGTTTCAGCTACTCCTGTCATTGCCATGACCAGGCTCGGCTCAGAGCAGCTGTACCCAGAGATCAGCGCTCCTCCTTCAGTCCAGCAGGAGCCAGTTCTGTACCAGGGAAGTCACAACATTTGCATTTTTTAAAAAAAATTTTATTTTTATTGTTAGATACATTGGGGTGACATCTGTTAGCAAGGATTACATAGGTTTCAGACATACAGTTGTACAGTGCATTGTCAACTTGCATTTTCATTTACCTTTGCTCCTCTTACATTGTGAATGCACTGGTCTCAGCACAACTCAGGCACACCGCTGTGGTTGTCCCTGAGATAACATGCTTCAGAGATCTCTGGGAGGTACATTCACCTCAGAGTTGGTTCATGAGGGTCTTATGTTCTTTTTCAACTGCATAATTAATTCACTTTAAGAAATATTTGATTGTCTTTTGCATTATACCTCTGATAATTTAAAAATATTTTTTGAGTTTTCTTTAAACTCTAGGCATTTTCCATTTAATAGTTTTTAAGACTTTGTTTTTAAAGTTTGGGGCAATTTAATTCCACATATAAAGTACCTGAGCTTTGTCTATTTCCTGACTTTACCTGTTACTTGTGGTGAAATATTTATTTCAGAAACCACATTTTACACATTTTATTTTAGTGTGTATTTCCTTTAGAAGTATTTTTTATAGGTAAAAGAGTACACTTGTGGAGTAGTTACTAGAAGATTTTGGATTTGTTGAAGATGAATAGTGTTAATTTATGCACTATTTGGCATAAATTTGCATAATAAGTTCAGGTAGTCCTAACTTCAAGTGTAGAAGACAAAATTAATTAGTATGACTTGTTGGCATTTTATTTCACACATAAAATCCAGAGCATGCACATGTGAAATATATAATGGATTTTTACCAATTAGTTTAATCACATTCTGGCTTATGAGGCATTGAAACAAACAGAAATAGGGAAAAGAGGTTAATGGGGGTCAGGGGGAAGGCTGAGCAGGGAGTGCAGGCAGGGCTCATGTTTTGGCTGGGAACAAATAATTGGGAGTATAATTTTCTTAGGGCTGAGGACTGCCTCTTAACTCCACAGTTGCTTTCCTATTTTTGTACCTAAATCTGTCAAAGCTTTACCCCTGTCTTAGTTTGCTAGGGTTGCCATAACAAAATACCATATCCTGGATGGTTTAAACAACAAACATTTATTTTCTCACGGTTATGGAGGCTGGAAATGCATGATTAAGGTGCTGGCTAATTTGTTTCAGTGAGAGCTCTCTTTCTGGCTCCTAGAAGGCTACATTTGTACTGTGTCTTCATGTGGTGGAAGGAGAAAGCAAGAGGAAGAGCCCATGAGTACTCTGATGTCTCTTCTCCTAAGGGCACTAATCCCATCATGAGGGCCCCACCCTCATGACTTCCTCCAACCCTACTTACCTCCCAAAGGCTGCTTTTACAAATACCATCACTTTGGGGGTTACAGCTTCAATATATGAATTTTGGGGACATAGAAACATTAAGTCTGTGACAAACATGTTAGCCCATATTTCAAACATGTTAAAACTCAAGTGCTTCTTAGATGATTAACCTTTTAATCAATTATTAGTCATTTATGCCAAGGATCAAGAAGGATCTAAAAGTATGTTTTGATAAAAGAAGGGACAGAGAAGTGAATAAGAAAGGTGGCATAGAGAGTAAGGGAAATAAATTTGACTTCAATCAGCCAAGGCATACAATTGTTAGAAATTAGGAAGCACATCTGTTCCAATTGGGTAGGAGCAAAGAGAAAGGTAGTTTTTGTTTGTTGGATCTATGTCCTACTTGTGGAAAGATTAAAATGTGGATGATTTTGACATATATAGAATGTGGTGCTAAGGAAATTCAAGTTCTTGCTTCCCCAGAGACCAAAACTAGAATGCTCACAAGCTACACATGGTTATTTAAACTTGAAATTAATTAAAATGAAAATAAGATAAAACGTCACTTCCTCAGTCATGCTGGCCACATTTCAGTTACTTAATATGACATCTGGCTGATGGCTACTGTGTTAGACAGGACTGCTCTAGAGACTTCTGAGGCCCTAATAAGCAGATTATCCTGCTGCTTGTTATCCCCGTGACAACAAGCCATGGGGATTATGACTGCTGAACATGCCTGATATCCATTGCTGGAAATGGGAGTGCAGAATAGGTATCATTTCAAGGGGGTTGATTACTTCTCTAGTTTTTTCCCCTTCCTACTTGATACTGATTTATACTTTAAAAAAAAAAAACTGTTAAAATATGCAGTGAACTTTGGCATCACTCTCATGCCATGAATAGCTTGTATTACTTATTTTTAATTCTGAAATACAACCTGTCTGTCTATCTATCTGTCTGTCTTTCTAGCTATACACACACATACTTGTTCTGTTCATATATGTTGTTTGTTCATATATGTTGTTTGTTCAGTACATACGTATGTGAGGGCTGTCCAGCCCTGTAGCCATTTTCATCATACTAACAATGGCTGGATATTTTCCGGATAGCCCTCATGTGTATACACACATATACATATATACACAGATTTAAAGGTTAATAGTAAAATGGGCATCAATGTACCTACCATTGCAAATTAAGAAACAGAGCAAGTACCTCCTCTCACCCTTCCTATACCAGGATAACCAGTGAACTAATTTTTGTATTTGTCATTCTCTTGATGGATTATGTATTTACCACTAATATATGCATCCCTCAACCAGCTATTGAGTGGTTTTGAAAAACTGAGTAGCAGCCCTAAACCACCATGTGGAAGGGAAAGATGATGCTTTCACTTTTAGATGAAGGCTCTCAGGAGAGCAGAAAAGAGTCTGGACTATTGTCTGGCTTTGGCTTCCCTGAGAGTGCATGTGAGCCCCCTCTAAAAGGACTTAGTGGGCCAGGTAATAATTGAATTCTGGGAAGCATTTGACAGAGTGTTAGGGTGGGTTCTAGCTATCAAGTTGAATATCATTAGAGAGAATGGACTTTGAGTTTTTCTGCTTTACCATGACCTAGCTCTTCCTCCCAACAACAGGTCAAGGCAGACCACATCTGGAGGTGATATAGTGTTAGTACAACAGGGATGCCAAAAATTGTACACACATTTTAAGAGATATTATCTGTGTATTCCTTTCCCAAGTTGAATTGAAATATGGTTAGCAATGTGTAGTCTGACATTCGCTCAAAAGATGGCATTAATCAAATGAATGCTAGTGTCAACATGTGACAGGCAGGACAGTCAAAAAGAATGGCAGAAGCATAGTTGTCATTTGAGGAGTGCAAGACCATTTGTCAGGACACTGGGTAGGACGAAGAGGTATGATTGAGTTTCCCCCCCAGTCTCCTGACTTAACATCTCTTAACTTCTACCTGTGGGAGACCTTGAAAGATATGGTGTACCACAGAAAACCAGCTACATTGGCTGTACTTCGGGAAGAAATTGAAATGGCATGCACAGAGATGTAAGTTGACACTTCGGTCAACACTGCTCAAGCAGTAGTTCACCCTAATCGGAAGTGTTGACGCTGATGATAACCTCTTTGAGCATCTCTTATAATTGCAGAAATCAAACACGACTTGTGTTCATTTTTTGTTATTGGTATATATTGAGTATTACAATTTTAAGACATTTTTTTCCTTTCTTAAAATGTGTGTATGTATTTTTGGCACCCTCTGTATATATAAGAAACTAATTCAGACTCAGCTGGGCATTCTATCTTTGGACTGAAAAATAACTCTCCATGGGTTATGAAAATCTAACATATCTGTCCCTTGAATCACAGTGTTCCAATAGGTATTGTTTGGTAGCCCAATACATCTGTCATCTAGGACCTTCTAGCCCCATCCCCTTAGAAGTTTTTTTTTTTTGCTTCACATCTTTGTTGGTCCTTATTTGTTACATCCTGTGCACTCCTCATTCTTATTGCAAACTTTTTTATTGGGGTAAGTTTTGTAGTAGCTTCTTGATAGAATGTGTGTCCTTTATTCAATCCTTGCACTTGTTTGATAGTTTGGGTTATGGGTAAAAAAGGCTTAGAATTCTGAAGGCATGGCTCCTGACAGTACAATTGCTTTTGAGAAGTTTATAACTTTTAATCCCTGATTCTTTGTATGTCATCTAGTTTTTTCTCTCTCGAAATACATGGACTCTTATTTTTCTCCCTAATATTCTTAAATTTAAAAAGAAAACATCTTTGTATTAATATTATTCTGTTATTGTGCCTGGCACTTGTTGGCCATTTCAATTTAGAAATGAATATTCTTCAGTTCTAAGAAATATTTTTTTATTTTTGTTTGTTTGTTTCTGGTAATTACTGCTCTCTATTTTGGAATTCCTATTATTTACATGTTGGATTACCTGGTCCAGCTTTTTATTTATCTTAGCTTTTCTCTCCTATTTTATGCATCTTTTTATTTTTGCTCTACTTTTGTAGAGCTTTCATCTAACATTTCTGTTTAATTCTATTTTATCAAATTTTTTTCAAGGAATTTTGTGATGATGGTTGTTCTCTGAATGATGAAGGGGTGTGTTCCTCCTTTTATAGTTTGCGTCTTTTAAAAATATAATCATGTTGATATTTAATGAGTGGAATATTTTCTCTTAAGTCTCCAAGGATTCCCCTAGAGAAGAGCTTGCAGTTTCCAAGATGGTAGGGTTGTGGCCCCAGCTTTTGGAGAACCTAGTGATGGAAGAAAGTAGGGATCTCTATATTGTGCAGTAGTCAGTTAACCCCCGTTTTCTCTAAAGTCACTGCAGCTGCCAAGTGGGTGGAATCTGATGATCTGACATCCAGTGGTTCTTATTTTAGCTGCCCCATTTATCTTCAGTTCCTGAGATACCTGATGCTGCCAGTTTGCAAGTCTTCCAAGGGTTTTGCAGTATAAATTGTAATTGTTCTTCCCCATTTCCACCCATCATTTAGAATTGGACTTTATGGGAGCTCTGGGTCAGTTACCAACTTTGTGTCTGCTTTATCTGTTACTATTTTTTCCTCACTCTTCACTTTTTTATGTTGTTGGTTTATGTCCTTTAAAAATCCATTTACTATAATTTAATAGCATTTCTGGTGAGAGAGAAGTGTGTTAAATCTGCCATCTTAATCTAGAAACCAGCTGTTCTTTATTGCTTTAGTTAGAACTTGTAAATTCCATTTGATCCCTGCAATAAAAGTTCCATTATGTAGGTTGAGTATTAACTGATGCTTATTGGAGTCAAATAAAACCTCTAAAGCCAAATAAGATGAATCATAAAGACCAGGGATAGTGGTGCTTATGCTCAGAGGATAAGCACTCTTACTGCTCCCAATTCAGATGAAGAAAACTCAGTGAATTTTGGCAGTTGGTTGTCAATCACGTAAAAGGAAGGTAGTAATTTTTCACATGTTTCTGCTTTCTTTTCACCATGTAAAGCCCAAAATGGAAGTCCCAGATTATAATATTTTTACACTCCAGTTATTTTTCCCATCTCAGAAAGAATGAAAGTTAGTTTTAAGTAAATAGGAATATAACTTAGGGAATTAACTGCCAGTAATACTATAATCCTTATAGTATTATGATAAATTAAAAGATACAGGATTGAATATATCCATTTTCTAGCTAAAGATGCTCAAAAGAGAGTCAAGGAAGTGAGGGAGAACTAATTCTGATGTTTTGGTTATTCATTTTTAAATATAATGTTGCATTTAACATTCACAAAATCCTAGAAGATACCTATCCTAAATATCGTAGTCTTCAAGCCAAGGATTAGAGGAACTGAGTAACTTGCAAAACCAAAGAGCTAATGTGTGTGATTTGCAAGACCAAGGCGGCACTGGGATGGAATCCAGGAGAGAATGACTAAATTAGACTGACCAGACATACTGTTTGAAATGGAAGAGAAAACAGCAGGACTGTCCTGTTTCAAATGGTATCTGTGGTCAGCCTGCTGACACCTTGACTGTAGCCCAGTGAGACTAGGCTGACCAGACGTTCTGTTTGAAACGGGACAGTTCTGTGTTTTTCCGTCCCTTTGAAAACGGGACATTTGATCAGCCTAGACTAAATCATTTACAGTGTGCTGCTACCTTCAATAGGATAAATTTGACAACCGTTGTCAGTAATCATGCTATGCAGTTATGGTAGAGGATGTCTCTCTCTTTTCTAAGTCCCATTAATAGCTAATAATCAAAAGCACTGTTTGTCTTAATCAGCTTCCTGAGGAATAGGCAAACTGGTTGATTTTATAATCATAGTAGAAATGAGTGACACATTTTTAAAAACTTTTTCCTAACTATTTCTTCTTGATTCCAGGTCTGGAATATCCCATCTCCAATTGTAGTTTAAAATACCTGCTACCAAGTACATTGAATTTATAACCAGACTGACTCCAAGCCTTGATAATAGAGGGGTATCAGAGGTGTTGACAGGATTCCAGTGTTTCTATAAAATGTGTCTCCTGATTTAAGTAAATAGACAAATAATGATTAAATTTCATTTCTCTATATTTGCACATTTGAAATTAAGAGAAAATACCATTAAGCAAGATTCTAACATACACTCCCTTGTTAATTATAGCTATATTCTCTTGCCACAATCTTTGACTTACTTTCTAGGCCAAAATTCTGGGTTTTTCCTATCATTCCTCAAGTACTAGCAATCCTTATTCTTCTCTTACCTCAGTGGATCTTCTTATTGAATTTCCCTTCTGTTTCTTTCAAAGATGCACAATAACCATACTGAAGTCATTTTTGATTTTGTACTTAAAGTCTTTTTCTAGAGTATTATTCCTTAACTAGGCGGCACTTGCAGGGGGCTTTTTGCTCATTGCTCACAGGCTTTCCCCCTTAGCTTCCGGAACAACGGGCCAAGGCAGGCTCCAACTCAATGCACACTGCTCTCTACTCCTGCTCCGAACAGTTGCTTCTTTGCCTACTCTGGAGAGTTGACCTAGCCCGTTGAAAATACACCTTTCTCTTTCACACTTGACCAGGCCCTAAGCCTGTCTTCCTTATCCTTTTTACAAACACCTATGGACAATCTGCTGTTTCTCTACCAGCCATCAGGTTTATAAAGGCAAACAAGTCTTATTGCTCATATGATAGAGTTGGTATTCATTACATAGTTCTACAGGATGAGGGATGCTTTCAAGTGTTATGTATGCAGGACTTTGGGAACCTAAAGGAATGGGGTGGTGGTATTGATCTCCCTAGTGGAAACCGACCTGAGAGGTAATACTGAGAAACAAACTCTAGACTGTCCTTGCTTCTCTAACTAAAACAGCTAAAGGGACCCTATATCCTCCAAAAAGCCTAAAATCTGCCTTGCAGGCAAGAATTAGTCTCTCCTACAGCTTTCAAATGACTAAGTTGATACATGTGATATAGCCTATGTTACATTTATTATTTTTAGAGTGTATATATATATATATTTTTTTCTACTACACTGTGAGTTCCTCAAGATTTTTTCATACATTTTAAAGGTATTTTATTGTCTGTATTATTGATGTTTAAAGCCCTAGCATTTGACATTTTTAGATCCATTTATTGATGATTGGGCTTTAAAAATAAATTCAGTGAATAAAGGGTTTTGTAAAACCCTTCATGAACACCATTGTCATATCATCTGCTTGCTGGCCTCTAGTTGATTAATTCAAGATTTTGAATTTTTTTTTGTTAACTCATGGATTTAATAGTGTAATTGTACTTTCTTAAATCAGAAATATGTGCATACATTTTTGAAGTTTTGGAAAGGAGACAGCTTTGCAGTATTTCAGGAACCTTATGGTTGTATCTGAAAAAGGAGGTTCTACCCACTAAAGCCACTGCATGACATTTGCCACCACCTAAATAGGGTATGTAAAGCACTTAACAGCTTCTCCTTTTTGTTGGCTGCTACCACATTCACACTGGCTATCTTTAAAATCAGTTGTATTTTTAAGCTGTGAACCTTCTAGATCTTTTTTTTTTTTTTTTAACATTTTATCTTTATTTAGTTCTGTTGGCCAGCAGGTAGCAACACTGCTTGCATAGTTGAGACTCTCAAATAGGGAACTGTTGCAAACTGATAGAAATATTAAGCCCCATGCATTCAGGATAGAAAGTAGTTAAGTGTTCAGAGTCTTGATTATTTAAATTCCTCTCTGGTACATTGGCTATTGCAAATGCAGATATAAATTATCAACTGGCTGTGAGCAGCCAATCCACTGTTTCCATAATATTCTACTTTGTATCAGGGCCACGGAGACAAAATGAAATGAAGTTTGACCAGGTAGCAAGGGGCAATATAGATTATGCAAGGTAGAATACAACTGCAGAGAGAGAGATATTGAGGTCATAGGGAGGTGTAGGGAGAATTTTGGATATTGAAATGTCCAAAAAAACAGTAATATTTATGATATTTTTTAACCATCAGAAACACATTAATGCCAATCTAGAAAAATCAACTATGTTATTTTAGACTTTTCTCTTTCCTTCCCCCTTAGCGATCCCTCTGGGTATTCTAGTTGTGCGTGGAGACTGTGATTTGGAGACTTGCCGTATGTACATAGATCGCCTACAGGAGGTGAGTTTCTATAGTCAATTATTTATTTATTCTACTCAGGTTCCATTTTTGTAAACAATTACCAGCCACATTCATTTGCTTCTGAAATGATGCATTTGGAGAGGAATTGGTGACCTTGGCTTTTGGGCGTACACCACCTCTTCTTCCTCTCCTACCTGCTACTAGCTCCCTGCTCAGGTGGTTAAAATGGAAAAGGTTAGATTGGTGTCATCCATACTATGGTTTGGAACCTCTTGTCTTCTTGCCAGACTATGTACCTGTATTTTTCGAGCTATAGAGAATTTCAAAAGATTCTGGTAAAATATAAAAGAAAACAGAGGTTTGGGGTTATTTAATGTTTTGTATCTAGCTCAGACATCTGTCAGAGACAGCTGGATTTATAAAAGTACAACTTCTACAGGAAAGAAAAACCTTTGATATTTCATAGACATTTGTGTCAGAACATAGAGGAATGATCTGTTTTTCTTCTCAATTTTCTCTTACCATAGAGAAAGAGAAACAAGTCTCATACATGACATTTGCATGAATTTGAACTACACGAGCGAAACCAGGAGACCCAAGCCTGGTGTTACAGTGGTCACTAGTTACTTTTGCAAAACGTTGAGGGGGAGTATTCACTCTTTTCATTTTATAAATAGCACAGAGCATAAATAGCCACTTCTTTATCATTGTTTATTGATAAAAAATGCACATTAGAATCACTTTTTTGGGATGTGGTCTAGACATTTATATTTTATTGTGGAACATCACTTTAAAAATCTGCAATAAAAAAATTAATCTTAGTTGCTACCAAACCTTCTTTTCCTTAACACTTGGGTAACTTAAGATTTTGCAGGATCAAAATCCAGTAGAGTCTTAGTTAATCAGCACCCATGCTGCATAAATGTAGTTTTATTTCTTCCATTTTTTTGCTGATTGCTTGAGAGTGCTGGTAGCTCGAGTTCTGGTTAATGGAGAGTCTAAAGTACATAACTGATGAATTGACTTTGTCAAAAATCAAATTATTGGTATGCTTATCACACAATAATTCAACTGAAGGTGGGATTCAAAAAAAAAATAGGGAAGATCAAACTCAAGGAGGGAAAAGTTTAAAACTAATTTGAGAATGGAGAGGAAGTTAATAAAGCCTTGTAGTAAGCAGGTATGAGGACAACATTACCCAGGATTGCTGACATTTGTAAACAAGCACTACGCTCATTAACTAGGAAGCCTGCAGGACATGACAATGGTGACAACATAGTTATAAAACTTAGTAAAGGAAGCCAGGCTCTCAAAATCTGTCAGTAAAACCTCATTAATTTCAATCCTATTAATTTGCACTTCATGCTAATGCAGAGGTGCCCCATGATATTCTCTTTGCAGTCTATGAAAACCTGTTTCCCAAGCAACTTATCAGTATAAACATAATTACCATGACAGTTTGTATTTGGTCTAAAATAAATAAATTATTTCTAAGTGCTTAAAGGAACTTTAGAAGCTTTCTTCACAAGCCGAAAGTTCAGGTGCAAATCAAACACGACCCCCAATATTATAACAAAATTGCCTGTCTTTTAGTTTGGATCTTCTTTATCCTTAAAATTATAATATTACCCACCTCTAAACACTATTTAAAGTTTATGCTTCAATAGCTAAATGGCCTTTCTTCTTTCAGTCCAACTTGGTATGCCTTTATTAGTTTTGGCATTCTCTTCTTTGTTTAACCTTGATGAATTTGGGTCAGTTAGATAGTTTCCAGATGACTTTAATAATGTTAAATTGGGAGTTCAGTTGATAGAGTTGTGGAGACAGCTTGTTCAAACTAATCTTATGGTATGGATATATCTTTTTTTTTTTCTCTTCCATTTTCTCATTAGGACCTGCAGTCAGTTTCTTTTGGCTCCCACAGAGTTCATTACCAGGTAACACATAATTTATTCTCCCTATTTCTTACCTTCCAGCCCAACAAAATACATCTTTCAATTAAGGTCTTATTTGGATTAGAGTTCACATCTTCCCTAGAGAGAGAGTTTATGCTAAGAACCAAGTAGAGTTGGCATTCCTACTCATTTGCATTTTTCTGGTTTTGGACAATCCTAGTCCAGCAAAAATTTGCACTGTGAATTTTCTCCCACATCATTTAGAAAAGATTATATAGTGAAGTGCTTTCCCTGCCAAATGCTTAGAAAACCCAAGTGAAACTAACTTGACAGGACAAAAGTCTGTTGGTTCACATCAGCAAAAAGTTTAGATCAAGGCTAGATTTTATGTAGCATTTGGCCATGCTTCATGCTCCATTTTTCTGTTGGTCTTTTTGCTCTGTTCTCCTTTTCCTGTCAGTTCCACCTCTGGACTAGATGTTTTCCTGGTCCAAGATGGCAGCCATCAGCAACCTGGGCTTGTGTTTCTCCTTTACATCAGGAAGGTGAAGTGTCTGCTTCCCACAGCCATCAAACAAACATTCTAAAATGTGATCCGATTGGCCCATCCTAGTCTTTTGGACAGGATTCAGTAAACCCAGCCTGCCTCTCTGTAATGATGCACGTGCAGTCCACAGCAGAGCACTCAGATATCTTTTGCCCAACAGCCTCTGGGAGTGTTACTGAGGAAGGAGGGTTCTTGTTAAATGTCACCTTAAAGAATTCCAGGACATACCAAATAAGTAACACAAACAAAGCCAAGCAAGCTGTGGATTTATTAAAGTAAAGAAAAAGAGTACACTCCCCAAATAATGGGAGTGGGCAGGCCAGGAGGAGGGCAACTGTGCCAAAGAACAAAGAGGCTTGAGATTTTATTCAAATGATAGCATAAAATATTCAGGTTTCAGGTGGCGATGCAGGCATTCCCAAGGCGGGGCTTTGCTGTGCTCGCTGACCACTCCTTCTGGTCATGAGGTGGATTCCCCTGGTTTTACTTGGCCCTTGTCAGCACTGTCCTGGTGACACAGGGGGTGGAGACTACTCTTCCCTGCCCACAGTGCTAATGGTATTATAGTCTATTACCATGGTCTGTAGCTGTACCTTTTCTTAAGAATGATCTCATCTCCTCCTTCCTTTGTTTCCCCACACTTCCTCCTTCCCTGCCTTCCCCTTCTTTCCATGGGGGCCCTGTGCTCTATTCTTTCTGCCTAAGGTAACAAGAGTGCACGTTCTTCCATACTTTCCCACTTGTACTATGCTGCCAGGTGTCTCCAGCCATCCTCTGACCCATCACATTTCTCAGGCATGATTCATATTATCACTGCATAGTATCACCCCATACTGCCAGGGCACACACAGAGCTCTCTGAGTGATCCCATTAAAGCCCTTTTCTCTGAGAGGCCCAGTATCCTCACCTGCTGGGAGGGGTATGTGGGAGCCAATGACTCTCCAAATAAATCCTCTCCAGACCCTCTTACACCTCCACATGGGGGAGGGATTTAAAGATATCTACATTTGCAAATCCTGGTTGAGCACCTCCTATTTTGCTACACATGAAACTTCCAGTTTAGCATCCTTTTGCATAAACAACAAAAACAAAAAAATTTAAATGCTATACCTGTAACTTCTAGGTAGCTGTCTTCTCCTGCCAATAGATACCCTGTACCCTCAGCCAAACCAGCGTAATTATCCTGAGGCTGAATGATCAGAATGGCCTTGGTGTTTTGTATATGCTTGTATGTTTATTTCTCAAAGTACTCCATTATTCCAGAGCCCTTGCTTCCATCTGGCAGCAATAGAAAGGGTGTAAATTCATTTAGGCTGTGTTTTCATTGGCAAAATAAGCTCTACTTCTGGGACTATTTTTTGCCAATTATTAAAAGGCAACTTCTGCTTTATTTTTCAGATAGAGCGTGAAATTCCTTACATTGTTATTTATCAGTTTGCCTAAAGCCACCATCTAGGTGTAATTTTATTTTTGAGAGTATAGTGCTTTTAAAAGCTAAAGCTGATCACTACTTGTTAAAAATTGGCACTGTGGTTGCTGTAAGATTCTAAGAGTCTGTTTCTTTTTAAAGAATTTGTATTTTTTTTGCTCATGGAAGTTTTGAATCTTTGCAAAGTACACATTTCAGACATTTATTCTAACTAGCTTTATGAAACTAATGCACTTACTCTCCTGACATACTTAATGTAGTTATTTTGATGTGAGAGTTTTGATATGTGTATATTTTGTACCATTTTTATTTATGCCGCATTTGTACATATCCACAGAGATCAGAGGATGATTGAGACTCTACAATATATTTGTTTCAGTTATTATTTGATAATAAAAACATGCAAAATAATTAATACAATTTATCTGGCTATATCAAAATTTTGCAGTATTATTTGTTTACTTGCAGTCAAGTCAAACTTGCAGTCGGTGTCAAAACTGCTGCATTATCAATGTCACTTCAAAAGGTTTTGTGCACTGATCATGTAGGATCACCAATGCAGTGATAAAATACGAGTGTCAGGAGTGTCACTTCACCCTACACCCCACTTTGCAGAGTTATAAAAAGCAGGATCCTTGGGTATTAAGGGAAGACTGGAGTAAATGAAGTCTAAGGAAGCCCAGAGTCTGCTCATTAAACAAGAAGCTTAACTGAAGGAGACTGTCTTTGAATTAACATGGCCAGAAAACAGGGAGGGTAGTGAGAAAATTCCCTGAGCAGAGCAGAGGAGAGCTGGTTGAGACAAGGAGTTGGGGGAATAGAAACAGCCTCGTTTGGCTGGGATCTCAGGCAGATAAGAGGAAGAAGAAGTTGGAAGGATGATAAATAGAGTTCTGTGTCAGCTACACTAATTTTGATACACCTTTTAGATCTAAGAGTAGAGGTTGGATGGATGAATTTGAAAGCTCCTTGAAAAACAAGCCCGGGGATAGAAATTTGAGAGTCTTTAGCAACTGGATGGGCCTCAAAATGTGAGGCCAGGGAGAGTTTCAATAAAGAAGGAGGCCTAGTGTCATATCTGTGTCTACTGATTGGTCAAGAAGAGCATGAGTTTAAGAGAACAGTCAGGCAGGAAGAGTCATTGAAACTGAGATGAGCAGCAAGAAAGTTAGAAATCAAAGAGAAGGTGGTATCACGAAAGCCAAGAGCAAAATGTACGAGGGCTGTCTGGAAAGTATCCAGCCTTGGAATATAAAAACTAGAGGCATTTATGGCTAGATTTTTTTTTTTCCAAAAAGCCCTTGTATCTCAAAAAAAGGAAGCTGTAATGAAATGTATCAAATGGTTTTGAGAGTTTGAGATGACGTAGATTGATTTTTCTACTTTTCTGAGGATGCGTATAAAATCCATGGGATAGAGGTGCTATTAGTTTGATGTAAAAAGTGACAAAACCAACTGGAAGGAAATTTAAAACTAAATCTTCTGTTTTCTAATGTAGAAACCAATAATCAGAATCTATAGTCTGTCTCAATGTGAGTTAGGGGGTGATGTAAGAGAAAAACCTGTCAGAAATGTGGACCACAAAATACCTTAAATGCATTTTAATGAACTTTCTTGTATGATACGGTACTAAATATGCTTGGAGAAGTAACCCTGCTGGAACAAATACACAATAGTAAGTTTAAAAACATGAGAAAATCCTGTCAGCTCACTAATTTGCAGTTGGGATTTTAGCTGTTTTCTAAGGGCAGAAAAAACTCAAGAGAAAACCAGCATTGAGAAAGGTGTACAAGTGCCCAAGACACCTTATTAGTGAGCCATATGACAGTTCCTAGCAGTTTGAGTATTTCATTGTTTTGGTTTCTTCCTTTCCCAAATTCATAGTGAATTGCCAACAAAGCACAATGACACCTTGTATTAACCTAACAAGGCATAATGGGTTATACAAGAGTGTGTTGGATATTTATAGCCTGCTGAGAATTTCTGCCTGCACCATCTCTGACGTCAAATACAAAAGTCCTTCCATCCTAATGGCATCTCATGTAACCTGCAAGTAACCAATAATTTAGACAAGCAAAATGCATTGTGCTTGCACACTCAGGACATTCTTGAGCTTGGCAGGTAAACTAGCATTCATAGAGAAATTGGGCTCTACCTCCCTGTTTGATAAAGATAAGTTTTGAGGGAATTTCTTCTCTGCTCCCTCCATGGACTTCATTATATCCCTTCTTACCTCAAGTCATAAAGTTACTAACTAAGGAATAGCAGTATATTTAACCATTTTAGTGATTCTCAACTGGTGGAGGCTTTGCCCCTCACAGGGGACATTTCGCAATTTGGACATTTTGTGGGTCATGATTAGAGGAGGTGGTGCTACTGAAATCTGTTCAGTAGAAGCCAGGGATGCTGCTCAACATCTTACAGTGCACAAGACAGTCCCCTACAACAAAGAATAATCCACTCCCAAATGTCAATAGTAAGGAGTTTGAAAAACCCTCAGTCATTCTGATGGCTTTCAGGGACATGCATGGAGACCATAGGCAGGTGTAAGGAAAAGGAAACAGGGGAGCAGAAAGAGAAAAAATAATGAAGGAAAAAGAGAGAGTCATCTATGGATATGCTTTAATAGAATAAACAAAGGACCAGGAGCAATGGTCCTTTTTGTGGACAATCAGAGTCCTCATATCCCTGTGGAATGCCCAAGGTACTGATGTGGTTGGCACAGAGATGTTGCTTTACAGAATCTTATGAGCTAATAATTTGAGAGTTTAATGAATGCAATAGGATTCATTCAATAGTAGGTTCAAAAAGGAATCCATCCAGGTGATTTCTTTTAAGAATTAATTTACTTAAAACTAACACTAGAATGGTTGGAATATTTCAAAATAGATATAACAGTTTTGAAAAGAACTTTCATCCTTTTAAGATGTCTTTCACTTCAGTAAGAAAAATTCTTGGTTAAATCTGCATCTACATTCATTTGTTCATCTTCTGATCTCCCCCCTTTTTTTGTTTCTATGTACCTACTTGATTTTCCTCAGATGGGACTGAGGGATAGATTTATGTTGTGTTCCACCAAAACTCTGTCTCGGCAAACAGTATTTGCCCACACATATTTGATTTCTTTAACATCTCTTAAAACTGCCTACCCTTATTCATCTCTCTTTTCTCTGAAATCTCTTTCTTAATCTGTTTTCTGGATTCTAGAAGAGTCTTTCAGTGCATGGGCTGCAACAAATTTAAGGGAGTCATCTGGGGAATTAATTTATCTTGTCTTAAGAGAAGGAGAGGAGTTAGCTAGGAACTTTGTAGAATATTGTTCCTTTGTGCTAGATCAAAGCTCTCAGAAATAGATTGAATAAGGAGTTAAATAAGACTTGCTTGGGGCCAGGTCTGTTTGCTGTTACAAGTGAATACTGCTAATGCACATGTACATGCGCACACACACAAGTTAATGGAGGACTTTCTCAAGCAAAAAAAAAAATAGGGCTCTTAAAAATGTTAGAATACTTCTCATTTCTGTCTTTGACCACACTATAACTATTTCTTCATCTTTCAAAGCTGGTTTTGGAAATGAGTATCTCATTTCTATATTCTTCTGCTGTAGGAGTTATGGGTGGTAAAGTTGGTTTGAAGGAAAAGAGTTTTGAAAGATAAAAATAATAATAGCAGGTCTATTAATTGGGATTACAGTTGGACTGAGATGTATAAACCTATATTTCTAACAATCTCTGATGTATCTCTTCACCAAGAATGAGGAGATATTGTTGTGCAGCTTGGCGATGGAAGGAGAGAAATAAATGAATAAATAGATGGGTTGGGCACAGGAGATGTCAAGGCAGGCAGGTAAAAAAAAATGGATGGGTAAACAACAGAGAAGTTTTAAAATGAAGCATTTATTCAGTGGACATTATTAAATGATGCAGGGATTCCCAACCCATAGACTTCTGCTTTACCTCTGCATATGTCTTCCCTACATATTATGAAAGAAAATGAATTTCATTCACAGTGAAGGTATAGTTAAATGCCAGGTGAATATTGCTTAATTGGATAATCTACTGGAGTGTGTAATGGCACTGCTGTGCCTTCATTAAATTATGTGTGCATCAGCTATAAGTAATTGAATCTAAATTAAGGGCAAGTTTGGCATGTGTATCCAAATAGTGGTTCAGAAAATTTTTCTTATCAATTACATATAATTCATACCAGTTGACTTAAAAATATACGTGTGTGTATGAAATATAAGGTTTGCTTTTGTGCCTGTGGCTATTTTTTTAGCATGAGAAATGGATTTTCCATTAGCATATATCAAAAGAGAAAATTCACATATCAAGGATTTTTGAAATGAGCAGTATTTGTTAATATTATTCATCTAAAGACCATGCAACTTTAGAAGATTATTACATTTAAATTGGAAAGGAGCATGGTATGTCCAAGGTTATATCATTCTGCCTGCATTATATTGCAATGACAGTTGCGTTCATCTAAATGGCACCATTTATATGAAGAAAAATAACAAATCAGAAAAATGAGCAAGTCAAGTATCCTATCTCTGTGATGAAGCATTGATTTGATTATGCCATTTGAGAGGACTGAGGAGTCTAGAAACCCTAAATTAGCACCAAAAGCTATCGATGTGATAGTGGCGCAGCTCGGGTGATTTTGTGAGTGCCTCCTGAAATATAGCTGAATTCACACAATCACATTTCTTGAGTATCTACTATCAGATTCTTTTGAAAGGTGCACATTTGTAAGCTTAGTTTCTTTTCTTTCTTTCTTTCTTTCGTTGTACTTATTCTATCAGAAATTTGGTTTGTACATTTATTTTAAGGTGCAGCAAAGCAAACATGCTTCCAGCCATTCTTGTTTAGTGATTTGGATGTTGCCATGTCTACTCCAGAGGGTTCATGAAGCTAAGGTCTCCCCTTGGGGCCAAAATTTGCCCTCTTGTGAGGAGGGGCTCTTGTGTTTCTCTCACTTCCTCTTTGCTGCTTAAGTCTGATTCATGGTCCACACCGCACTGCTGGTCACCCTCCCACTGCCCCTGAATCCAGGATTTCTTAATGCCAGGGCCACTCGCTTCGCTCTACCTATGTGCAGGCTCTCTGTTGAGGACACACTGAGCTGTTTACCTGATGTGAGGTGCATCACTCACAATGTGTTAGCAATGATATATTTAAAACAAAACTATAGCAAATTTAATATGACTTCTGTGCTAACATCACTCCCTTAATTTATAATTCTCTTTTTTGAATAGAAGAGAAAGGGGTATAGGTAGAAAAGATGTAGGAATTGCATGAATACTGACTATGTAAGAACCTATTCACCTATAAGTTATCATTAGTAAAGAATGTCAGAAAGAAGCTCATGGACAATAGCTTTAAATTATTGTGAATTCCTTGTTGACAATTTGCTTCTCTTAATTCCTGCTTCATTTTTAATCCATCCAAATATGCATTTTCTTTGACATTAAGATCCTCTTGACTTGAACTACTAGTGTCCTGAAGTCTGCCAGGTTTTATAATTTCGGCTTATCTTAGTTTTCCTATTGTATAGAATGCTAGACTTCTGTTTGGTTTTTAACTCTCTATCCAAAGTAGACATTAGGACAGCACCTTTCTGCTATGCATCCTTTTGTACCTTTTTCCACATCTATACGAGTACACATAGATATACATGGATACACATATGATGTTTTGTTTGTTTTTTGCAAATGAAAATGGATTTACAGTCTTCATGCAGTCACTACACATATTATACCACAGTTCATTTTTAACAATAATATACCATGCACACTATGTCTTGTTAATCAATGAAGCTCTAACCCAATTTTTAAAAACTGCTGGTCTATTCCATGGTATATATTTAACCCTGTCTCTGTGGGTAGACATTTAGGTTACATATGAGGTTTTTTGCTCTTATACATTGCTTTTATAGACAACATTGCAATATGCATCATTGTGAAGATTTGAAAATAAAGTTGTTACAGAAATGATAACCATTTGACCTGTAAACAACCTATTAATATTTGCCATATTTGTATAGAATTTACAATTACAATTACATAACATATACAGCAAAGTTATCTAAACTCTGTAATCAGAATTTCCTGTACATGAATGCTATCTCAGTTCCTTGTCTCTGGATTGTGGTTCACTGTTCTCATTGATTACTGTATTTCTATGAGATTAAGCAGACAGTACATGGGAGTGGAAAGTGTGCAGGCAATGTGACTAGAGAATTTTAGGGAGGAAAAATTCTGTGTTACTTAGCAGTGAATTATCTGATAAGAAATTTGGACAATTAGTTTGACAGTTAATGAAAGCTTAAACTATAGAAAATCTTTGAATACTTGATTTGAAGGAAGGTCTTCATAGCCATTAAGATCATTCTAGCTTTCGCTTTCCTCATGTTTTTGCCTGAGCTGCATCAGGACTTCTCTCAGACTTGACCTAGACAAGTCACACCCATTCTTCAAAACTCCAAATAATTCTAATTCCTCTAGAAATCTTAAAATCTGGTATATAAGATCATGGGCTCTGTAGTAAATAAGGCCTATATTTGAATTTCAACTCCACCACTTAATTGCTGGATATTTCTGAGAGTTTACTTAAATTTTCACAGCTGCGTTTCTTCATTTGTGGCTTGCTTTTAAGTGCCAGAAAAGGGGTTCAGAAAGAATAGTGGGCTCGATGGTAGGATAGAGATATAGGGGCTAGATTTTATAGCTTTCTTAATGATGGAATGAATATGGCTTAAGAATAAGCATAAGAATATGGATTAAATCAACCTACTAGAGAGGACAGTAGCCTAATATTTCAATCCTAAAAGCACATGGGATGGTTTTGTGAATGCTGGTAGTAATTTTTCCCATTAATATATTTACAGTTGGGGGACATTTTCCAATTATGAGAACATTCAGTAGATGAAATAATGTAAACAATTTGATGATCTAAATTTTATTTATAGAACCACCAAGGAATACAGAAGAAGAGTTATGTTTATGGAAAATTGTCAGAAGTAAAAAAGAGCATACTGTAAATGAAGGAAAAGGAAGGGATGATTAAGAGTCACCAAAATGGTATTCACTAAGTAGTTGACATCTTCTTTAGAGTATTGTTTCGTATCCTTTAATGCCAGACAATGAAAGTGAATCAGGGCAGAAGTTCTAGGTTTAGGCCATAAAGTGTAAGGAAGGAATGATAGAGAAGCAAGAATTAGTAGCCTACTTCTCTGATGTCATAGCAACTGAACTCTATGTAAGTGGATTGTGTGATTTAGGATTGTGACTCTTGGCATATCTGAGCTATATACATCAATGTCAGGACTATTTAAAAACTTCTGCCTTGACCAAAAGTTGTTAGCCCCAAAACTTCATACCTGAAAGGAAAGGACTTTGTTCAGTGTGAGCTGAGTCTTCCATTAACTTTCCCAAAAATTACTGCCTTTAGCTCTTTTTATTACCAGACTCTGACTCTTGGGGCAGCTGACTCAAAATCCTTTCCACAAAATTGGTGACTTTGGGCAGGAAATAAATTAAAATCACAATGAAAATAGCCATCCTTTGGGAAAAAATGTTGAAGTCTGGTAAATCAGACATCTAGCAACTCTAAAAATTGGAGCAAGAAAGGAATTTGGGGGCACCCAGATGGCTCACAGTGTAGTAGACACCCTTTGAAGACAGGCCAATGCTTTGTTCTGCTTTGTTACCTATGAGCCTTGCACAACATTAACTGTAATAAAATACACATTGAAAAGATTGTGTCACAGGACTAAAAATAATGTATAGCTATGTGACAACTGGTAATCCAAATGAGCAAATGAAAATATAACAATTTTGGTGAAACTAAGCAAGTATCTAGTAAGCACAGTTACTATTGAATAGGAAATACCATTGAATGGGGGGAAGACAGTAAAATAAAGTGTTCTGAAAAATATTGCTGTTGGTGGTAGAAGACATTCAGCCTTGAAAACAATACCCTGCATTTTAGACAATTATATAGTTTCTAATACTGTGAAAAGAGGCATTGGATTGCTGATTAAGACAAGGCCTCCAAACACCAAAACAACAATGGCATGATTTCAGCTTTTTTTGATGTCATGCTTCTTTGTGTCTACTCATGCAAATCTGTCCTATTTCCTTTCTCTGAAACCCAGAATCTGAGCACAAATGCATTTATGGATATAATAGTGTTTTGCTGGTGTAGCACACTATCTGAACGATCTGGTCTGAAATGTGGCCTGTGTCCTACAAGCTGCTCATGTGATTAAAGGTCAAATTGTTTGAGGTAAAGTCATTGTGTCCCAGCCTCCCTCCCCCATATTACTTGTCTAGCATAACTGTGTATCTGCATGTGAACATGTACCAGCAAATGGGCTAATCACATATCATTGCATTTATTCCTTAAAAAAAACCCCAAAACCTTTATAGTACATACTCTGGTAGCCATTTTACAAGAGGCATCCAAGGCACAGAGTAGGTGAGAAACTTGCGTAAAATCTCACAGTTGGAGGGTAGAGTCAGGATTGTCACGTGCTCAAAGCTGGGGCTTTAGGCCATCAGAATCCCATGGCCTCTGAGCTTGCTATTTCATTGAGGCTGGATCACCTGCAATCTGTTGCATTTCCTTCCCATTCAAGAGTCTGTCTCTTCTATGATATTTAAATACTACTTCTAGGACAAGAACATTTTTGTCATCTCAGTTCTTACCCTTCTGATCTCATCCTACAGAAATTTCAGTAGGAAGCAGACATGCTCTAACTTTTAGAACTAAACCTAACGTTTTGTTTAGTTTTTTAGTGTAAGTGAAATATGGGAACTTCGGTCACCACCAGATTATTTATCTGTTTCCAGCCTGTGCTCCTCCCTCAGATCTTTTAGGCTCAGTAACCTGTTGTGCTTAGTAGCTGGATTTCTAGTTTCTTATAGATTGTTGGTATATTTTGTGGGTAGGTATTACATTTTGCCACTCTGCTGCATTGAAAAACTCATTATAGCGCTGATTTCAGTAAAATCTCTAACTTTTAGGGGCCTAATGCAAGTGGGATCCTTTCATCTGCATATATATGTATGGGCTCGATTAGATCCAAGGGGAAAATTTTGTTGAGACTTCACTGCTTTTATATATGTTTTTAATATGTAAAATTTTTAAATAAGTCATTTAATTGCATTGCATTATAAATCTTCCCTAGATTAGGGAGATACTACAGTTTTCCTTTGGAATTCAAATGACTTTTAACGTAGGACCACATTATGTTAGTAACTGCCCCCTAAGAGCTTGAAAAAAATTTTTTTTAATGAATAAGGTTGAAAGCTTCTTAAAAGGAGGGAAAAGATGCAAACCTAGCTCAGGGAAGCCTTTTCATAGAAGTTAGGGTACACTTGTGCTTCTTTAATCACCTCCTAAGATTGCAGTTTAATCTTCAGTTGGGATCAGGAAAATATCCCATTATTTTTCAATAAACTTTTTTTCATGAGATTCTTGTGCCTTTAATTAGTGAAGATTGTTTAACTTCACTTATTAAGGCAATACTCCATATAAATAGGTTTTTATTTTGCTTGTTTGTTTTTCAAAAAATACACAAATAGAAGAACTTTATTTAAAGGGCTGAAAAATAAACATTTGGGAGGGACTATGTATGGAAATCAGCAAAAAGTTCATTGCCTCCCTCTATGTAGAAGCTGGCCTGAATTTAGTCCTCTCCCAAGAGAATAACTGCAAGCTCAGAGAGCTTCCATTACTTGATGCTGCTATCACCAGTAACTTTGAAATAGTAATTTCTATTCTTGTGTGACTGGCTATTGTTAAGATATTTTGCTGATTAAATCTTCTTGCTTTGTTGAATTGTCTCTGACCTAAATTTTTGATTATTTGAATTAGTAGCTTTTTAACCTTCAGGGATTTGATAATCTATAGAAAAAAAGTGGTTCCTCTTTCTAAGAAAATGTAGATACATGTAGACACAGCAAATTTAGCATAAAATTTCTGGGAGTTCAGAGGTTGGTGGACCTGGACCTATTTAAAGAACCATTTGACTGTATTTGAAGTATTTTAAAGAACTCTATGGCAACCACTTTGTTACAGAGCAAACTGATAAAGTTCTCTTTAAACAAAACGTCTTTAAGGAAGCTGAGTTATATTAAATGCTTTGTGGGTCAAAGTGAGAATAAATAAATGAACAGAAAATAGGCAAAATAAATGAATAAAAGTCTGGCGCATGCATAAAATTCTCCCAGGCATACAGATACTCACCCATAAAAAGATATGCAATTACACTATTTCTTTACCAGTCTGTGGGTAAATGAGTCACATAGCTAAGGCAACATAGCAATCTGTATTTTATTAAACTGAATAATATGCAATATTCTCTAATTTGAGCATCTGAGCAATAACATTATTAATCTTTAGGTTTTTAAAATGATAAATCAAGTATTTCTATATTCTTTCAGCAGTGGTTTTTACCTAGGGACTTTAGGATGTTTTTTAATGGTGGTCTCTGTAGCACATTTGACATCAAAATTCAGAAAGTATCTTGGTATTTAAGTCCCTTTACTCCTAGAAAAGACAGCCATGCTTCTGTTTAATATCTTTATTTATTTGCTTTCATAGTTGCCACTAAATATTTCAAATAACTTTTAAATATCTTGATTTATAATTACATTTCTCACCAAACTGAGACATGTTGGTAGCTTCATGTGTCTTATAAAAATACATTAAATACCTTAAGTTCCTTTAAAACAAGATATTGCATCAAACAAGATATGTGTCAAAATATAATTCTCAAAATGTTTAACATAATTCTCATATAAATAAGCCCTGAGCACATGACAAGATTTCATTCAGCTTAGCCAGCAGGGTGGCAAAGCCAGTCCAAAAAAACAGACTATGTATTTATCTCTGTGTTCATAGCTGTATCAATTAATATGCATAAATATAAATTTTGGTATCAGTCCTCAGTGAGACCAAATTTTTCTCTATCAATTATTTAATGTATAGAACCCATTCATATTAAAAAGTCCATATACCCAAGCTTTCTAATAATAAATTAGAATCATTTTATCCTGATAACTTCAGGTCCGTGGTTCTAAAACTTTAGCATACATCAGACTCACCAGAAAGCCTTATTAAAACAGATTGCTGGATTCCACCCCAGGATTTCTGTAAACCTGAGGTGGCATCTAGGGATTGTATTTGTAACAGGTTTCCAGCTGATGCTTTAAGAACCACTGAGTTAAGCATAGGCTTTGCCTGGTAGTCAAGTGAGGCCACACGGAGTATTGGTTGAATTCCCAAGGAAGTCAATGCAACTTCTGAGTGGCTCTCATATTACTTTTATATTATTCCCATTTCCTTCTTCTGACCCCTCTGTACATACAAGATTATCCACAATCAGCTGCTCTCCAAGGCTGTTCCCTGTATGTGAACAGCTCAGATCCCCAGTAAGGGTCAAATTCCCAGTGTCTTTTCCATAGAAATTGGCCCCCTCCTCATTTGTCCTATGTCTGTCAGTGATTTCAGTTTCACTCTGAGCCAGAGCTAAATGCTTCAACTTCTGTGCTGTAAACTAGAGTGTGCTTCTTATTTATGTTTTCAGTTATCATTGGCAGAGATTCTCTTAGTAGAGGAAATTTTTATACCTAGATACAAAAAATTTTTATACTCATGTGGAAAACCTAAATGGAAATGACAGCCAGCTGCCACTAGTTCCTGAGCTTCACAAGGAAATTCCTTGGAGGAAGTCAATGCCCCATGCCCCGAGTTCTATCCTTTATGAATGTTTAATGGAAGAATTGAAAACCTGGAAGTTTTATGTGGGAGTTGTTTGAAAAGTTTACAAATTTTATGTGGGAGTTCTGTGTGAAATAATTCATTTCAAAGCAGAGCCCCTATTTCTGTTTCTAGTAAAAAAAAAAAAAAGCAAAAAAAAAGCAAAGCATTATTTGGTCTCCCACTAGTGCTTTGTCTAGAAAAGGATGCTCACTCTTAGAAACAGGTGACATGGTAGAGTGTCTGTTGTGTAAGGGAAGCCCCTCGGGTCATTCAGATGGAGCCACGAGGATGTGTGTCTCTTTCCAGGACCAAGAAACCTCCTTCCCCAGGGCACTCTCAGCTCAGAGGCTCTCCCCACGGTGGTGCTTTCTAGATGGTGAGTGTTTCTGTATTTCATGGAGGGGTAGAGGGTGGGGAAGCAGCAAGGCAAGACATAGATGGATGAAGTGGCCTCTGGTTTTCCAAAAGGTTATTCAGAAACCCTGTCTGTGGCTCCAACATGATTGGCATTTGCATCTCAAACAATGTGGACTTGCTGATGTTGCCACACACCTTCCTGAAGTCATTTTCCTCCAAGCAAGTTGGTGTCCTCTGGCTGAACTTCTCAGCATCAAATTGCTCAAGCTGACACTTCCCCATCAGTGCCCCTCTCCCGGCACCTTTCCCTGAAATGTGACGAGTCCCTTTTTAGATTGAGGCCAGTAGGTAGGTAGGTTCAATAAGCACAGGATGGGTACTTACATGTCTGTTGCTTGCATATTTTGAAATTTTCATTAAACCATCATTTCAGAATGATGCATAAATTTTTATCAAAGTGTAGAAAATTTCAGTTGCACTCTTATCTGCTCTGTTGAGCATGACATTGAATGCAGAATAGCTCAGTTATTTCCTGATTGATTAATGAGTCCATTTTCCACTGCAAGCAGCTCTCACTCCCTAGATTCTGCCTAATCCTGCTTTTTTTTATCCAATGACCCATATTGAATTATGTTACTGCTTATATGCTATCCAGTGTATCTACTTCCCAGTATCCCTCTTGTCAATGCAGGCATGTGGTTTTCATCATAGACCCTGCTCTTGTTTATCTGTGCATACATTTGAGAGGATATGTGTATAAATGTGAGTAAGAGTATGACAAAATATGTGAGTGTGTGACCAGTATTATAAAGATGACCACCTGTATCTATATGAAATCTAACCCTCATACATCATGACATAGGTTTTCATTAATGGCTTGTCAACCACTTGAAAGATAATTTACACTACTTTGTCTCCAGCTCTTTTATTTTCTAGTGATGAGAAACACAATCACTTGTTTTTTCTGAATCCACAGAGGAAAAATTTATATTGAAGAATATGAAAATTATTCCCAGCCATGGAACCACTAAAAAAAAAAAAAAAGAATATGAAAATTTATATGAAATGGCTATATATGGTCTGTTCTGTATAGTCCTACATAAAATTATACTTGTAGAAAATGTTTTTAACCCAGATTAGTTTTATGCTATAAATAGTTTTATTAGAAACCTTTCAAAGGTAATTAAGTCATGGTTAAAAAGAATCAAGTAGAATATGTCCTTCTCAGGCAGATTTTACTCTTCTATTGCTTTTAGAGGGCAAGAACCAGTACAGTCTTGTTTCTTAGTTCATTTCCCTTGGAAAAAAGCTACTCATGAAATATTTATGATTTTTGAATGATTATTTGCATTTTTAGTTTTTCCCTCTAGTACTATGTACTTTGTAGAAAATCTGTTTATAATATTTGGACTTAGATAGATTTAAGCAAGGAGAAACCTAATTCTTTTTGAATATTAATCAGAATAATTTCTAAAAACCCAAAGGTTGTAAAATTTTTTTTTCTCAAGCCATAGCTGCAGCCCTGTCCCTTTTGGGAATGATTAAGTTACACACACACATACACACACACTTAAATTACATACACACACACATGCATACACGCATGTGTGCACTATTATTTATTTATGTATTTAGTTGTTTTGACTTTGTTCTGACATAGCTTAGGGACTCAGTTTTAAAATGAAATGATTCCTTTAATACCAGATGTAGTCCTGGGCTCTGCTTCTACAAGCTGTTTTCCAAAATGAGAATCACTTCCTTGGGAAGTCTGACTACCTCTGGTTGTTTTTGTTTTTGTTTTTGTTTTTGTTTTTATCCTAACTTTATTTACTTAATAAATACATATGGAATCACAGCTCTGTTTAAGGTCCTGTGCTAATATCTGGAGATGTAAAAGAATAAATAAAACACAGACCTTTAAAGAAGCAGATGTCCTAGTCTCATGGTTTCCTGTGAAGATAGTTTCTATGAGAAGTGGAAACACAGTGTAAATGGACAAAGTGTAAATGGACAATGACTTCTGTTTGGGTAGAGGATGGAATGAGCAAGTTTTCATGGAGAAGGTAGTGTTTGGTTGGTCCTTAAAAGACAAGTGAGGTTGAGATAGGCAGATAAAATGCGGAAGGAAGGATTTTCTGAACAGCAGGATAGCAGCAGCAGAGGTGCTGAAGTCCTGAATTTTTCTTAATAGATTTGGGGACTAGTTAGTAATCCACATGAGTGGAACATAAGGTTTTTGATTGATTAGTAGGTCAGAGGTAATAATTTTAGTGTCAGATCACAGGACACTGAATGCCACATACTTTTTTCTTTTTTCCCTAGCAACTTCTGCGGATCGCTTTTATCGAATAGACAGATCTCAGGTAAGTTTTCTTGTGAAAGTGAAAAATTCCCGAGTAAATATACTTTATTGGTAGCTAATATTACATATTTTTGTAACTAAAACACTGAAACATTTACATATTTTGGAATGGTACTCATAGCCTCACCTATGAGCTTTTGATTTGTCCTTTATGGGATTGTGATTTGTGGACTCAAGATGATGTGGCTTGACCATGCAAATGATTACAGAAAATAACGAGGCTTGTAAATATTATTGCCAGCCTGCACTCCAAATTTATGTTTGCACTGCCACTTTTACTGCTTCCTAGTCAAATTTTATGCCTTTAAATTTTTGAGACCTTAAGAGTAGATCTAGGTTACTTAGTTTCAACTCATCATTTCCCAGAGTTCAGTAATAAATAAGAAAATAAAATTCTCATGTCCAATGAGAATTTCCCATTGTCAAAATCCTCCTACAAAAAGAAAGTACAGTATGAAATCCAGGGATAAAACCAGATGTTAACCATGTTACTTAGCCTTGACTAGACCCCAGCGGAGAAAGCCCAGGTTACAACATGCTCCTAGTGGACCAAGTTGTATTTGGGAAGAAGAGGAAAGACTACCTCTGGTTCTACCTAACAAGATCCTGGTCAGCTAGGAATCCAAACCAAGAGGGATTCCCTCTCTCCCTTGCTGCAATGTTGCTGCATAGAGGGAAATCCACTGGTCAAGTCCCTGAAAATACACTGTAGTCATTTGCTATGTCACAGAACTTCATGAGTTTTCAAGACCAAGAGTACTTTGTTTTGTTATGCTCAGATGGTAGATTCGAGGACTTGTCAATCATCTGATAGACTTCTCTTTCTTCCTTAGGAACATTTGCACTTCGTGATGGAGATTTCTCAAGATGAGGTTTTTATTCTGGACCCAGACATGGTGTTGTCACAGCAGGCGGGGACACCTCCAGGAATGCCTGATCTGGTGGTGGAGCAAGCCTCAGGGTGAGTGTCCATCTTGCTGGTGGTATGATGGTGAGGCTGGTCCCAGTGTGTTATCAGTGTCTTGTTTGGCTTTGGACATCAGTTTTGATGTCAGTTCTAATGACATCAAATGATTTTAAAATGCTATAGTCCTTTCCTCCTCCATGGAGGATACATTTCAAGACCCCCAGTGGATGCTTGAAACTGTGGATACTACCAAACCCTATATATGCTATGTTTTTCCTACACATACATACCTATGAGAAAGTTTAATTTATAAATTAGGCACAGTAAGAGATTAACAACAATAACTAATAAAATAGAACAATCATAACAACATACTGCACTAAATGTTATGTGAATGTGGTATCTCTCATTAAGTATTATGCTACTAAAAATCATTTTATCATCATTTCACAATGACCCTGTGAATTTGGTACTGTTGTTATACTAAATCCATAGGTAAGAAAACTGACGCTAAGAGGGCTTTATAATTTTCCCATATTGCACAGAAAATAAATGGAAAAATTGAGATTCAGTCCCAGGTTTTCTTATGCCAGAGCTCATGCATTTAACCACTCATTGAGCCACCAAAATATTAGTAATCCTTCTAAATTATTTTAACAATTCAAAAGTATTTATTTTGAGCTTTTTTTTTTTTTTTTTGTGGTTCCTGGCTGGAAATCAAACCCAGGCCATGGCGTTGAGACCGCCAAAGTCTGGCCACTACATCACCAGGGAACTCCCTATTTTGAGCTTTTAATGTGTCAGGTGCCAGAGTAAACATTTGGGAGACAACAGTACCAAAATCAAAATAGATAAAAATCCTTGCCCTTTGTGAAGTTTACTGAACTTCAATGGTTTACTGGTATATGAAGACTAAGTAGTTAAACTAAGGCGTTTCCTTGGAAGCACACACATGTGCACTGAAATAGCCCATAAAAATTGTGCACACATACTCATGCAGTATAAGCAGACACACTGGAGTAACTCTTATGACTGCTTACCCCTCTTCACTGGTTTATTTGACCACTACTACTATGTCTGAGTATCTCCTATTCTGCCAGGGCCAGCTGATACCCATAGTATGTGCCGAGCCTGTGGGAACATTAAGACAAGACAGAAGTGGCAGGATGGAACAGATATATAGCAATGCTTAGGAAGCCATAGATAGTGATTTCAGAGTTGTCCTGGCATGAAGGGAAAGCCAAGAGGCACATAGAGTGGTCTAATGTAACCCTGGGAGTCCCAGAGGTAGTGGAGAAAACCCCCTCACAGTGCATGTTCTATAAATCAAGCCTGTTAGCTGTGGGGAAGACAGTGAGGTGCTGTGTCCTAGAGAAGCAGCAGGTGTGAGCCTAGGTGTTCTTCCACCCCACCCATTCTGGGCTCTGGTCCTTGATCTGATAAGAGTGATCCCATTCTTCCAAGCTGACCCTGGTCTTTGCCCTGCCAGTCATTCTTCCCATGTGACATATTGGCCAAAAAAATGGCTTTGTGCTGGGTTAGACCCTTGTTAGGTCTAGTTCCAAAATGAACGTAGCCTGAAGATCCACCATAATCTGAATCAGTCCCTTTCTTATTTCTCATCAGTGGCCCTGATGAAATAAATCAGGAATGGGGAAGGAGTGAAAGAGGATGGGCTTTGCTATTTTCTAATCAGTCTATTTCTGCATCGGCTCTATTGTGTCTTCTCTGTGTTACATTTCAAATTATTTCCCCTTGAAATTCAGTTTTCTCATCTGCAAAGGGCACAATCATACAAGTAGATCATGATGATTGAGGAAATGAAATGAAATAATAAATATAAAGTACCTAATACACGCCCAATAAAGATGAATTTCTCTTCATGTGGTTAGAGACAAGAATCATCTTGAGGAAGAGTAAAGTTAGTCCTGTGGCTGACTTCGCTTAAATGTCGGGTGCCCTTCTTTCTCCCAGAATGTCAGACTGGTGGAATCCTGCCCTGCGGACACGCATGCTGAGTGATAGTGGGCTGGGAATGATAGCTCCGCATTATGAGGACTCAGACATGAACGATCTCAGCCACTCCCGTGTGCTACAGTAAGAGTTCTCTCTATTCTTTGCCTGTGTGCCACTGTGATTGCTGGGAGAGGATCACGTGGAGTCCTCTCAGTGGGAAGGATTCTTTTTTTCAGTGGTGTTCACGCTGTGTCATGACTATGTCACCCCATAGTGTGACATTTTATTTGCTTTGCTCACTTTTACCCACTTGATGGAGCTTTGCTTTTCATTTCTCTTCCTTCTGAAGCACTCTGAGAACTTTCATGTGGATCTAGAAATACTTTCTATCTCCCCAGCGGTTGCTTTACTGGAATCTAGTGTTTATCAGATGTCCCTGTGTTGGCCACATTATGAAGACATGCATGAACAGTTTGGAAGTGACATAGTTTTCATTTGTGTGAACATTTCGTTGTGCTGTTGCAGCTGTTCATTTGTGTCCAATCCTGAACCTATGATGTGTGCTGTGTGCAAGGCTGCTACATGGTTTTGTTGGCTGAAGTGGAGCTGCTCACGTGGATCAGTCTCTCTGGGTAAACAATGAAACTTTTGTTCATAGGTCAGAATGGCAGGCGTGCTTTCTTCTGAGGTCGGATCTTGGTCAGAAGTAGGGTAAACGTTGGGAGTTTGCAACAGTGCTGGCACATTCATGCCCCTGTGTCAGCAACTCCTCCCTCCTGTTACTTCTTCCTGCAGGAGCCGGTTCTAGGTGCTGGCCGTGGTCACGCACACACCCAGTCACACCCAGTGTTTGATATCTAGCCCATCACCCAAGCTCATTGCAATCCATGGAATTAGGCTGGTTTCCAGTCCCATCCAAGGTCCTAATTGAATAGGGACAATGGCCTTCTAACCATTGCTGTCTTACTATTTTTACGAAATAACAAGATTACTAGGATTCTTAGAAGCCTAGAGTTAACTGAAGAAGCAAGACAATGCATTGTTTCTAAAGGAAAACAGGAAGCAATTTCTGTATGACAGAGGGGGAAAATGAGAAATACGAAGCTAATTATTTCATTGCTAAAGATTGTACTCAGATACTCTGAGGGCAAATGGTGACTTCATTTTAATTGCTGTTCTCTACCCCCTCTAATTTTGCTGTTTGAAGAATGGAAAGGAAAAAGTGAATTACTATGGATTTTCCTTTTTAATTAAACCATGTTAGGTTCCTTTGGCATTTCGATTGCTTACAATTCAAGGTGTTTTTCCATTTCTTTTTTATACAGAATTGAGGCTTGTGACTCAGGATGAATCAGCTATTTATTGATAGCTAAAAAAATGTGTCCAATTTGCTGTGAACAAATTTATTTGAAAATTAGAGTTTTAATTAGCCACAGAAATAGAAATTAAGTCTAGACAAACTAAAAGATGAGTGTTTTAGTTGTCCTTATATACAAGCTATTTCAAAAAAAGAAGAGTATGATCTCAATTTTATTTTGTATACCCTAATTTTCTACATAAAGTATATTAATGTATATATCATGATATGTGAAGTGAAGTTTTCTAACATAGTAAATATTCTTTTCAAGAATCACAAATAAATGTGCTGATTTACATAGTAGCCAAGTTCTTAAAACTCGAGATCAAAATCAACCCATTTTTCATTTGGGTTATGTTATCTTTTCAGGGATTTCTCTTAGTGTCTTACTGATCTTCAATTGGCAACTATCAGTTTTCCTGGTCATTTATACTATCTTAGCTCTTAAATATACTACAGCAGCTGACTTTGTTTAAAAAAAAAATCTGTCAAACCACTTGGAAGACAAACAAAGTAGCATTCAAGCATTTACTCCTACCCTCTGAGTTTTCCCAGCTGAATGTCCAGACATTGTGAAAGAGAGACAAGTCATCCCCACTGGGCTCTGTCTGAATCTTTGACTCAGAGAAAATAGGAGCAGAATAAAAATGGTTGTCTTAAATCACCTTTTTAAAAGAGTAAATAATTTACCCAACCTTAATTTGGTTATTAATTCTTTAAAAAATATTTTATTGTGTTCATTAATTCCTTGGGAAGAACATCTCCTTATTTTCTTCAGAGATCATCTCTGATATAAATAAGTATAATTGCAGTTATAAAATAATGCAATTATTGTATAAATATATAATATTATATATTGTAATAATGTCAGTAATAGCCAGTATTAATAGAATCTCTCCTGCCGACTTTGTACCATGATTAAATAAACTTGAATTCTTTCAACAACTTTTAAATCTCACCATTACTTAGCAGATGAATAAATGGAGCCTCACAAGGATTAAAATATTCATTTGAGGTCACTCAAGATAACAAGTGTGAGAACTGTGTTGTGAATGAAGTTGGCTTGACTCCCAACTCCATGCTTTTTCCATTGTACTACACTAACTTCCTGAAGGGCAAGTGCAAAGGGAGAATTCCCAGAGTCCCATGGCCCCCAAAAGATTTACTTTGGCTTCTGTTGTTCATTCCGCATTTGTGAAGTGAAAAATTCTACAATATAGGGAGACTTTGTATGTGCAATATATATATAAGACTACAAATTTAACCAAAAGTAAATATGGTTGAGAATTAATTTTAAGGCAAATATTTTTGCTTTAAAAAAAATTGAAACAAAAAATAATGATAAATATTTATTTAAAATTTATTAAATATATATTAAATATGCTTCAGTCTAAATAATTCTATAAAAGGTACTCATGTCTAACCATCCTGATATATCTTATTACTATTTTATGTTATTTGCATTAGGTCTTTCTTTGAATTCATAAACAACATAGAATAGCATAAAAATATATGTTGTTTTATGAGATTTTTTGTTTTGTATTGTTTTATCTTTGTACGTTCCAACACCTGTATTATACAATGCATACACTTTTGGAATGTGCTGTTTCATTCAACATTGTATTTTTAAAATTTATTTATATAGATATATATATATGTTTGTATATTTTAAAATAAGTTTATTTAATGTAGACTGTTACATCATTTCATATTGATTTCTCATATTTTATTATTTAAGAAATGTAGTGAACATCCTATACATGTTTCCTTCTGTGTGGCAGGATGTATATGTAGTTTCAACTTTACCTGATATTACAGAATTAACCTTCCCATTCAGAATATTTGAGAATCAGTATGTGAACAGGGCTTGGAGAATTAAAGTAATATTCTAGGTACACCTGGCATCTTTTGCTTTCTGCTTTAAAGTTCCAGCCAGTGTGAAAATAGGAAAAGTTCAATTTTAACATCCTATTTGTAATGTTAAATAACCTACTATATAAAAAACAAAATCAAAAGGGAAATTTTAAATTCTTGGAGCTGAAAATACTATTTATCAAAATTTGCAGGAATCTACTAACATGTTATTCACAAATTGGTTCATCGCTTTGGATTCATTTATCAAGAAAAAAATGATTACAACAAATAAGCTTTCAATTTGATAAACTGGAAGAAGAATCCCAGAGTACAGAACAAAGAAATGAGAAAAATAATAAAGACACAAGAGAAGGGGAATAGACCAAACATAGAATGACTAACCAAGAATTAATTTTTAAAAAATGGTTCTTTAAAAAGGTAAGTGATAGAGTCAAAATTATGAGAAAACTCATTTAAAAAGTGAGTATGGGAAACCTAAAGAACCATAACCATAGTGCTGTCCCCAATTTGTTCTTCCTCACTGTCTGCGTCTGCATGAGGATACCCTTTCTGCTTCAGACGCTTCACTGACCCAACCCCCTGGGTCTCCTCAGGGTTTTCTCATTGTTTTAAACTTCATTTGCTGAGATCCATCAGCCTTCTACTTCAGGAGATGGAGACAGAATGAACAAAAAGAATGAACTAGATTTCTATTATTACTAGGACTGGTTGCATATATATTATAATTCCATATAGAAAAATTATAATTTTAGAAAAAAAAATTACACATACACACACACACACACACACACACACACACACACACGAGGTCAGACAATTAATTTCATGAACTCATCCTAGAAAAGGTGCTACATTCATCATTGCTGAATAGCACTACAGTCTCCTTCAAAGTACTCCCCTTGGGAAGCTATGCACCAACGCCAGTGCCTAGTCCACCCTTTAAAGCAATTTTAGAACTCTTTTTCTGGAATGGACATCAGAGCTGTCATCATACCCAAAATTTGACAATTTTGTTTGTAAACTTAACACTATGCATTGACATTGGCAGTCACAACCTTGCCAAACCAAGTTGTTTGTACAGTGCTGCCAACATACATGCACAATGGCAGGTTCAAGAACTTAATTGTCAGATTCTGGAAGTGATGATGGCTCTCATGGCCATTCCAGAAAAAGAGTTTCAAAATTGCTTTGAAGGGTGGACTAGGCACTAGCATTTGTATATGGCTTCCCATATACAAATATACATGTGTGCTAGGGTGCTGTCTAGAAAGTATCCAGCCATGTAATATGAAAAATAGAGTCTGGAGGGCAACATGGTGACTGGGGAGGAGGTCCCTAAAGCCTCTCCCAGAAAACACAGCTGAACAATCGTCCAGGAGCCAAGAAAGAGGACCCTGAGTGAAACAATGATAGCTGAGAAATTCATGCATCATGAGAAAACACCTGAAGGTTGTAGAGAAGGGATCGAATGGGAGAGAGGGGAGGGAGCAGAGACAGATCGCAACAGAACTCAATCACTACTGACTATCCAGGAGCAGCACAGTGCACAGGAGAGGGGATGCCAAGAGGTGCTAACTGTGAAAGCCAGCCAAAGTGGCAGAATAGTGGGAGGCCATGGGGGAGCTGGGCCTTAGAGCAGCGTTTTGGGGACAGAGCTTGGGGGCCAGCCTCTGAAGCTCTTGAGTAGCAAGAGGGCTGAGCGAGGACTCTAAACAGCTGCAGGGCGAGGTGGGCCCCCAGAGACAGCACCTTGGCTTCTGGTACCCCCATGGCCCACAGCACGTGCACATGGCTCCTGCGCAGGGCCACGGTTTCCAGCCAGTGGCAGAGATGAGCCGACTACCTTCGTGTAACCCATGACATCAGGCCCACAGCTGTGGATTCAGGGCTTATGCACTCCCAATCCCCACACATGGTACACTCCTGTAGACTGTGCCCCAAACAGCTGGTCTCTGGAGCAAGACCGGAAAGAAAGGTGGATTTGACAGCATTTGCCCCAGCCAGCAAGAGCAGCCTTGGCCCACATTCCCCAGCTTCCCTAACATAAGGCAGGAGGTGGAGCTGCTCCAGAGTGCTTTTTGTTGACCTTGCCCCTCTCCTACAACCTTCCCAATGAACTGCAGGAAGTGGAGGAACCCCAATAGATGCATATTGCTTCCAAACATGGCTGGAGACAAGTAATAAGGCCTAAGCACCTCCCCTCTCTCTCAAAACTTGGACCCCAGTGCCACTTAGTGTCTTCCCTACAGCAAGACACCACAAAAGTACTAATCAGGGCTCCTGAGCTCTGCTAAACATAACACCTTCATGCCAAAGAGGAAGAACAGACATAATGAATTCCTTAAGATCTAAAGCTGCTCAGAAAGAACATGAAAAATATCCAGAAAAGTCTCAGACCTAGAATTTTCTTTCTTCCTTCCTTCCTTCCTTCCTTCCTTCCTTCCTTCCTTCCTTCCTTCCTTCCTTCCTTCCTTCCTTTCTTTCTTTCTTTCTTTCTTTCTTTCTTTCTTTCTTTCTTTCTTTCTTTTTATTGTTAGACTCATTAGGGTGATATCTTTTAGCAAAGATTACATATGTTTCAGGCATACAATTCTACAGTTCATTGTCAACTTTTTGTATAATAAGTTTGCCACCTAACGTGACTTTTCTTTCCATCATCATATATTTAGCTTCCCCTCCCTCCTTTCCCACCCCTCCCCTTTCTCCCCTCCCTAACCCACTCATCCCCAAATAAACATTAAACTATTGATTGTGTCCATGGGTTATTTGTTTGTTTGTTCATTTTTTTCTTTGTTGCTTTCAGTTTTATATTCCACATATGAGTGAAGTCATAGACCTAGAATTTTCTGAACTAAGTTACAGAGAATTTAAAGTAGCCATTCTAAAGGCTCTGAGAGAAATGAAAACATACTGGCAGAACTCCATAGCTGAGATGAATGACCTAAGAAAGAAAATCCATGAACAAAAGGAACAATTTAACAAAGAAATTCAAAGCATAGGGAAAAACAAGCTGGAAATTCAAGAGATAAATAATACAATAAAAGAAGTGAGAAACAAAATAACTGCCATAGGAAACAGGGCCAACTAGATGGAGGAGAAAATTAGTGATATCATAGATCAGAACATGGAAACATCTCAAAAAGAGGAAGAGAGGGAATATCGAACCAAAAGGATTGAAAGTACTCTGCAAGAACTATATGACTCCATGAGACAAAACATCAGGATAATAGGATTAGAAGAAGGAACAGAGCACTCTACAGAGAACATACTCAAACAAATAGTAAATGAGAACTTTCCAAACCTATGGAAAGGTCTGGAACCCCAAATTCAAGAAGAAAACAGGTCCCCTAGATACCTGGACCCTAGCAGATATTCTCCAAGACACATGGTACTAAAGATTTCCAAAGCTAAAGACAAAGAGACAATTCTCAAGGCAGCTAGTGAAAAAGGAACTATAATCTTTAGAGGTAAATCCATCAGGCTGGCATCAGACTTCTCAGCAGAAACTCTACAGGCCAGGAGAGAGTGGAATCAAATATTCAAAACTTTAAAAGAGAGAAACTTCCAGCCAAGAATAAATTATCCAGCAAAATTTTTTTTTCAGATATGAAAGTGGAATAAAGACCTTCTCAGACACACAGAAGCTGAGGGAATTCACCAGCACAAGGCTGGCACTTCAAGAAATACTGAAGGAGGCCCTTCAACCTGAAACAAAACATCAGGACAAATGGAATAGAGTTGGGCAACAGGAAAGAAACAAAATAAAACAATAACAAAAAAGTAATGTCCACAGGAGATCCTCACATATCAATCATCACTCTAAATGTTAATAGACTGAACCAATAAAAAGACACAGAGTAGCAAACTAGATTAAAAAAACAAAATCCATCCATATGCTGTGTCCAAGAGACACATCTCAGCCATAAGGACAAAAGACTCACAGTGAAAGGATGGGAAACAATACTCCAAGCAAATGGTAACCAGAGAAAAGCAGGAGTTGCCATACTGATATTTGATGAAATAAACTTTAGGTTAAAAAAGACAGAAAGAGACAAAGATGGACATTACATAATGACAAAAGGCACACTACAAAAAGAAGATTTGAAACTAATTAATATATATGCTCCCAACCAGGAAGCACCAAAATATGCAACTACTAACAGATCTAAAAGGAGAAACTGACAAAAGCACAATCATTGTGGGAGACTTAAACACCCCCTTAACAACCATGGACAGATCATCCAAACAGAAAATAAATATCAGCTCTAAATGACACATTACAGCAATTGGACATAATTGACATTTACAGGACACTTCACCCAGCAAAAAGAGACTGTACCTTCTTTTCTGGTGCACATGGAATATTCTCAGGGATAGACCACATGCTGGGACACAAAGGTAGCCTCAGCAAATTCAAGATTGAAATCATACCAAGTGTATTCTCAGACCACAAAGCTTTGAAATTGGAGATCAACTGTAAAAGGAAAGCAGTAAAAAAAAACACATATACATGGAGATTAAACAATACCTTATTTAAAAATGACTGGATAAAAGAACAAATAAAAGAAGAGATTAAAAAATATATAGAAACTAATGATGATGAAAATACAACATATAAGAATTATTGGGACACAGCAAAAGCAGTAATAAGAGGGAAATTTGTATCATTACAGGCCTATCTTAAGAAACAAGAAAAATCACAAGTAAAGACCTTAGCATCCCATCTTAAAGAACTAGACAGAGAAGAGCAGATAAAACCCAAAGTCAGCAGAAGGAAAGAAATAATAAAAATTAAAGCAGAGCTAAACCAATTTGAGAACAGAAGGTCAGAAGAAAAAATTTAATATTACAAAGAGCTTGTTCTTTGAGAAAGTCAACAAAATTGATAATCCACTGGTTAGACTAATCAAAGGACAAAAAGAAAGGACACAAATATCCCAAATTAGAAATGAAAAGGGAGAAATTACCACTGATACTACAGAAATACAAAGGATTATAAGAAAATATTATGAAGGGCTTTATGCCACTAAATTTAACAACCTAGAAGAAATGCACAAGTTTCTAGAAACTTATAGCCTCCCTAGACTGAACCAAGAAGAATTGGATAATCTGAATAGACCAATCAGTAGCAAAGAGATTGAAATGACTACGCATAATCTCCCTAAAGGTAAAAGCCCTGGACCAGATGGTCTCACCAACGAGTTCTACCAAGCATTCAAAGAATTAATGCCTATCCTCCTCAGACTCTTCCAAAAAAATGTAAGAGGAAGCAATACTTCCTAACTCATTCTATGAGGCCATCATTCCCTAATACCAAAGTTTGCTAAGACAACACACAAAAAAAGAAAACTATAAACCAATATCTCTGATGAACACAGATGCAAAAATCCTAAACTGAATATAAGCAAACAGAATACAACAATGCATCAAAAAGATTATTCATCATGATCAGGTGGGATTCATCTCAGGAGCACAAGGATAGTTCAGCGTACGAAAATCAATCAATGTGATACACCACATAAACAAAATCAAAGATAAAGACCATATGGTCATATCAATTGATGCAGAAAAAGCTTTAGACAAGGTGCAACATCCATTTATGATCAAAACACTAAATAAAATAGGTATAAAAGGAAAGTACCTCAACATAATAAAGGCCATCTATGACAAACCCTCGGCTAACATCATACTGAATGGGGAAAAGCTGAAACCTATTCCCCTAAAATCAGGAGCAAGAGAGGGATGCCCCTTGTTGCCACTGCTATTTAATATAGTACTGGAAGTTCTAGCCACAGCAGTCAGGCAAGAGAAAGGAATAAAAGGTATCCAAATTGGGAAAGAAGAAGTGAAATTGTCACTATTTGCAGATGACATAATTCTTTATATAAAAAAATTCCAAAGATTCCACCAGGAAACTATTAGAAACAATAAATGAATACAATAAAGTTGCAGGATACAAAATCAATGTACAAAAAACAATAGCATTTCTATATACAAACAATCCTCAGAAAAAGAAATGAGGGAATCAATTTATTTTGCTATCACAACAAAAAGAATGAAATACCTGAGAATTAACTAAACAAAGAAAATGACAGACTTATAAATCAAAAACTATAAGACACTTCTGAAAGAAATTGAAGCAGACACTAAGAAATAGAAAAATATCCCCTGTTCATGGATAGGAAGACTTAACATTGTTAAAATGGCCATTTTGCCCAAAGCAATCTACAGATTTAATGCAAAATCCCACAATCATACTTTTGCAAAATAGATAAAAGAATTATCAGATTTATATAGAAATGTAAAAGATCTCAAATTGCCAAAGCATAAAAAGAATAAGGCTGGTGGTATTACACTCCCTGACTTTAATTTATATTACAAAGCATCAATAGTCAAAACAGCTTGGTATTGGCAGAAAAACAGAAACATAGACCAATGGAACAGAACTGAAAAACCAGAAATAAATCTACAAATTTATGGACAAATAATTTTTTATAAAGGAGCAAAAAATATGCAATGTGGAAAAGACAGCCTCTTTAGTAGGTGGTGCTGGGAAAGCTGGAAAAACATATGCAAAAGAATGGACCTGAGCTGTGAAGTCTCACCATATACAAAAACTAATTCAAAATGGATTAAAGTCCTTCATATAAGACTTGAAACAATAGAAGAAAACATAGGTACTAAACTTATAGACCTAGGGCTCAAGGAAGACTTCATGAACCTGACATCAAAGGCAAGGGAAGTAAAAGCAAAAATAAATGAATGGGACTATATCAAACTAAAAAGCTTCTGCACAGCAAAAGAAACCATCAACAAGGCAAAGAGACAGCCAACTGAATGGGAGAAAATATTTGCAAACAACACATCAGATAAGGGTCTAATATCTAAAATATATAAAGAACTAATATAACTTAACAACAAAAAAATAAACAACCCAAATAAAAAGTGGGCAGAAGAACTAAACAGACACTTCTCCCACAAAGAAATACAAATGGCCAGCAAACATATGAAAAAATGCTCATCCTCATTAGCTATCAGGGAAATGCAAATCAAAACCACAATGAGATACTACCTCACACCTGTTAGAATAGCTGTTATCAACAAGACAAGAAATAACAAGTGCTGGAGAGGATGTGGAGAGAAAGAAACTGGATGTGGGAGGGCAAACTGGTATACCCACTGTGGAAGACAGTGTGGAGGTTCCTCAGAAAATTGGGAATGGAGTTACCATATGACCCAGCAATCCCCCTTCTGGAGATCTTCCCCCAAAACTTGAAAACCTTAGTCCACAAAGACTTATTTATGTACCCCAATGTTCATCACAGTGCTGTTCACAGTGGTCAAAACATAGCAACAACCAAAGTGCCCTGCGACAGATGACTGGATAAAGAAGCTGTGGTACATATACACAATGGAATATTACTCAGCTATAAGAAAAGACGAAATACTGCCATTTACAACAAAAGGGATGGACCTGGAGGTCATCATGCTAAGCGAAATAAGCCAGACAGAAAAAACCAAAAACTGTATGACTTCACTCATAGGGGGAGTATAAAACTGAAAGCAACAAATAAAAAACAAACAAACAAAAAACCCATAGACACAATCAATAGTTTAATGTTTATTTGGGGAAAAGTGAGGAGGGGATGGGAGAAGGGGGTAGAGGTGGGAGAGGAGGGAGGGGGAGCTAAATATATGGTGATAGAAAGAGAATTACACTAGCTGGTGAACTTATTATACAACAAGTTGACAGTGCACTGTGTAATTGTATGCTTGCAACCTATGTAATTCTTGCTAACCGATGTCACCCCAGTAAGTTTAACAATAAAAAAATAAAAAAGAAGAAAAAGAAAAATAGAGGCATTTATGGGTGGACTTTTCTCAGACAGCCCTCATATATACAATATGCATAGAGACCACTTATAACTAGGTCCTATAGGAGAGACTATAATTCCAAAGAAGGACATACAATGCATGTAGAATCCTCAAAACTTTAGGAACATAGTAAAAAGCAATCTTTAAGACCCAATTTTGAGAGAAATTGATGAGAGGTGGTTGACTTACATTATTACTGCTAGGACCATAGGTAATTTGTCTTTAAGTTCACAAATGTTTTCAATGTCTAAGGTCTTAATGTTCTACTTTAACATGATTCTGGAAAGGTTTGCTGTTCTCATTGATTGTACCACCACAATTAGGGACAAGAGTACATGTATTTCATTTTGACAGAATATTCATTCATAAGGAAGGAACTAACTAAAATTTTAGCAGAGGGAATCTATTTTAGTACTAAGGAAGACTTTTTGCAACTTAAGAATCTATGAGATTTTTTTTAAAGGCACTCAATGAAAACTCTGATGTATTCTTTCCAAGTTATCTTTGCCAATAGTATAGAATAAATTGAGTTAAATGAGTTAAAGGGAAGCAGATAAAGGGACTTGGGATGTAGTCTTTAATTTCCAAATAAGAATAATGTTTTCTAGTTCTTAAGTTTTGTGGTTTATGTGAACACCCCAAATTGACTGAAGGAGATGCACTTTTTCTTAGTATCTCCAAGTCCTAAACCTGAGAAAGCTAAGTTGAAGGTTACACAGGTAAAAATAGAATATCTTGCCACCAGACTAAGACACTGAGAGACAGAGTAATGAACCACCTGAAGGCAGATATTCAATCCAGACATCTGTGTCTAGGCAGGTATCTGTTTCCCCATCAGCTAAGTAGGGCTAATGGGATTTTTATGATAGGCAGAGCGTTTCGTTTCGTAATGTTATCAAAAATAGAACCATAATGAGTCTGCTCTGATTTATAATTTTATTGGGATTCTAAAAGACAGGTTGAGCCATTCATTCAATCATTTATTTATTGAGCAAATAAATATTAAGCACCTTGTATGTAGGAACAATATATAAGGCCTGTCTGGAAAAAAGTCTAGCCATAAGCATCCCCATTTTTCATATTACATAGCTGGATAATTTCTGGACAGTCCTTGTATATACCTAGGCACTGAAGTGATAAAACTAAATTAATTATTATTGTCTTTGAAAAGCTTATTTTTAAAAGAGAAATATTTCATAAACAAATTACTCTTAACTTCTCCCAAGTGCTATAATGGATATGTGCATACAGTGTTCTATAAGCAAGAGGAAATAGAATTTGCTACTTCCTCCAGATTTCACTTTTTCATTGTATTTTATTTCTTGGAAACACTTCTCTAGGTATTATTAAGCAGTCGTATCAGTGATTTCACTTTTTAAATATTACATTGAGTTTTTTTGTTGTATTTTTATTCAGTGTATTTAAATTAAAAGAAAACAATTCACACATTTCTCTCACCTTTTACCTTGGGCAACCATTAATCTTTTCCCTGTATCTATGAGCTTGTTTTGTTTTTTTTTCTTCTTACATATATATATGATTCCACATATAAAAGAAATCATACAGTATGTGTCTTTTTCTATCTGACTTCATTTAGCATAATGTCCTCGAGTTCCATCCATCTTGTTGCAAATGGCAAGATTTCATTTTTTAATAACTGCTTAATATTCCTATAAATGTAAAGAAAAATCAAAATTTCTTGATTCATTCATCCATCAATGGCCACTTTAGTTGTTTCATATCTTGGTTATTATAAATAATTTTGCAGTGAACATAGGGGTGCATACGCGTTTTCAAATTAGTATTTTTATTTTCTTCATATAAATACCCAGAAGTGAAATTGCTGAGTCATAAGATAGTTCTATTTTTAATTTTTTGAGGAAGCTCCATACTATTTTTCCATAGTGGCTGCACCAATTTACATTTCACAAACAGTGCACAAATATTCCTTTTGTTCCCACATCCTCACTAATACTTGTTATTTCCTGTCTTTTTGGTGACAGCTGTCCTCACAGGTTTGAGGTAATATCTCATTATGCTTTTGAGTTGCTTTCCCTGATGATTAGTGATGTAGAGCATTGTTTAATATACCATTGGTTATCAACATGTCTTCTTTGGCAAAGTGTCCACTCAGATCTTCTGCACACTTTTTAATTGGACTGTTTGGTATTTTTGAATTCAGTTATAATTGAGTTCTTTATATATTTTGGTTATTAGTCCTTTATCGGATATATGAATTGCATTCAGTAGGTTAACTTTCACTGTTTCTTTTGCTGTGCAGAAGCTTTTTGGTTTGACATAGTCCCATTTATTTATTTTCACTTTTGTTGCTTTTGCCTTTGGTGTCAGAGTCAAAAAATTATTGTCCAGACCTATGCCAAGGGGCTTAAAGCCTATGTGTTCTTCTAGGAGTTTTAAGTCTTCAGATCTTTTATTCAAGACTTCAATCCCTTTGAGTTGATTTTTGTGTATGATGTAATATATTGGTCCAGTTTCATTTTTTTGTATGTGGCTGTCCAGTTTTCCCAACATCATTTATTGAAGAAACTGTTCTTTTCCTCATTGTATATTCTTGCCTCCTTTGTTGTAAATTGATTGACCATACATACATGGGTTTATTTCTGGGCTCTCTATTCTGATCCATTGATCTATGTGTCTGTTTTTATATCAATATAATACAGTTTTAATTACTATAGCTTTGTAATATACTTTGAAATCAGGAAGTGATGCCTGCAGCTTTGTTCTTCTTTCTCAAGATTGAATTGGCTTTAAATATATGTGTGTGAGTATGTGTGTTTGTGTGTGTGTGTGTGTGTGTGTGTGTCTCCAAAGTAGTCTAAAACAGGCAGTAGAACACAATGACCTTTTAAAATGAAGGGTTACAAATTCACATTTAATGTAGTATATAATACAATCAATAATACCATTAGCTACTATAAGCTTTACAATGCATAATTTATTACAATGGCTAAACTGTTGAATGATCAAGGAGACAGTTATGTGCCAGAAAAAATAATACTTTTGCATGGTTTAATGAACATATAAAAGCTATTTGTCCAAGTGAAAAACCATCTTTATTATGTACTTGGTTTTGCTTTTTTATTTTTAAAGGCCACTGAAATGTATAAAATGGTCTGAACATGATGGTGGAACTTAGGAGCAAAATCAATGCCTCCTCACATGGCAATAACAATACAAACATTAATTCATGGGTTAAGTCTGCAAATGATTTCATGACATTACCTTGCCTAGCACGAGAGTTCCAGACAGCACTCAGATAAATATGGGTATGTGAAATGTGAAGCAATTACTTTATGCAACTTTAATAATGGTTGAATACTATCAAATAAAAAGTAAAAATGCTTAATAGTAGAAAAGTTTTGTAAAGATAGTTGTCAATGTAAAATGTTACTTTTTACTAGTTTTTTTTATCACATTGTTATAATAGCATACACGTATTTTGTTTTTAACATTATTATGAAGTAGCCTACTTTACATTAACTGACATTTGAAAAAAGAAAATAGTCAAATATGCCATGTGGTGGTCTAAAAATCAAACCATTACACTTACTCATAAGTACCAAGCACCACTCTTGCTAGAATGAATGCAAAATTTACAGAATTTAAAATCTTATACTGTAATATTTGTTTTGGAAGCAAGAGGAAATAGAATTTGCTGCTCCCTTCACATTTTATTTTTTAAATTTTTATATGAAAAGTATACACATTTAAAGAATTAGGGAGTTAGCCTCAAAAAAAGAGGCTATTTAAGGGTTCTATGCTTATTTAACCTTTGCATATGAACAGATAAGTATCTGATTTCATCATTATATAACCAGAAATATACCTCAAATATTTGAATGATCTTAATGATAGTTTAGCATCACTCTACCTGATGTGTACTTAAGGAAATTTATAGAACTGGTAAATTATTTAGAGAGATCCAATCTCCTAATAATACATCAAACTGCAAAATTGTCTTTTTTAGTGTAGTCTGTAATTCTGAACCACCATTATCAAGAAGATAGTCCTGAAACCTCCCGCTTCCAAAACCTCAGAAGTTCTGGGCTGAGCATAGGAGCAATAGCTTTATTCCCCTCTTGTCTTAAGCTATTTCCTTTACCCAATTTCTTCTTGGAACATTAGGTGGTGGCCTGACTCTAATAAAAAAGGTAATTGTGTGTATTGTCAAAGCTCCAGGTTCTCATCGGGAAGACAGACTGTGAGCATTGATTTTGGTTGTGGAAATATCATTTCAAACATCACAATCAGATAAGAGGGAGAAAATTAATCTTCTTAGTGGGGTACAGGTTTTGCTGGAATACGTCTTAGAGATGAAATTGGCTGTCAGGATAGAGACAGTCCCTTGCATCTGTTACACTAAGATAGTTGGGTCCCCTCCCTACTTACCTTTGACTGGCCTAAATCTTGTTCTTCTTGGCTAATTACTCAGGCTGGAAAAACTACATTATAGCTGACACATATCTTCCTTTTATCCTTTTTCTCCCTGCCCTCAAGTTGTTACCCTCTCTATTTAACCAAGCTCATAATAGTCTGTCCTTTTATGTGTGTAAAATATTTAATAAGATATTTTTTCTTTTTTTTTATACTTATGCCTCAGACAGTTATGCATGTGGGGACCCTAAAGCTTTTATTGGACATGAAGTTATATTTCCATTTCCAAGTTTAGTTATTGGCAGAGCCAGAACAGAATTCTTTATGTACCAGATGTTATTTTGGCTAATATTAGGAAGAAAAAAACTTACTAAGGTAAATATACTCTAATATTACACATCCATTTCATTTAAAATTATTCCAAGAAATTCTGCCCTTCCATTGTCATGAGCTTCAAGTTTTGCCAATGATTATAGCATTAGGAAATGTTATTAGCATTAAGTAGCTCTCTTTTCTCATTACAAGATGGCAGTCTTCTATATGCCCACTTCGAGAATATGGCGAATGTGAGGGATGTTGACTTGATCCTTCTTTAAAGCGTGTGGGTGGACAAACTGGACTGCTTATTCTATACCCACAGCACTTGGCACCATAACCACTATAATAGGCATTCAGTAAGGCAAGCTTGTTGGAGGAATGTCGGATGTTAAAGGTGCTCTGTGAAACCAAAATAGGATGTGTAGTTGTAGTGCTATAGGAAACCCAGTGCTGATCCCACAGCTGCTGTCACAAAACAATTGATAAAATGTTAAACATTATTGTTAGGCTGTGGAATCCATTTACATATTTCAAATTTTAGTCAGGATCTGCTTGATCCAGGAGGTACATATATTAAAATCATAAAGGTGCACTGAATCCCTGACTCAGAGAGATGTTGCTGTTTTACAAGTGAGACCGTGGTGTGTCTAAGAGAAATTGTAGGCACTGATGATGAGCACGGTGGTGAGCTGGGGTCCGGAGGAAGAACCGTACATAGAAGCCTCTGCAGTGAGATGCTGACCTGTCCCCCATGTCACATCTCTAGATTATTTCAGATATGTCAGTGACATTAATTTCTGAAGAGGTTTTAGATGTTCTTTGGATGGAAGCGAAGAACCTTGGCATGTGGGGAACCATAAACTATCAAAATTTGTAGAGGGAATAGAATCCTAGGACTTCCCAGGGCTTTCCAACCAAAGCAAGCAAGGCGAAGCCCAGGCATTAGGAAGCACGGGGCCCTACGTGTGGAAAGTGCTTTTCCTGGGGTGGCCAGCAGGGGGCAGTGCAAATGGCCTCGCAGGGACTCACTGGAGTCACCTTTAAAAACAAAACAAAGGGAATTTCTCTTTCCTTCCAACAACGCATCCTGCTTTAGGGCATTAAGAAAAGCTAGGAGGAAGGCGACAGAGTCTTCTGTGACAAAACCACTTAAGGCCCATTCCATAAGACTTCATCTCCCTTTGCCTTCAGAAGACAGAGAAAGTATTGGTAAGCCGATATGAGAACGGGAGTTTTTCTTGTTTTCTGTGACTGCACTAGAAGTGAAGACTTGGGTGCTTGTCTTGTCTTGTATCCCCTGGGAGCAGCTGTATGCTGGCAGCAGGGTCACTGTGCCATTTGTTTTTGAGCAGTTGATCATTTCATCCCTGAACCAGTCAATCTTTCTTCAGGGCCCAGTGGTGACAGCTTGACACTGAAATCTCATTGGTTTGGTAAATAGAGTAGGGACGTAGGGTCAGTTGGATGGGATCCAAGCTAAAACAAGCTGTTGTAGATCTTAGTCCTACAGAATGATGGCATGTCTCACTGAAGGCCCAGTTTCTAAGCAGCGGGGTTAAAGTTCAATCTAGAGTGGTAAGAATCAACACCCAGAGCATGCTGGGGAAAATGTCCAGGCTATTAGAAAAGGGGCACCATTTCTGAATATTTGATCAATGATTTTTTTCCTTCCTTTTGAAAAGGGCAAATATTCCAAGTCCACTGTCTTGTCCTTTTGAGAGGATCCCACCCTGTGGATCCATGTACCTCAGGACCCGTGCACTGGACACGTCTCTGGCCTTCCTTAGCATGCTTCACAGTAGGAGGGAAGGTGGGAGGCAGCTTCTTCTTCACTCAGATTGTTACTTTATAAGTCAGGGCTCCTGTCAGGATCTGAGCTAAATATATTTTTAATTCTAACAATCAGAGAAGAGAGGAGCAGCCATAGTTTCTCCTGAATATGGCTTTGGTACATCTACCTGTGCCCTGAAGTACGTCTCCTTTGTAAGTCCTCTCTTCTGACCACTGGTCCTGAGACTCATGTTGCCAAGGCTGCCCTTGTTCTCCTTTTATTCCTCTGAAGATCACTGTGGAATCAGCTCACTGCTGCCTCACCTCTTTCCCTCCTCCCCACCTGCACAGAGAAGGGCAGAGAACTCTGGGAATGCAGGCAAAGAAGTCCTGGGGACAGTGCGGCTGTCCTAAGGGGCCTCTGTGTCCTGTACTTTCACTCTTCGTCCTGTTTTCCCTCCTTCAGAGTCCAGTGCTTTAGTGTTCAGAGGTTTTTGCTCCCTTCTTGAATTCCCACCAAAACTCGTTTCCTCAGTATATCTGCCTCCGATGAGTAGTAGTGTGATTAAATTGATTTAAAGTGTAAGTGATCATTTTGAAATCCTTTCAAAGTATTTGCTTGCACATCTCAGGTTGGAGGGACATTGCCCAGTAATCACTCGATGTGCTCAGGCATGGGGTCAGGGATGTAAAGGGGATGCCTTTAGTGTCATTAGAAGTGGGGGCAGGGCATTGTGTAGAGTGTGGAACTTCTCTCAAGAACCATGGGGAGCCCTGAACCCACACCCTTAGGAAACTGGGACAAGAAACACATCTACAACATGAGCAGACGACTTGTTTGGAATTCAGGAAGATGAGGACCACATTTTCCCTTTTTCTAACTATTCTGGCTTTTGCACTAACCTCCAAGCATAAGGGCAATGGCCATCACAAATAATGCTTCCCAGTTTTCTCCAACACACTGTGTGATGTCGGGCTCATTCATAACCCCCTGAGAATCTTCTTGAAGGAGGGATGGTATGTTACCAGTTCAGTATCTCCCACAACTCCTGGAATGGAGTTTAGCACAGAGCAGTGCTCCATATTCAAATACTGGATTAACTGGGTTCGTCTCAAAGGTCAAGTCTATGGAGCCCATTTTCACTTGTTCTCAGTATTTCTGTGATTTACCTGTATTTATTTATCACTCTCTCATAATATGAGATATATTGTTTTACTCTTCACTCCATTACTGTTTTTGCTTGTTTATAATACAGTAGACTCTCAGTTAACCGGCACCCATGGGGATCGGTAGATGCCGGGGATATGTAAGTAGACTCTCCGTGACTGGAACTCAAGCGACTGGCACTCTCAAGCAGTGGGCAACATTGTTTTATTGGTTGCTTGAGATTTTGCTGGTTGCTTGAGAGAGCCAGTTGCTTGAATTCCGGTTAATGGAGAGTCTACTGTATATTACTTAGAAAGTATCCTTTCCTTAGGTGCAGAAGACTTGGGAGACAGGCACTTCCAATTCTGCCTCCCGTGCCAGTGTCTTCAACACGAATTCCTTCTTCCTAGAATTGGGCGAAGTGAGAGATGGAAAACCTCCAGGGGAGATTAGTTCTCTTCAGGAGAAATGCCAAAGCCCAACTCCACCACAACTTTTTCTTCCATTTTTCTAAAATAGGATTCAGAAGTACTTATTTGATTTCATAAAAGCAGTGAGCTGTGGGTAAACCCTTGCTCAATTACCACGGCCCCGCAAGGTAGATATTGCATATCCTGAATCATGCAGTTTGTGAGAGGGCCTGTTGTATGGTTTCTTGTGTTAATGCTCAATACGGGACTCGTGTGATTTGCCTGTACAATCAGAGGTTTGTGTTTCAATTTATGCGTTAAGTAAAACAGTCCACATTCACAAAACTCCAGATGGACCGTGTCTCACAGGAGCTGTTGGCCAGGGCTCCCAGAGTCACCAGCAGCTCAGCTTTCTGTAAAGGTTCTCCCAACTGGCTCTCTGCGTTGGATTTCAGAATAGCAGAATAGCGTGTCTTTCTATTCTTTTCCTCCCTTTTTAGAACTTAAGCAACTGTATCGCAAATACTTATGTCTAATGTGAAGCATCACACCTTTTATATAGGTATGATTGTACTGTATCTAAATTTTTTTTCTTATCTCCACTGCCCACTTCAGCCCACTTCTGCTCATCTCTTCACCCCACACAATTTAGAGTAACTCTTTTTCCCTCATTTTGTTGCAGTTCTTAGAGATGAACAGTAGGTGGCAGTAAAATTTCAAACTCAAAGGGCGGTTAGGGGCCTTCTCAGCAAACTGATTAAGTAGTGTGGTAGAAGAAATTGAATTGCCGGCGATAAAACAGGTATTTTTGAAATGCCAAATATAAACACAGAACTTATTTAAAAAACACACAAGATATTTCAAGTACAGCTCATGTGGGGATCATCAGTACCTATTTGGGTAGGAGAACCTTAAAGAATAGGAAATTATGAGAATGAAGGGAATTAGTGAAAATTTACATCAAATGAAGGACTCACATGCAAACCTTATTATTTGAGTTCTGGGACTTATTTCCTTACCTCCACACAAGTGCCCACCTCTCTCTCCTTCCTTCAATTTTGCTCTTTCCACACCCCTCCCCTTGTTGGTGGTGAATGTTACCTTTGAGGCCATTTGGCAGTCCATGAATGGGTTTGTGACCACTTGAATAGAGAATGTGTTTGTCTTGCTCTCATTTCAATGCCACTTTGTGTGGCTGCTTTAACTTTCATCTCTCCTGCTCTCATCCTCTCCGGCTCTCTCTTTTACTATATGTACTTTGTGCATGGTCTTCATGGCAATATTCATAATTAGAGGGAGGAAAAGCAAACAGAGAGAGTACTGTATAGTTGATGGAATTCTCAGTGCTATGGGGTTTGGGGTTCTATTTTTCCTAGTTAGAGATGCTTTGGGGCTAGAGTAATGGTGGTAAAGTTGTCGCCTACAAGACCTATGATCTCATATTTCTCCCTCAAGCCCTAGAAATGATGTCATTGACTGGACATAGCAGTCCTCTGGGCAGTGCGCGTCCCTGAGGGCAACAAGAGAGAAAAGCTATTGTCCAGAGATAATAATCTGCAGCCACGCTTTCAAATCACATTAAATCATGCTTTCACTTACTTGATTTAAATGAAACTTCTTTGTTGATAAACAGGAAATAAATTGAACGTGTGTAGCCTCATCACTTCAGGGTGAAACAGAAGAACAATAAAGATGGTGTTTCTGTAGCCATGGTATGCACTCTTGAAATGTGCCTGGGAGGGGTTCCCCGCTGGGAAATAATTTCTTGGGAGTTTGTTAATAGTCATCCAACAATAATGGTTGGGAAAAGAGTCCAACCTGGGCAGTTGTGCCCAGACTTGAATGTTCCTGGTGTTCTTCGGTAGGAACAAGAGCATTAGCACATGATGGGAGGCTGGTTTGCAGACCGGACTCCACCAGAGATAAATTCAGAAAGTTCTCAGATCTGCGGTCAGGAGAGGGAAAAAGAAATAAGAGTAGAATGACAAAGAAGAGAGGATAAGAACATTCTGAGCTGATCTAAAACTAGAGACCAGAGGCCTCTCTTTCTCTTCCTGAGTAGGACAGACGATCACCCCATGCTTGTAGGAAACTGTTTTTGTTGTAGTTCTCACCCTCAAAGTTGGAGGGCAAAGCAGAAAGACAGGCAGGAAAATTAATGAGATATGCATAGAAAGAGAGTGGCTTTCAGTGTGCCTATTTCTTTGTTCCCCAATGAGGACTTCACAGCCAAGAAACAGTTCATTTATTTGTGGCGTGCCGAGCGGAGCGTGGAGATATCACAGCTCTGGCTTCCCCTAGCATTCCTCTTTTGTTTTCTCTATGATTCCATGATGATAACCAGGAAGTGAAGGGACCTGGCTCCTCCCACCAGGCCTGTGAGTTGGTGGGAATATCTTAGAACTCCTCTCCCCCATCCACACTTTTAGAGAAATACTCTATTGCTGAGTATTTTCAGAATACAGATCCTTGCTCTTGTGCCAGTTCAGACTTGGCTTTAAACCTGTCCTGTGTGTTTATTCCAAGCTCCCTTCCCTTTGGTGACTCCATCCTTTGGCCAGCTCCCCAATCAGGGGATGGTTTAGAAATGCTGAGTAGAGGGTATATATGTTGGGAACACTGGGAAGGGAGATAGACATGCATTTGTGGGGATGGTAATAAAACCATGTAGATGGGTCCCCAGTAGTCATCTAATTTATCCTCCATGTTTAGTCAGTAGACTAAAATGGATAGTCCGTTGACATCCTTCAAGGAAGGAAATAATATAGAGAAGGGTCAAGTAGGAAAGCCAAGGATGCTATTGAATTAAAACCATGGAATGAAAAGAAAAGCAAAATATTATATACAGGCTTTTAAAGTAGAGTCAGGACAGTATTATTCAAATAAAAGAAGATATTGTGCTAGGATGAGCTTGTAGGTTTAGAGAATTTCACTGAGCTTGCCAAGAAATGCAAGTGTCTAAATCATACTGCAAATCATTATACTACATTATGAAGACTGCAGTAGTCATGGTGCCCATCATCTAAAAAAATAAATAAATAAATAAATAAAAACAATAAAACATGATAAAAAGTGAAATACTTCTTAAAGACTCTTACCTTCATAAATAGAATACTCTTTTGCTCTTGTGTATTATTACTTTGCTGGTAGTTATTTTGGAAATATTTAGCTTGTGATGGATAAAAACTCGGCACATTTTTCAGGGTCCTTAAGCCTTGCAGTTGATTTACTTGAAAGGTTGGAAGTCTTGAAGGGAAGAAACAGTGCTGATGGAAGACAGTCTATGGGTTGTTTGTTTATTTGGTTTTGTTTCTTTGTTGCTTTCAGTTTTATATTCCACATATGAGTGAAGTCATACAGTTCTTTGTTTTTTCTGTCTGGCTTATTTCACTTAGCATGATGATCTCCAGGTCCATCCATTTTGTTGTAAATGGCAATATTTCATCTTTTCTTATAGCTGAGTAATATTCCATTGTGTGTATGCACCACAGCTTCTTTATCCAGTCATCTGTCACAGGGCACTTTGTTTGTTTCCATGTTTTGGCCACTGTGAATAGCGCTGCGATGAACATTGGGGTACATAAGTCTTTGCGGACAAAGGTTTTCAATTTCTGGGGGTAGATCCCCAGAAGGGGGATTGCTGGGTCAAATGGTAGCTCCATTCCCAATTTTCTGAGGAACCTCCACACTGCCTTCCACAGTGGTTGTACCAGTTTGCACTCCCACCAGCAGTGTACCAGAGTTCCTTTCTCTCCACATCCTCTCCAGCACTTGTTATTCCTTGTCTTGTTGACAATAGCCATTCTCACAGGTGTGAGGTGATATCTCATTGTGGTTTTGATTTGCATTTCCCTGATAGCTAATGAGGATGAGCATTTTTTCATATGTCTGCCGGCTATTTGTATTTCTTCATGGGAAAAGTGTCTGTTTAGTTCTGCCCACTTTTTAATTGGGTTGTTTGTTTTTTTGTTGTTAAGTCTTATTAGTTCTTTATATATTTTAGATATTAGATCCTTATCTGATACATTATTTGCAAATATTTTCTCCCATTCAGTTGGCCATCTCTTTGCTTCGTTGATGGTTTCTTTTGCTGTGCAGAAGGTTTTTAGTTTGTTATAGTCCCATTCATTTATTTTTGCTTTTATTTCCCTTGCTTTGATGTCAGGGTCATGAAGTCCTCCTTGAGCCCTAGGTCTATAAGTTTAGTACCTAGGACCTGCAACAATAAACTGTATGGAAGACAATCTAAATAACTACCTTTCAGTTTCTTAGAGATTCTTTGTGTCTTCCATGACAACAAGGTGTCATACAACGCTGTCCAACATGGTACCCACTAGTGAGTGTATGCTTTATATCTCATTCCCTCAGATCCTTGATACCAGTATACATTAGTTTGTAAAGTGATTTTTTCCAAGATATTATACCTGTATTTAGGTAGATTGCTTCATAGTTTCAATCTTTTCCTTGGAAAAGAACAAACACCCTACTGGGGACCTTGGAAACATTGCCTAAGCTGACTGCTTCAAATACAAAAAAATTTTTTTTAAGTTTATTGTTTTATTTTAAGAATTCAAGTGACTTTTGCTTTGGGATTCATAATATGGCTGTTCCAGTTTCTATATAAAAATAGTATTATAATTTTACCAGTTAAATTACATAATTCCCTGTATAAAAGTAGTAGTTTGTTTTCCTGGAGCTTTCCTCATTTTTAAGTTCCCATGCATACCCTTGTTTGAAAAGTGTTGTCTTCATTTGAAAGGAGAGAAAAGCATGAATATTCTACAAGGTTAACCTTGGCAAGCAGACTGTTACCAGCAAAATTCATAGACAAGTAAATCAAAGTAAAAAAAAAAAAAAGGCAAAGCAGTTTCACAAAGTTTGAATGAATGAATAAACAAACGGATCATTTCTTAACATATTTTAATTGTATTCACCTTCTCTCCATCTCCTTTCCCCAGAGCAGCCATGACAGTAGAAAAGGCCCGTGAGCCTTCCCTGTAACTCACTAGTTCAGAGCCTCTGGGCGAACCTTTGTGCTTTCCCTCTGCTGTGGTGGTGTAACTGTATTTTGATTGTGGTTTTTCTTCTTTAACTTTCTGTTCACAGAAGGCTTTATTTTCATCCCTTATTCCTTTTACCCTTAATACGTTCTTTCATCCCTCCTCACCCCATTCTTCCGTTTCTAAACTTCTCAGATATCTGATAATAGTTTTTACCTGCTTCATGACATCATCTTTTTAGAAAGTCCCCAGCCTCCATTTGTTTGTCAGCACATCCTTGTCCTGCTTCCTTCTTGCGGTGTTTTTCTGTAGATACTGTGCTGGTTCCTTTTTTGTTTATTTCTCCTATTTACATTGGGTAAATTGTTTTGAGAACAGTAGTTTGGGATGGATAATTAGAGAGAGTTGGTTGGTGTGTTTCTTAAAAGCTTGACTTTGGATCTGTCTTCGAACTCTTTCTTAGCAGTACTTTATTAGAATTTGGTTCAAGTTCTGACTAGCAGGACATGGGACTGACTCAGGGCAGAGGTGCATGATGTAGCTCACGTCACTTAAGTTGACTGAACTCGAAATGCTCTCTGTCTCCCTGAAACTTGGTCCAATCTTACTACACTTGGTAGCTCTCCTTCATATCTGATGAACAGGATCCAGTTTACAGGCCTCTTCTAGTTTAGTAAAAAATGACGTTCCTTTTACTGTTTCTGATCCTGTTTGTTTTCCATGAATTTGAAAAATAACTGAAGAGCAGAGAAATGAATGTGGAAGTTCACTATCATAGTCTTTAACATATCTTCTGCCTTTATTCTCGCTTTTTTGTACTCTACTCTCCACAGCCTGCCGTTTAAAAGCCCACATGAGAATGTGCGACCTCTCTGCTTCAGAACCTTGCACCATTTAGCTTAGAAGGTAAATTACAAGCACTTCAAAGTGGCCCCTCAGGCCCCGTATGAAACAGCCCCTACCTCTTCTGTTTCTATTACTCCTTTACATTTTAGCAACTCTGAGTTCCTTTGCACATGCCTGTTGCCTCTATGGAGTTCTTCTCCTTTTGTACTTACCTACTAAGCTTCTACTTATCCCACAAAGCCCAGCCCAGAAGGCTCTTGCTTTCTGAAGCCTTTTTTTTCTCTTTTGAAACAATTGGTTTCCCTTTCTTCCATGCTACCTCTTTACTTCATGTATGTTTTGATCATTGCATTTTATTCATTCAATTGTAATAATTTATTTACATATTTTTTTCTCCTTCACTAGATTATGAGATCCTTGAAACTGATATCTTGTTTCTCTTGGTATCCCCATGACTTGGCACAGGGCCTGGTACTTAATAGGGTCTCAAGTAATAATTATTACTTAGGTTTTGAATCAACGCAAATTGAAGGATTTAAACCTGAATAATAATTTCCAGATTTAATAAAATAGGAGGAAGATTTTTAAACATAGGACTTGAGTTTTAGTTTGTTGAATTTGAATGAAATGTAAATAAAAGTGTGAAAACCAAAACAAATAAAATAATGCAAAATAAAATATAAATATTCTACAGATCGTAGTAAAAGACGAGTGATGAGGGAAGTCATCCTGAGGAAAAAACCTGGAGTTATTTGAACACGAGTCATAGTTTACACTGTGAGGGCAGTTGTTATCTCCCAGACAAGGTGTGTATTTAGGAGAAATAAACATTCTCGGACAGAACACAGGTCTTCCAGGTGTGGTGGGAAGAAGCTGCGAGCTCTCATGTACTCCTTAGTCATCAGGTTGAAGATGATTGTTCCTGGAACTCAACCCCTCTGTTTTAAAAATAACTACTTATATTGCTGATTTCACAATATTTCTTCCCCACTGAGCTAAGTTCTATAAAACTTTTTATGCACATTTCCAGGCATAATGTATGATGTACATGTCTCAGTCATATAATTTAGTGACTCGTTACAGTGAAAGGTGAAATACTGAGTGAGGATTGAAATACTCCATATGTCTTGAAATTCCACAAATCCAGGCGTGTGGGAGACATTCCACACAGAAACTCAACGTGACTAATCCTTAGAAAACACTCTGAAATCGATAGTCCTTTCCCACTGCCTGGACATACCGCAGAATGCATCCCCTTGGGACGTTAACGGAGCCATCTGGAACTTTTCAGATTTAATATTAGTGCTTTGCTTTTCCAGAGAGGCAGCACAGCCCCCACTGTCCCATTCCTCCACCTGAGACACCGAGTTGTTCATTGGCCTGAGTTTTTCTTTGTTCCTTTAGCTCTGTGACAAATTAATTGCCAACAATCCAAGACATGTGTTGGCTTACTTCCCATCAGAAAACATCAAGAGTGAGGACGTTTCCTTGTTGCTGACTCTTTTATGCCCTGGGCAACTTAAGAAATTATCTCATATTATTTTAATATGTTTTTCTTTAGACCCACCTTCTAATCCCTTTTACTTCTATTCAACACCTTCTCTCTCCTCTTTTACTTTTCTAATCATTAAAGCAAAGTGTGGGTATCTGCATTGCTGGGTGCATTAGGTGTCTTTTGGCTTTGAGAGTGCCCACATTGTCACCAATATGGAGCTTCAGAGTCATTCCCTAGGCTCTTCCCTCACAGTTAGCCTAGGAGCTGGCAAACTTGGCTTGAAGGTAGTTTGAAGGTGACATGATGACTTTTTGAGGAGTTCCTGAATGTGTCTGAGTCTGAACACCAGTGTGGTAGGGCTAACATTTATTCAATTCAACAAACTTTAATTAGGGCCCACCATGTTTTCAGTAAGATATGGTCCTAGTTTTTCAGGAGCTCACAACGTAGTGGGGAAGGCCAGTGTGTGAATAGCATGAAAAGGGAACTCCAAGGAGAAGATAGATCAGATCCATCTGGGGAGGCAAAGTGGAGTTTCTCAAGCAGTGGACTCTGCACTGGTAACGTAGAATGACATTAGGTGCCTTCTCACTGTTCCCTGTGTCTATCTCCCAGATGCCAATTTCTCCCTACCAAATCTTAGGACCTTCTATCATTTTCACACACAAAAGTTTACTTGAAGAGACCAGTAAAGTTAAAATGATTAGATACTTTGCCATTGATGACACTACTGTATATTTTATACACTTGTGTTCACTCACATAATGGACAAAAATATTACTGACAAGTAGATAAAGTAAAGCAGCATCAAGCATCCCAAAGTAGCTAAAATTTTCCTTAAACCACTATGCATCATTCTTTCCACAACATTTGTCACCACATCTCATATGTATTAGTTATATTAACAGGTAGCTTTATTGCCAAATTCTTACATTCCCCTTGGACATCTTCCTGCAGAATGCCATGGAGCTGATTATCTAGAGGAGAGGATTCCTTCCAACAGATTTCTTGCTTTTCCCTTCAAAATTCTAAGACCCTTGAACCCAGTAATATATGTCTCTCTTTCTCCCTTGAAAAGAATGAGGTAGTAGTCAAGATTGTGTTGTTCAAGCTTGAGGGGAATTTACCCATAAAGTTGTGTTGGTATTACTCAGAGTAACTCAATCAGTAGTCAACTGGAGAAGACAAAATGTTTTTATTATGAAAGGGCTTGATATGCTGTTTCATTGCTATCTATTATCATTGAAGCTGAACCCCAATAGTATACACAAATTATTGATTTATAAAGTTTTGTAGGATCCCAATAGTTAGTTACCCTCTTCCCTCATCCTGATTCCCACAGGTTTAGAGACATATAGCCAGAAATATAGAGGGTCAATGTCATTCTCAGTCAAACATTAAATGCCACAAAGAATGGAAACAAAAACCAATAATGATAAGGATACATGACCTTTTTTTACTGTCCAAGATCATCGGTCTAGTGCTTAGTTACATCTCTGGCATTTTCTCTGGAAGCCAGGCTGTGGGCACTTAGTGACACTGTGACATCACAGGATTTCATCTATTATCATGTCTATGATTTCTTTTCCTGCGTGTGATAATGCCAGACTTAAGTAAGTTTGTGTAGTCCTGTAACAACATGCAATAGACATTTTACTAACATCTACTACTCAACCAATCTAGGTAAGCTTTGGGAGTTATTGATTGGAATATTCCATGCAACAAACATAGTACTTATACCGTCTACTTGATTGAATTTCTATTTAACTGAATTTTGGGGGTCTAGTTTCTATGACATTATTCTTTATCATTGTTGTACTTATTATTGGTATTATTTGCAAAAGATTTATCATGCTTATTATCTCATTTTAGGTCACCAGTCTCTTCAGAAGATCACGGTAAGAATCTGTCTTACTTGTACTAATTCAGGATTAAAAGTTGAGCTCTGGTCCTTGCATTTCATTGTCAGAGAGAAGAACTATTTAAGAAAATGTCTCTAAGATGTTTGCCTAGTATTTTTTTTTTAGTGTAAAATATCAAGCACTTTAAAAATCTTAATTCATTGTAGTTAAATTTAATGTCTTGTATTTCTTAAATTACATTACAACCATTTTGGTTGACAAATATTAAAGCTTGATATTTTGCCTGATTGTTGTCCCATCAGCAGAAATGTTTTGTGACTTTGGTCTAGCCATATAACTTCTCTGAATTACAGACTTTTTAAAATGGGGGTTTGTAGTGGATATAGTCCCCCAAAGTCCCTTCCAGTTTGGACACTGGGATTTGCACAGGGTGTTAGGAGTCTCAAATAAAGCTAATTGGTAACTTCTATGAGTTGTTACCCAACCTAGTAGAGTTATTTGCATTAAAAATAAACAACTATTTTATTCAAAGGATAAAGTGTATGGTTTTGTCACATTTACCCTTTGCAGTTGTTCATTCATTTAGTTAGTCATTCAGAAATGATCATTAAGTGTCTACAATCAGCCAGTTATGCTATACAGTCATGTTATACAAATATGCTATTATGGTGTGTGGTACAGAACTTTTACCCTTGAAGAATTTTATGGTTCTAGTGGGGAAGGGGGTGGTGAAATGGCATGGGCCTAGTATAATACAAAGTGAAATTTGATTGGTCTTTTAAAAGAAGGATAAACTAGTACTCTAAGTACCTCCCTTTCAAATATTCCCTAATTTAGCTAAGGGTACGATTATCCATTCAGGCCACCAAGTGAAAAACATGAAAGCTACTTTAAGATTCTGTCTTCATCCCTTATTTCTCCCTGGTCACTCTGTGTTTTTATATTTATTTTATCTCTGTTCTCCCTTCCATCCTCACGGCTTTGGTTTAAGGCTCTCCGTGTCTTACTTGGACCTTTAAAATTGTCTGTTGCTGTGTAGTCATACCTCTAGGTTTTCTTCCTCTAGTTCACTGCATACCAAGATGGCACCAAACTGATTGTTCTATGGTAAAAATCCACCCCCATTGCCTGTAAGATGAAGTCTTTTTAATAAACTAATAACTGTATTCAACTTAATGTGACATAGGAAGTCCTAAATGGTAGAATCTTTGTCTTCCTCTACTGCTTATTGCTTCTTTTGGTATCTTTTCCCTTTGATTCATGCTCTATATTCGAGCCATGCAGTACTACATCTAATTTCTGGAACTCACCATATTTGTGTTTCTCTACTTTTATCCATACTGTTCTTTCTGATCGAAAACTACTCCTTTTTGCCATTTACACAGTTGACACTTACATTTGAGACCTTCTTAATCATCTCATCCATTGTGTGAGCTTTCTGACCTGCCTATTATTGCATCTGATATTTTTCTTCATCCTAGAATTTAACACATACGTTTGATGCTTGATTTATCTCTCCCTCCTTCTAGACTGTGACTTTAATATAGGTCCCAACAAATGGCAAATGTTCAAAAGATGTTTATTAAATGAATGCATTTAAGAGAGAGAAAGGGAGTTTGGGGCAGGCCTCTTCTGCGGCCATATTGTAAAATCTCTCCCAGTATTGGGATGAAGTTGGATGTATGCTATGAAGAATCACAGGGCAAATTATGTTTAGACTCATTAAGTCAGAATTAGGCAATCAGTCACCTAATGATGACTTACTGTTCTGTGCTAATTTGCTATCACTGTTGGTATAACTAGGGTTTTTATTGCATAGTTAGAGGTCATTGGGTTTCCAGATCCAAATGATAAACTAAAACTTGTGTTTGGTTTTTATTTTGAACTAAGGTTTTCCTTAATGACTTTTGTTGGCTTTTATCTTCTAATCAATAGGAACTTATCCCCCATTGCAAAAATAAGTGGGGATGGAACTTCTGAATTACAATCCTGTGGTCCTCTAGGAATTCTTAAGTAGTTTTGAGCTATCAATAAGCATATGTCAATGATACTGGAAGTCCTGAAAAATGACTATCACTAGAAAGAATTAACAGCACTTCAGAGTTCATTATTTTAAGAACTGATAATATGATTAGTTGAAGAAACATTATCCAAATTAGAGGGCTTTTATATTTTCATAGCTTCAAAAAATTTGTTACATATTCACACCTCTTAGTTCAATTATGCAGCTTCAAAAAATAATTCAAATACATAATGTAAAATTATAATGGTGATTTATTTAATCTTATTTAATTTCTCATCATCATCTGGCCCATGTGTCCATAGGAAAATATTCTTATCCTTTTCTTTATCAACAAGATTTTCTCCTAGCACTTAAAATGTTTTTTATGTTTATACATTTTTAAGTGTCCATATTTTCTGTGGTTAGCATAAAATCTCTTAAATGTCATATCATTAAGCTTGCATTTGTACACAATAATGACAATTCAAAATACTTGTAAGAAAAGTAAGAAGTGGCATTTTTGCTTTCTCAAACTTATGAGTAGAAAAATTGAGGCACACTGGACAAATGGATTGTGAAATTGGAATATAAAGTCCTATGCCTCTTGAATTTCTGTTTTGTTTGCTTTCCATCAACGATTGCATATCTTCAAAACAAACTTCATTCTTGAGGTAATCTAATTTTCCCAAGTCCAATATCTCTGGCATCCTCAATTCCCACAGATTTCCCTTTCATAGAGAATATGCCTGAATATTGTAGCTGTGCCATTTACTCTCTCTGTTTCACTTTCGTATCTGTAAAGTGGGGCTAGTAATATCTACCCTGTCCACATCATGGAATGGTTGTGAGTGCAAAAGGGGAATTAGCTGTGAAATCACTTTCTAATTTATTTAAAGCACCCCAAACATAATGCTATTGTTGTCTGGCAGTGGACCAGGACGTGTAAGTTTACTAGTGTAGTGATGTTTGCTCAGCATTGCTTACTGCCTTTGAAAAGTTAGAAGATGCACTGGGGGAAGGTGGTGGTGGTGATGGTGGTGATGGTGGTGATGGTGGTGGTGGTGGTGATGGCAGTGGTGGTGATGGTGGTAATGTTGATGGTGGTGATGATGGTGATGATGGTGGAGGAAAATAATAATGTTTCCTTCAACATGGTTGTTAAATATTAAATTTTCCACTGGAAGCCTTTTTACATCTGGTTGAGGAAGAATAAAATGGTTATTGCACAGTTTAGTTTATAGTGCTAAAATAAAGATTCAGTTCATGATTAAATGTGTGATCATATACAACTGATGATATGGGGCATAAGTGAAATGTAAAATATTTCTATTTCTATAATATAGTATCAGAATCATTAAAAATAAAGGCTAAAATTTATTGAGTGCTTTATTATATGTAGACACTGTGCTAAAGTGCTTCAGCTACATTATTTCATTTAATTTTTCACAAATAACACTGCAGAGTAGATATTATTTTCAATTTTCTAGTCGAGAAAACAGGCTCAGAGTTCTTTTTTTTTTTTTTCAGAGTTCTTAAAAAGCTTGCTTAAGATCATACTAGTAATCTAGTATGTGATAAAGTTAATTTTCAAACCCAGTTCTAACACCTAGCTCTTGGTCACTTATTAGACTGACCCGATGCAATGATACTGTCCTATTTCTAATGGTATGTATAGTCAGCCTAGTTTCACTGGACTGAATTCAGGGTGTCAATAGGTTGACCATATGTCCCATTTGAAATGGGATGGTACTGATGTTTTCTGTCCCATTGAAAATGGGTGTCTGGTCAGTCTATCATTTACCCACCATGTCCACAGTAAACAAAAGAAATGATTGTCAGCATTGAAGTGAATTGATAGAATTATAGAGAAAAAAATTTTCTTTCTAACAAGAGTTTATTTACTACTGTGTCAGTTATTTCTTTTTAATGAAAAAACAAAACAGAACAAGAACAACATCTTTTCCCTCCTTCTGGGAAAGATTTGTCCCTGTAGAAAAAATAAATACCAATGTCACATTCTCTCATAATTACTTAACTGAGTGAAACCGAAGCTTTAGGGAAACCTGCCATGCTCAATCCCTGGGGAGACATTACATTTTAATGTTACATCTGGAAGCTGAAGTCCTACTGCTTGTCAGGAGATAAGCTTGGCAGTGATTGATTGCCCTGTCCAATGAGTTCCCTCTGCATTTAGTGCCTATCACTTCATCATTTAAATTGCTCCTGGAGCCACCTCTGCTGCTCAGGCTGCCTTGCCGCCTCCCAGCTCTCAGATCATGTTCTGTCATCTCAGCCTGCTTATTTTACGGTCCTCCCAGAATGCCTCTGTGCCAGTGCCCTGATGGTTGGTCATTCTCCGACTAATGTCTGTTCACTTACAAAATAGTTGACTCTTTTGAAAGGAAGTGGCAACAATTTGATTCTCCCTTGTATGTCTGAAGTAGCATCCCTCTCCTGTCCTGCCTCCTAGACCTGTTGGCAGTAATGGTTCTCACATTATAAGGCAGTTTTTTTTGTTGCATTTGTAACACGGTGAAGGATGATGGGAGTCCAGGATATCTGGAAATAAAATTGAAACAGCCACAATCACTAGCATAGTTGCCCAAGGTAGGTCAGGCTTGCAACTAATTTTACTTTGCAATAGGTTTGCAATCGGGTCAGTCTAATAAAGAAACACATTGAGGCCTAAAGCTCTTTAAACTTTAAAGCACAATAGCTATACCTTGGCTTAGTTACATCAATTCATTTTTATCTCTAATGTAAATATATATTATATATAATTTTACTAAATTAGAAAATATTCATGAATTGTGAAAATTTATCAGTTCAGTTTAAATAATAACCCAAAGGAACTACTGTGTGATTAGCTTAAGAAATAAAATATTTGTAGTAATCTGAAAGCTTTGTGTTTGCCTTTCTGATTACGTTCTCTTCCCTTTCCTAAAGAGCTAACTACTATTCTGCTTTTCTGTTAGAAATTTTCTTGATATTTTATCGTTTGACTACATATTTGCATATTCCACGTATGAATGTATGTTTATGTATTTCACATATGTGTATGTATAGTTTTGCTTATTTTTAACTTTTATAAATTGAATACTGTTGTAAACTTTTCTTCTGTAATTTGCTTTTTTTGTTCAGAATAATATATTTGTGATCCATTCCTGTTGATGAGCGCCATATTTATTTCCTTAATTTTTCACGTTCTGTAATACTTTCTTGTGTAAATGTCTAACAATTTAAATATCTACATTTTGCTGATGAATGCTTATGTAGACTCCAGGGTTTTGTTTCATTTTGTTTGTTTATTTTCTTGTTTATTTATTTATTTTTCTGTTGCCAACAATATCATTATGAACATTCTTTTTCATTACTCCTCTGCTGTCCATGTGGCAAGAATTTTCTAGGTTTTAAATCTGGGATGGCATAGTTGATGATAAGTTATACACACATTTAACTAATCACATAATTGCAAACTGCTTTTCAAAGTGATCGTTCTAATTTACACTCGCAACTGCAAAAGATAAGAGTTCCCATTGACCCACATTCTAGCTAAGACTTGATATTAACTGATTAAATATTTTTGACAGTTTGGTAGGAGTGTCAAATGTTATCTCATTGTGATTTGAATTTTCATTAAGTAATTAGACATCAGATTGAGCATCTTTTCATATACTTATAGGTCATTTGTGTTTAGTCTTCTGTGAAGTACCTCTTCACTTCTTTTGCTGAATTTTTCCACTGTGTTGTCTTCTATTTTAATGACTCATAAATATTTTTTTGTATGCTAGGTAAAAATTATTTTTTTGACTGTATGTTTTGCAAATTATCTCCAGTTTGTGGTTTATCTTTTCAAACTTTTTAAAAGTAGATATTCTTTAATTTAATGCAATCAAATTATTAATATTTAGTTTATGGTTTATATCTTTGGTATGTTCTTTAAAAAAATACTTTCATGGCATATTCATAAAGATATTGTCCCATACTCTCTTCTATAATTTTTATTGTGTTGCCTTTCATATTGTATCATTAATATCTTAGAATAGATTTTGTGGTTTAGTGAGAGATAAAAGTTCACATTTATTTTAATCTTTTTCATAGGCATACCCAGTCTTTACCATTTATTTCCTTCACTGACTAGCAAAGTGTGTTCTGTCTCCCCAAATATATAGATTTACAGATTCTTTTTTCTGTTTCAATCCATATTCTATTCTTGTATAATGCCGTATTATTTTAATTGTCCTAGCTTTACTGTAAATCTTGATATAGCATGTCTCTAGAATCACACTATCAAGTATTGTGTTGCAATTTTCATGGAAATTGCATGAATTTATAAATCGGTATAAAGAGAATCAGTATTTTCATGATACTAAGTCTTTCTATCCCAAACCATATCTCTTTACATTTAATTGACCTTTTTAAAAAAGACTAATTGGCATTTTAAAATGCCTACCAGTAGAATTTTTTAATTTTCTTCATGAAGAATATAGCTATCTTCTGTTAAATATATTCTTAAGTACTTTAAGTTTTAGTGATATTATGTTATATTTTTAAAATTATGTTTTCTAAGGAATCATTGTTGGCATATTAAAATGCAGTTGACTTTCAGAATCTTGAAGCAAGATTCTTGTTTCAAAATCTTGAATCAAGATGCCTGCTAAGCTTTTAAATTCATGAACTTTATCCGAAGGGTCTTTTAGTGAGGAAAGATTTTAGCATAGGCAGTCTATCATCTGCAAATCATGAGAATTTATTTCATTCTTTCCAGTTACTAGCTTTGTAGGTATTTTTCTAGTCTTTTCACATAGTATTGAATAGAAGTAGAGATATTCAGTATCATAGACTTGTTCCTGATCTCAAGTGGATGCCATCTACATGCCACCCATAAATGTGAAGTTTACTGGCAGGTGGTTGTGATGCTGGTGGTGGTGGCAGTTTTGCAGATGGCCTTTCAAGGAGTTTTTTCTTCACTCAAATTTGGGTGTTGAAATTTTTTGAATAAATGCTTTTCTATATCTTTTGAGATTATAATGGTTTTTTCTCCTTTGGTCTGTTATGATGGTATATGTCATTAACTGATTTTCTTTTTTTATTTAAGTATAGTGGATATACTGTATTATATTAGTTATAACAGTTTTGGGTATACAATATAGTGATTCAACATTATTATACCTTACAATGTGATCATCCACTAATTCTAGTAATCCTCTGTCATCATGCAACTTATCACAACATTATTGATTATATTCTTCTTCACCTTTTCCACCCATCCCTTCACCCTCTCCCCTCTGGTAATCATCCCTTTGGTCTCTGTTTCTATGAGTCTGTTTTCATTTTGCTTTGTTTGTTCATTTGTTTTGTTTTTCTAAATTCCACATATAAGTTAGATCATTCAGTATTTATCCCTCTGTGTCCAACTTATTTCACTTACCATAATACCTCCTAGGTCCACTCATGTTGTCACAAATGGCAAGGTTTTCTTCTTTTTCCTTGCTGCGTAATAATAATCCGTTGTATATCTGAGGGCTGTCTGGAAAGTATCCAGCCATGTAATATGAAAAATTGAGGCATTTACAGGATTTTTTTCTGGAAATCCCTTGTATATAAGAAAATATTTCATTTGTGTGTGTGTGTGTGTGTGTGTGTGTGTGTGTGTGACAGTTTCTTGAACTCATCCTAGAAAAAGTGCTACATACCTCATTGCTGATATCACTATGGTCACCACTGTGCACTTATGTTGGCAGACTGTACAAACAATTTGGTAAAGGGTCATAACCTTGGCAAATTCACAGACTTGTCACACACACACACACACACACACACACACAAAGATGTGATATATATATCACATCATTTTTATCCAAATGGATTAACTGCTTTTCTAATAGAAACCAATATTATGTGCATGAGATGAATTCAAATTGGTTATTATATTTAATCTCTTTTATATATTGCTGGTTTCAGGTTGCTAATATTTCCATGTTCATGAATGTGATTGGCTTTCAGCTTTCCTTTTTTATTTTATAGTGCTTATGTAATATTCCTAGCTTCATAAAATGAATTGGAAAGTATTTCCTCTTTTTGTAATCTCTAGAAGACTTTGTATAGCACTTGAATTATCTATTTCTGGAATATCTTAGAAGATCCCATCAGTAAAATTATGTAGGGTTGGCATCTCATTTATGGGAAAAAATTTCAATCACAGGTTCATATTCTTTAATGTTTATAGAGCTACCTAGATTTTCTATTTCCTCTTGAATCAATATTGGTAACTGTTTCTTAAATAATGTATTTTATTTAAAAATGTAATTCATTTATTTTTTAATTTATTGGCATAAATAGTTTTTTATAATATCCTCTTGCTATCTGTTTAATTTCTGTGAGATATAAGGTTATATCTTCCTTTTCATTTTTAATATGTTGAAGTCTCTATAATTATTTTGGTTGTCTGGATCTCATTTCCTAGTAGATTCTTTAGAAAAATTTCCTGAGGACATTATTTCCTGAGTTCTTCCATATAATAGCAGTTCATCTGGGCATTTTAACCTTGAAAATTAGTTGTGATATGTACAAAAATTATGGGTCACATATTCTTTCCTTGCTATTTTAAATATTCCATTTACTCCTAGCATAAAGCATTCTATCTGATGATAAAATTCTTCTTATAAAAGTCACTTCTTTTCTTTTGTCTAGATAACCAAAGGATATTTTATTTTCCTTTATTATCTGGTACTTTTATGAAAATATGCCTTAATGTAGATCATTTTGAAGCACTAATGTTCTCAGATCTATGATGCACTAAATGTGTAGTTTTAAATTTTTAAATTTCTAAACGGTGTTTATGAATTAAGTGATTATGTTTGTCCTATTCTTTTGCTTTGGTTTTTCTTCTTCAGGAACTCATTTAATATGTTCACTTTATCTTCTTTACCTATCTGCAACATTTCCCTATTTCTTTCCCATTCTTTTTATCCCTTTTCTTATGTCTTTTTGATTTTTAAAAGTTTTTTTCTACTATTCTTAAGGCTTTATTGGTTGAATTTATTTGTTACTGTGTTCCTTCTAGTTTAATCTTTATTTCCCAAATGATTTTTCTTTTATTTCTTATTCTTCCTTTATATCATGTATCATTTTCCTAATGTTTTTAAGCTCATTCGAAATAGTATGTGATTTCTTTTTTATTAAGCCTGAGATATGCTTTCACTGTCTGTAGGAATGTTATTGTTTCTTATTTTCATTTTTTTCCTAAAATAACTTTATATAAGATTTTACCTCATTATTTTTCTTTTACTATTTTTATATAGAATTCGTTTATCTGAATTTTAGAAAGAAAACTATTTCAGTTAGCTAATGTAGCTTCAGAGAACTCTTTCGGTTGGTTTTGTGTGCTGTTGAAAATGCGGTCAGTTGCTTTCTCAGACTTCTGGCCTTGACCTCTATCCTCATTTTTATCCAGACCTCTTTCATTTATTTCCATTGTTTCTGTTTTGGTCAGTGTGTATTCTGCTCACAGATGTTTACCTTTAGTTTGGGTCCTGTCTTTAGGGTAGTCCCAGAGGTCAGTTTTAAATGTTCACAGAGCCTACAATGCTCTAAGTCAAGCTTGTCCAACCCACAGTTCACAGGCCACTTGCAGCCCAGGACGGCTTTGAATGTGGCACAACACATGTGCATAAACTTCCTCAAAACATTACGAAAATTATGCATGGAACTTCTTTTTAGATCCTTGGCTATCATTAGTGTTAGTGTATTTCACGTTTGACCCAAGAGAATTCTTCTAATGTGACCCAGGGAAGCCAAAATGTGGACACCCCTGCTCTAGGTACTTGAATCCTTATTGAGGGGCCCTTGTACTTGTTTGCCATGGGGATGGGAAAAATCTGACCATTTCTGTGTTTCTGTAGCTGTTCTCATATTGGCCCACTGGACTGTTCAGTGAACACCTGTTGGTTGTTTCGAGGCCATCAGATACCCCACTGCCTCCCTGTGCTTTCTGTGTGGACACTGATAAAATGCAGGTCTTTTGACTGTTGGTGACTTCTCTCTACCAACAGTAATTTTGAGGTTTAAAAGGATACCATGTTACCTTCTTTTGTTTCAAATGTTATCCCTATGTTTTGGTTCTTCTACCTAGTTTCTCTATATGTGGAGATTCTACCTGTAACTATTATCATCTTCCCATATTTCTTGATAATTTTTACCTAGCATTTCAATTGTTTAAATTATCAGGGAAGTTTAGTGTATGTCATTCCCCTTATTATATAAAAGTTAAGCAGCGAAAGCATTAGATTTTTAAAAAATTTTTTATGATAGCTCCTTTTTTGAAAGACTAATTGACTTTTGAGAAACTAAGGTTGAGGGGATTCATGGTTTGGGTTTTTGCATTTTAGCAAAATAATTTCAAGTACTCCTTAAAATTTATTTAGCATAATATACTGTTATATGTACTTAAAAGTTAAAAAAAGGTCAGCATTTATTAAAACTTAGTAAGTGCCAGACAGTGTCCTAAAGTATGTTCCATTGAGGCTTAGAGTGGTTCAATAACTTCTTTAAGGTCACACCGAACTATTACCTACTTAACCAACTACTCTAAATATTTTGTACACATTTAATCTTCACAACAGTCATAGTACTACTATTATTTCCATTTTACAGATGGGGAAACTAAGGCACAACCTATTAGATAACTTGTCCAAGGACACATGAGTAACTACTAAAGATTAGAAATGGGCTTCAGGTACTCTAGATCCAGACCCTATTCTTAGTCACTCCATTCTACTACTGTCTCTCAATAGCATTGCTGAGATTTGCTGAGATTTGAACTCATGTAATAAGAAATTATGTTTGTTGAATGGAGACTTCATAATTATTGAGTAGATATTGATTATTAAAGGTAAGGGTTTTTGTTTTGTTTTTTTTTTTTCTTATCAGTGAGCAGTACCCTTGACACATAAGAAGAATTCAAAGATAGGTTCTTGATTTACTTCTCCTACCTTCCTACTTCCTTACTCAAGGAAATTCAGATCTGATTTCCTATCAATAGCACTCATTCTTAAAAAGGTAGAATTTTTTGAAGGTAGCTATTTCCTTAAGGGGAATCACCTAGAAAGACAATTATTATGACAAGAATAATAGAGTTGATTGAGAAAGTCTAATGTTTTCTCCTTTGAGTTTCTATAAGCTATTAATTAGCAAAATGTGATGAGTAAACTTGGCTAAGGACACAGATGGAAACATCTGCAGATTTTTAATTGCTAAGAAGCACTTTTCATATTGGCCATCACAGCGTGCCACTTTGCAATGACTTTGGGCTGGCTAATGGGAAGTTGCTAGAGTGTTCTTTTCTGCCCCGTATTCAGTTGCTGGCTAAGGAATCCCCCCATTGGTTTTTTAATTAGATGCAAATGTTTTAGTGCTCACTTTTGAGGCTCTTCCTCACCCTGGTTTAGCTCATGCTGCTTTGGTCAGTTATGTCTGCTCCCTGCTTGTGCAGACCCCACCTCCCTACTCATTCAGCTCCTACCTATGCTCTCGCAGATCACTTCCTTTGTGCATTGTCCTTCATTTGGGTCCCTTCTCATGGCTCGTTAATTCCCATGTCTTGGAACCACCTCCATAGATTCTAAGGACAAACAATGATGAGTTTTCCTGACAAATGTCCCTGAGTTCACCTTCTCTATTCACTTACTGGTGTTTTTTGAGTTTATTCCAGTTTTCCCCCCATGGGTAGTGTTGCTTTTATTGAACTATAAGCCCCATGAATAGAGATATTGCCCATTCTAGGCTGTGCCCTGGTACAGAATTGAGTCCCTCTGTACAAGTCTCACTTGACATTTGCTGCAGTACGTGGTATTGGAAAACAGAAACTTCCAATATACATCTTTGAATTCCATTGTTGCCTCATTAACATTGCTCCATGTTGTGGAGGATAGGTTAGTCCTGGTCCTTTTCCAAAGAAATTGACTTACAAATGTGCTGAAAAATGGCCTATTATGGTGATCCCACTGGGTGCTCCCCAAAGACAGTGTGAAAGGAAGGGAATAAATGACCACATGCTTTTTCTTGGCTAGTCTTCTTTCACAAATCCTAGGAAAACAGACAATCACTGCTGATTAAAAACACAAAATAAAATGGAACAAGCAACCAAAACAAAACAAAAACCTCTAAGCTTTCCAGGTTATATTACTTTATCCATGTCCTAATCCTACAGTTCTCTCATCCCCTTTATTAACTCTTGCTGTTGATTGTAACCACATAATCCTTTGATCCTTTGGAATGCTTTGTTGGTGATCATTATCTAATTATCTTTTGAAGCCTTTTTATACATGTATGTGTATGTGGGGGGGGGTATTCTTTACTAAGATTGCCTACAATTTTGCTTTAGATTGCCTTGGGCCTCAGAGAATATTTAGGTTAAATAAAGTATTTAAAACATTGCAAAATAAAGAAGTAGCAGAAAAAAGAGAGGAAGGGAAGAAGGCTAACCTGGTTTGCTTTTAAGTGGATAGATAGGATGGTCACTAAATAGCCTGATTTGTCATAAATCCTCTAGCAGTGAGGCTATCATAGATTTCATTCTACAGGTAAGTTACTTATGCTACACTAGTAGATAAATGCTTAAAAAGGGAATGTTAAATGCCTGACTTGGTCCCAATGTAGTCATCTATGTTGGCAGAAATGAAGAATCCAATTGTGCTTACTTTTTGAAGTTTACTGTTTAAGATTTTTACTGTATGAAATGATATGAGTCTGGGTTACACTAGTGCCCATGTCGTCAAGGGGCTGGGCAGGTGCCCTGAAGTTGTCATTGTACTGTCCTTATGGGAGGATAGCTGTTACTCCACTTGTCTGTTTTCTACTTGACTAGAAACCCTAATATCCAATGAAAACTTTTTCCTCAGTGTGCTCCAAGTAAGGCTTATTTTAAGGCAAGAACTGGTGACTGGTAGCCCTGAATCATGATATCAGCCTAAGTATCTCTTATCATGACTGCCAAGGTAAACTATTAGACTTGTTCAGCTTGTTCCTAGAGGGTTAGTCCTGGATATGTTACTTCAACTTTCAGTATCTTGGAAGCATTTTTTCTGGGTGTGTTTTTGTTTGCCCAGGCTTTCTATCACAGCTCCTTAAGCCTGTGCTATCCTTGATAGAGCTGTGAAAATATTCATCAGCCCAGGTATTTTACAGAATATTGAAGGCAACTAACTACTTTCTGTTTTTTCCAGCCTTCTATGTCATTCTTCATTTTCTGGTTCCATTTTAGGTGCCCAAAATTTTAAAGTGTGACTTTCTTAGCTTCATCCACCATCCCTTCCCCAGCCAACGTAACTCCACACAACACCTAGAAGCAGTTCATTACTATAGCACTTTTCTCCCCAGTGCTGCAGCTTTATTTTTTGTAGCTTCCTTTATCAGAGCCAGAAAAGTATAGGGCATGGGGACAACTATAAAATTGCACCTTTCTGAGCTTTCATAGCACCACTAATGACACCATAGCACTGTTTAACAGTCTATATGAAGGGGAACCCCCCCAGAATTACCTTCTGGAGGGCAGGTCCCTTGTAGTACAGGCTTCCCCTGTAGGTGAGTGTTCTAGGAGCCCACTTGCATCCGTGTACCAGCTGGCGGTGGTGTGAGAGGCTGCATTTGGCTTCCATGAATTTTTTTTTTGGAGACTCTTTCAACACATTTGCCCATTTCATGAAGGGTGACTTCCATGAACAGCGTGTGGCATGACAACACACCTGCTCACGCTACGCTGAGTTTGACCAAAAACAGCATGACCCCCATGCCCCACCCTTTCTTGTCAACCAATCTCACCCCAAGTGACTTTTTTTTGTTTCCCTGGATGAAAAAAAGTCCTCAGAGGGAAACCTTTTGCTGGTGTGGAAGAGGTGAAACAAAAAACAGCAGAAACACTAAAAGGCATCAAAATTGACAAGTTCAAAAACTGTTTTGAGCAGTGGAAAAAGCGTCTCAATAGGTGTATTGCATTAAATGAAGAGTACTTTGAAGGTGACTGTAGTTTAAACATGTAAGAATAAATACACATTTTTTTTAATAAATAAATTTTATTTTGGGGGTGTCTCCCCTTAGCCAAAGAAGGAAGGTATTGTCTTTCATCATATTCTCTCCTCCTGGGTTTACATCTTGGTTTTACTACAGATTAGCTACTTGGCCTTAAGCAAAATGACTCAACCTAAGTAAGCATCAGTTTTTTTGAACTTAAAATGGGGGTCATGACAATGATAGTACATATCTAGTAGATTTATCATGAGGATTAAATTAGATTATATAAATAAAACATTTAGCTCTATACCTAGCACATAGTTTGCTTGCAAATATGAACAAAGAAAGGGACAAAGCAAGAACGTAAAAGTGCAGGAGATCAGAAGCCATCAATGTCAAATAACCAAAATGGGAATTTTTTTTCTAGGAATAGACCTGATCTGTCCTATTTGCTTGGACTTATGAAATTATTCAAACCTATTCTTTTCTGTTTCCTGGAAGAAAATATTTTCATGTAGCATTCTGGGAAAACAGTCACTTGATCAGGGAGAGTAGGGTGGGCAAGGATGAGAACCTTGGTCTTAGAGAGGGGAGAACCAGGCGCCAGCTGCACCTTGGGAGGTGCAGGTCACTTCTCTCAGGTCACTTGGGCAGGTCACTTCTCTCAGGCCTTGGTCTCTTCATCCAGTAGGCTGAGCTGGCTGACGTCTAAGGCCTCTTCTGCTTTCTATAGGCTCAGGCTTCTGAGCCAGGAAAAAATAGTGGGCAATGAAACACATCCTAAAATGCCATCTTCAATTTTGGGAAGGTATTTTGGAGATGCCTATGCCCTGCTCTGTCTGGGGCACGTGTGTGGAGTCCTGCAGATAAGTGCCCATCTATTATTTCTGCTTGCGATGAAAAACAGCACTGCCATGTCCACACCTCACCTTGTACCCACTTTCTCAAAAGAGAGCAAACCAGCTTGGCAAATGCATAAATGCTTCAGGCTTCTTTCACTCTGGTGGCTTTCTTTAACAAGTAACAAAATCCATTACTGTTTCATTAGGCAGCTCTACCTTTTCTCCTGACAAAGCAACAGCCCCTGGCTAACTGAAAAGGAGATCTGTAATCAGCCAGAATCCACTCACTTTTGCTCCGCCTGGTGACATTTCCACCTCCTCTTGCACCCTAGTTAAGTGAAGGCAATTATTTTAGCCATTGAAAAAAACAACTTTGAGTGGTGTTTTGCAAGAAGGCAAAGAGGTAATTTAAATCACACTGTCTTGGTAGCTGTTTGCTCATTTTCTCTGACCATTCTGCTTTCTGGTACCTTCTGTGACTGACCTTGTAGGCTTCTTCTTGTTCGCAGGAAGCATACACACCTTGCCTAAGTCATTCTTCGGGATCTGATTTCCCAACCATCTTCCCCTTCTTCTGTATAATTAAGCTCCTTTTATCTTTGAGGAAGAGGATGATAGACTTGGTCAAGGATGTATTCTGAAAATGGAGTTGCTGTGTCATTTTCACTGATGTAAAAAAAGAAAATCTTTGGCCTCACATCACTCTCTCTGAGTCCTGGAAGATATTCTACCCTCACCAGCACCTCCTTTTTTCTCTCTTCCTGCCTCACTTCTCCCCCCACCATATCAGACACCCACCTTTATCAAGTGAAGTCTCTTCCTCCATGTCTCTCTGCTGGAAGGTTCTCTACTGAAAACTCTCCTCCCATCTTGTCAGTGCAAATCTCCCCTTTTTGAACAATTTCTTACAACTTCCCTAAGAAATCATTTCAATATAACCCTGCTTCTTTAGCAATCAGGAGCTACCTTTGGATGCATAAATACATACCTGTTACTTAACAGAGAGTTATACTTTTTCTAATGCATTCCTAGGAAGAATGAAGGTTTAGTCTCCATTTTATTTCTCTTCACAGCAACCAGACAGTAAAATCTGCTCTGTAATAAATATCACTGAAGATTTACTTATGGATTGAAGCCTATTCTATTTTGTATCTTTTGAGCAAGCTTCAGCACTAACCATTGACTTAAGTCTTGCTTCTAAGATGTGATTGTCCATTTAGCATAATATTGAGTTATTTTTTATTTCTCTGAAATAAAATGCTTAATTTTCCTATGTTTCCACTTAATAAATCATAGACTGATCTTATAAGAAAGATTCAAAAGTAGCATTTTATTATAAATTAACTGCAAATACAAATTATCTTGTCTATCTTTACACTTATAAGCAGAGCCTGCCTCTAGGAATTTTATCTTTAAGTTATACACTTTTGCTATATGTGCATTTTGCTGATGGATGTCCCCAAAAGTGACCTTTACTATATTAATGCCTCCTTGGCTCTACTTTTGTTCCATTTTAGTTTGGGCTAAATCTATTCTTCTTCTCAGTTAAAAAGGCCTTCATGTTGTGGAGCGGTCAGGGTGCTGCCAGGCAGTGATAAGGTGCTTAATGTACATCCTGTTGACCGGACAACCCGTAAACCTCTCATCTCTTTGAGCTCAGAACACACTGATTTGTACTTGGATCCCAGCCTTAAACACCATTTCCCATGCAGTCTTGATGTTTGGTTAAAACCAATAACCATCCATCACTTTTGGCCACGTCAGTTCTGCTTGCAGCTATCACTGAATGAGATATGAGCACACTTTTTCAACTTAAGTCCCTTTTAGATGTCCTGAAGGACACTGCTGCCTTACAGCAAATAAATTCAAGAGGACCGGTGACGTGGAGGGTGGGGGTGAAGTCAGAGGCCCTGATGCTCTCTTTGAGGTCCGCTGCAGAAGTTGTGAGGTGCAGAGGTAGGCAGCCCTCCTCTCCTCAGCACCTTCTGCTCATCTGCGAGGCTGACAAGGGCCTTATTTGTTAGTTGTTCCACTTATTTTACCCTTTCAGGATTATGGCTTTATCACCCAAAAGCCAGGAAAGCAAAAATAAGCAACGTTCGTCAATATCAGTGAAATTCTCTCATTATCTGGGGATGAAGGACTCTTAGAGAATACTAGATTTTTTTTTAAATTCCCTATGTTGCTGAAGCAGTTTACAATGCACTAAGCATTATCATAGCTATTACTTTGTCCAAATGTTAAGAGGAGAGTGTTATATGTACAGTAATTATTTTGGGTTCATGAATTCAATAAGAAATAATCAGATTAAAACCCTTTACAAATATGAAAAATCCTTCCTGTTGGTGGAAGCTTAACATTTATTGAACAAAAATACTTGATAGGATTCTTTAATATTGGTGCTGAAAATGAATTTATATTTTTCTTGTTTTAAGGGAACTGTGAGCTATTACTTTTGAAGGTGGTACTATAAAAAAAAGTTGACTTACTATATCCAGAGATGATAATATATCATCACTTAAGAAAACATTAATTTTGAGTTGTATAGATTCTCAAGAGGTATTTTCACAAACCCCTCTGGTTCCCCTGTGGCTGTTGGCACATTGATGCAGCTGGCTGAAGGTAACATACTATCACTGTGAATGAGTGTGAACCCCATTGACCCCTTAATCTGTGAACTAGTCCACCAACCCAATGCTCAAAGAAATTCAGTTAACCCATGAAATCTGTTTTAACACTGATCCAACACTTACTACTGCTTTTCTAGGAAGTACTAATAACATGCCTTATTTTTTAGTATATAGCTTTGATTTGACCCATAATATCAACATTTTTGGTCTACTGACATAGTTGCAATGGTGTTTCAGTGCATCTAATAGGCACCATTAGACACCAAAGAGATTTTAAAATGTTTCCAACTCCAAAATTGGCTGCCAGGTTCAGCAGGGGCCAGGAAAGTGGGCTTTCTTCCATTCCTTGATCTGGAGTTCAAAGAGTGTTGAAATGATAGCGAGTTGAATCACCAGGCCAAAAGTATCCACCAGGTACTTATGAAGTCCTTCATGTATTTCTTGTACTATAGAGTTTTCAGTGAAAGATGGAGTCTGGCTAAAACAAAGAGAAAGAAATAAAATAAAAACCTGGTCCTGTGTTTATGGCTTAATTGCAGAGATGGGGCTGAGACATGTGAAATGACCAGAGAACAATTTCACAACAACAGATAAACAAGTGAGATATTCGGGGGAGACATCTGGTCCCTGCACTGTTTGAAGCTCATTCCAGTAGTGGATAAGGGAAGGGGAACTGACTGTTTCTGAGGGGAGCATGTCCGGGTCCTCTGGCAGCAAGGTGGAGTTTTTCTGCCAGGAGAAAACACTGAATGAGGGTTGTTTGCTTTTTCTCCAAACAGGAAACCTCTTCCATGCTAATAGTAGCTTCAAAAGGATTGCTGCAGCAGATGGAATGAACCCATATACATTCATGCATTCAATTAACAGGGACTAATTGAATTTGAGGATTAACTTGTCATTAGAGAAAAGCAAAACCTATTTGTGTCTGCCATCTATGGTTACACTGACTAAGAGAGATTTGGCACAGGTGGTGTATGAATATTAGACCACTGCAGCACATAATGGCCTTTAGATGCCACTGATGGATTCATCCCAATGATAATGAGATGGTAAGATGGTAATAAGATATGTGAGATATATGCTCTGCACCTCCACTCCATATTTCAGTGATGGAGGAGAAGCTGATGGTGGAGTGTGAGGGATACAAGACTAGAGCTTAGCGATGGATTGTCCTCTCCTGCTTTTCTTCCTGCAGCCAAACAGCCTCTCCTCTCACATCTGATTGAAGGCAGGTTTCTGGATGAGCTCCCCTTAGATAGAACTCCTACTTCATTTCACCTCATCTTTGCCCTGTCTTGCTTCTTCCTGCTCTAGAAAGGTGATCCTCCAGAGAAGCAGTTAGCAGCCTTTTTAATTTTTTCTGCTGAGATATGACATAAAACAAATGACACTGCATGCAAAATGCACTTCCATAACAAAGGCTGTTGTTTATGGTCATTTCCCAATGCTCACTGAAAGTCAACACAACCCTCTGACTCAAAGCACATCGCAATGCACACGTATGACAAGATAGAATGCATTTTACCAAAGCAGCCCCAGCATTATCACCTGTCTCACACATTTATCTTCAAGATGATTGTGATCTTCTTTCTATGAGATAGGGGTCTGTGTCCTTTGTTCTTGACTATGGGCAAACTTGAGACTGTAGCAGAAGTGACGCTATATGGTTTCCAAAACAAGATGACTTCTGCTGGGCTCTCTTCGGGAAGGTTGCTTTTGAAACCCAGCCACCATTTCAAGAGGAAGCCCAAGCAGCCCATGGAAGCCCACGCAAAAAGAACCAGTGCTCCTAGCTGAAGCCAGCAGTTTGTCTCCAGGCATGTGTGAGCATCTAGAAAGTGGGCCACTCAGCTTTTAGTGGAGCTGCCCCACCTGGTGCCAGGTGGGACAGAGATGAACTCTTTCTGCTGAACCCAGCTCAAATTGCAGATGTTTGATCAAAATAAGTTATTATTGTGTTTTTAAGCCACTATGTTTTGGGATGGTTTGCTCTACAGCAGTAGAGAACTGACATAAATTTGTGTGTCATTATAAGAATAATCTTGAATCTGTTCTACTATATTACAAATATGTGCAGTATTTTACCTATTACTATTAACAAATAACTTGGTACATCTCTTTATCTGCTGTCACAACCTCCTCCAGGCCTAAATTAAAATGCAGAGGTCTTTAGAAATATTTAATTCCTCCTTTTCCTCATCTGATTTTGGACTTGTTCAATATGACTATGTAAAATAATATTAATTACAGTCATTTTCATGAGCTGCTTCTCATTTAGGCCTAATTAGCATAATAACAGTAGTTATCCATACCATTAGATGTGTGCTAGATTACCTTTGCTGTGTTTGAAGATTATACTAAATACCATTTTGGGGACCTAAGCTGTCACACTTTGTTGCTTATATACCATGGCTGGCTGCCCACAATGTAGAAAAATTGGACAGAATGCCTCTGCTAAGGGAAAGCTATGCAGAAATATGTGTGTGTCAGAGAAGTGGACAATTGGGCAACTGACAGTGCAGGCTCTCTGGTGGCTAAGCAATACGTAACTCTAAATACAAGAAAAGTATGAGACTCCAGTGATGGTCAGGCCAAGGGGATTATGACATAATGTTTGCTCTGGGTGTGCTCACTATTCAGCGTCTCCTTTGACATAAAAGCCTTTGTTTTTAAAGCCATACATTGACTCAACTTCATTTTGTATGTGGTGCATTCATGAAACTTATTTGGGGTCATTTGTTTTCACTTTTGCTAACCCTGCTCTAAGTTAAACCAAGGAGAAATGGCATGGTAGCAAAAACTCTGACCTAGAGGTTAGAAACAATAAAATAAAAGAATATATAGAAACAGAAAATAAATAAATGAAAGTTTCTCTGTTTCTCACCTGGATTTTAACTATCTGTGTGACCTTGGAAAAGTCACTTCTCAAGACCCAGTTTCTTCCTACATGAAAGGAGAGGGTTAGACTAAAGCCAAATGCAGCTCTGGAGTCTGGCACATGACTGCTTCTGATGGGGCAATTTTAGGTTGTGAATCTTGCTTTGCAAGAAATTATTCAGGAGTAAAAAGTATGCAGAACTTGGCAGAGTAGGATATATATTTATGATTCTTAGTGAATCAACTGATATCCCCCCTAGGTCTCCTCAAGTTCTCTTTGTTCAGCAGTTTTTGTTTTTATTTTTAATATTTTTCTTCCACTATTAAAAAAAAAGATTTAGATGACTGCTATTATTAGCAGAAGACAAATAGTTTGGAAATATAATATTAATTTAAAAATTAAAATATAACTGAATATGAATGATTAAACTTTTTTAATAGACATAAGCACTCAGAGTTGTAACACTCTTTTATATATAATGTTATTTCAATTGACTTATTGAGAATTACAAACATATATATGGCTTGGCCAAGTTCTTTATACTTTCTATTCTTAAATATTTTCATACGCAAAGCACGAATCACAAACTTAAGCTATCCCTACGGGAGTAGTCATATGCCAAATTCTAGAACTGTAATTGGCCTTAGTCTAACTTTCTCATTTTGTAAATGTAGAAAGGTTCTTTTTCTGTGTAATGGGGTTAAAAACATCAGTATTCCATGGCGTTCTACCCAGAAGACTGTACTAGTCAGATTCTCTGTTCCTTAATTGCAAGACAGAGCCTCAGAAGAACTGATTTCAGCTTCATTTTCTTAATCAGAGAACTGAAGCTTGGTAACTTGCCCAAGGTTACAGCTAGTTAGTGGTGCCCACAGGACTTAAACTTAGACAGCCTGATTCTAGACTTAATTACAATATATCCCTTCCTAATTTGGACTTCTTGCCAACATGTCACCGCCCCGAGAGGATGGCGTTTATTTTGTTCGGTCATATCCCCATGTTCTCAGATGGAGCCTGGGAGGGCAGGAGCGGGTGGGCCAGCCTTCGGTTCCTGGGCCATCTCCTCCCTGTCCTGGTTCCAGGTGAAAGGAGCCCTTTGTTTTTTCCATGAACAGATGTCAGAGGACTGTTTGGAACCCAGGGTTTAGAGAGAGGGACGCAGAAGGAAGATGGTGATTTCTTCCTGGCAGCCCTGCCCTCTCAATTCCAGCTTTCTGTCTCGGGATGTTTAGTGGACAGCCAATTTTTGGAGAAGGCATAGCACCAAAGGAAAAACAAATCATTTCATGTAACTAATGATTCAACGACTAACCTCCAAAGATGACAGGCTTCTCAGTTCTCCACCCCCTTACTCTTCCTGTCTTAACTGCATAAGCTTATGTGATTTCATTGTCCAGGAAACTTATTATTCATCCACTCAGTAACCTTTATGTCCGATCAACAGTCTGACTTCCTGTGCTTCTTTGAAATGGAAAGCATTGTTTCTTCAGTATGAAGGAGTTTTGGAAAAGGCAGCAAGGCAAGCTCAGAGCTCAAGAAATAATAAGGGGTAATACTATAATCATAACAACTCATTATTTGTTTTTAAGTTTGATCTTTCAGAAGGTTATTATCTGGAGTTGACAACTAATGGATTCAAGCTCTCTTTATGCAGAGGAAATCTGAAACACCAGTGTTCATAGGGAAAAACATTAATCAGGACAGAGAAGTGGGCCCTGTGCCTAATAATGTTTGCATAATAGCTACCCTTGGGTGTATTGCTTGACTTAAAAATACATATTCATGCTTTCCATCTCCAGTACAATTGGAAATTATTTGTGGTTATGATTCTGTTGTATGAGCGTCTACTTGTTCATGGGGACTTTAGGCTGGGAGGCTGTTGGAAGTGAACAAACAAATCACAATGCTTGTGAATGAGTCTGAGGTAGGAATTAAAAGAGGCTATAATATGGGCAAGTCTGCAGAAAATGGTCTGGAGCAGCTCATAACTGTGTGTCTAGAAGGGGAGGAGCAGAACCATGCTGGCATGCGTAAGAACACTATATGCCCCTCCCCCCGACTTACCCTTAACCCCTCAATAGCTTGTCATCACTTGAAGAATAAAATCCAAGTGCCTTATCTTACACGGGAAGTGCTCCCTGGAGTGGACCCTGTGACTTTGCAGCACCTCAGACGAGGTAATACACAGCTCTGTGCGGGTTCCCTCGGACACCATGACTTTTAAATCCACGTTTGTGTCCATATCTTACCTTCATCTTGCAAGGATTCCCCAAACCTTCTTTGCTAATTAAATCCCACTTATCATGGAAGAGTGGGTTTAAAGTTTTCCTCCTCCATGAAACCTTCTTTGAACTCCAAAGAAGTGATAAAATTTCCCTCAGTTTCCCGCCTTCTTTCCTTCCTCTGTCTCTCTTTCTCTTCCTCCCTCCTTCTTCTCTCCCTCCTTCCTTCTTTCCTTTCTTCTTTGCTTCCTTCCTTTCTTTCTCTTTCTCTTTATCTCCCTCCCTCCATCCCTCCCTTCCTCTTTCCTTCCTTCCTTATCTTATTACTTACATGCTTCAAATTTTATTACACAAGTGCTTTAAATTAATGAATACATTTTTCCTTTCTCTTTTATTGTCTCTCTATTCTCCATTTTATTTTCTAGAAAAATTTTAATATGACCTTGAAAACGTAGGCTGTGAACCTGTGTGTATTATATTCAAACTTTGGCCTTAAGGGCCCCCTTGGGCAATTACCTTAACCTTGTTTTCTTCCTGATATGAATTTGTACTTCAGCGAAGAGAACATCCTGTAGCACGGAAGTCCAAATTGATTGGTGCTCACAGGCCCGCAATTGCTCATGTTTTCTCCTGCCTCTCTCTTCCCGCCCTCTAAGGTAGAGTTTGTACCATCTCGTTGGCCCCTTCAGCTGCCTACCTCTGATGGGCTCTGTGTTAACAGACAGGTGCCTGCTTAACTTTACACATCAGTTTACCCTATTGCTGGCTCCCTCTGAGGTTTCCATGTGTCTTTTACATGAGCAGTCAAGGAGGGGAGAAAGGGGAGGGGGTGGGAGAGGAGGGGGGGAAGCTAAATATAAGGTGATGGAAAGAGAAGTCACATTAGGTGGTGAACTTATTATACATCAAGTTGACAATGCACTGTAGAATTATATGCCTGAAACCTATGTAATCCTTGCTAACAGATGTCACCCCAATAAGTCTAACAATAAAAATGAATTAAAA
>PVJL010000224.1:195590-232668 GCA_004026885.1 Lyroderma lyra | reverse complement strand
GGGAATTAGACTCCAATTCAGTGCCTTTTCACGACATTGTAAGCTCGATAACCTATAAATACACTTTTCTTTATTTTCTGTAGTCCTCACAGAGCCTCACAGAGCTGGACAGAGACCTGGAATGGGCACAGGGCCCTGCATCGTGGTGACAGTTGGGTCACTACTGTCTCTGTGCCCCAAGAGAGTCACTTTATTCTGAACCCCTGTGTCTCCCTTTGTAACATGAAGAGTGAGACACATATTTCCTTAGGTCCTTGTGACACATAATATTTTCTTCATTTCCTTTCTGTCATTTTTATGTCCCTCCCCTTCTGACTCCTTTCTCCCTGAGCTTCCCTTTCAGTCAGTTCAACAAGTAACTGCTGCATTGACATGTGCCAAGCATTGTGCCAGGAACCGTACGGAGACAACAAGAGCATATTGCATACAGACTGTTATGGACAGGAAACATTCTTCCTTCTCTTTCCTGGTCTTCTCTTTAATTGTTCATTCTTCTGCCTTTGTCCTTCTCCCTTCCATGCTCATGCAGCCCTCGTCAGGTTTTCAAGGCTTCTGCTTGGGTTAGCGGGATGGCCCTCGTCCTGGGCTAGGGGACGAGTTACCCCTGCCTCTGGGGCTTCACATCTGGTGCCCCGGGGCTCTCATCAGCATTCCACGTGAAAGCGTGGCGGGCTCTACTCAGGCACAATCCAGGGCTCCATGTACTCTGATGCAGGATACAGCCCTTATGGCTAACTCTATATGACAGACTACTCAAACAAGAGCAGTAAAAGGATACTTTGAAAAATAAATTTTCTTCTGAACGTTTGTGACATTAAAGCCTAAAATGAATCAATTTGTTGTGTAGTTTTAGAATCTAGTACAGGGGTGTCCAACCTTTTGGTTTCCCTGGGCCACGTTGGAAGAAGAATCGTCTTGGGCCGCACATAAAATACACTAACACTAACGATAGCTGATGAGCTTTAAAAAAATCGCAAAAACAATCTCCTAATGTTTTAAGAAAGTTTACAAGTTTACAGATTTGTGTTGGGCCACATTCAAAGTCATCCTGGGCCTCATGTGGCCTGTGGACTGTGAGTTAGACAAGCTCGATCTAGTATTTATTTTTTGAAAGGGACCATTTCCAACCTAATGCATATGATCCCCTTAGGAACCATAATTATCATTAGGCACTTGTATGTTCTTTCCCCCTTTATCATATTTTCTCATTCCTTTTCTACACCCCACATGACATGCACATGACCTTCTGTTTTTTCCCCTAAAGCTATGTATTTTTACAAGTAGTGTAGGTTACTTATGACTCTTAAGAGTTATTTCCATAAGAGTCACCAATGAATTAGATGCTAAACATATGGGTGTTTTCTTCAAAATGTAATTAAAATATACTTCTTGCTTCTTCACTGTCTCTGGTCTTCTTTCTTTCCATAGAAGAAGGTATTTATTTACTGTTGCAAACCCTCATGCACACAATTACTGGTGATTTTTTTGAACCCCAAGAGGACAAAAATGGAAGGAACTACAAAGAAGGGAACAAAACCAATTACAATTTGGTACCTACTCTGCATCAGTGGATGAGTTAGGAACGTTCATATGACTTTATTCATCCTTTTAGCAGTCCAGTAAGATTTAGACTTGCCATTTTACAGGATGTGGAAACTGAGGCTCAGAGGGGCTAAATGATTTGCCCGGTGTTCAGCAGCTTGTAAGCATCAGAGTTTGGATTTGAACCCAATCTGTGCCACTCCAAATTTCATGTTCCCTTGGCTATACCAGAGACAGAGGGGGCTCGGGTAGGCTCTAGAATGATACAGGGGATGGGTGCCCGGGTAGGCAAGGGCTGGAGAGAAGGTCGTAGTCTATTCCAAGAGTCAACCTTTGGCATGCTTCTCCTTCCCTGGCCCCCGCCACCAATATAGACTATTTCTGCAAAATATGGATCCAGCCCTTTGTAATATTTTAATGAGAGGGTCTTCTACTAATGGGACATCTCTCTTTTGTCTTTCACAGCAATTTTGCAGGCAGTAATAGCTGGTGATCTTATGAAGGTAAGATATCTTCCTACCAGAACCTTTGGTAACTCTTAAGAATTTTAAAGCAACATCATTTCCCACCAAGTTTTCATGATCCCATATATCATTTCTCAACCCCTCTGCCTGTGCTGGCTGAGTAGAAAGAGGAAGAATGCTCTTTTGAGAATTGCACAGAGAGAGTCAAAGGAGTCTTCATGGCATCTCCATGTTTTGGAGCAACCAAGGGTTTCTGCAAGGGCACCATGGAATTCTCCCTGACCAGTTAGGATGGACCGCATGCCCCCAGCATGCATTGTTCACAGTGCCCGGATTTCCTGCTCTCTGAAAGCTGATATTGGAAGTTGAAAGATTTCTGTCCAGACAATTGAAATGAATGCATCTGTAAGAATTAACCTGGACAATACGTTCTCCGGGCCAGAGCCTGTGTCTTCCAACATTATTACAGTTTTGTATTTTGGAGATCACAGTAAACCAAAGGAAGACACTCTGTCTGATCTCCCTTGAACATTTTAATTCATGCTTATGGATTGTGGTGAATTTTAGTTCTGAGGGAAGGAGATGGTCACTGCAAATTCTGAAGTCAGACTGCCTGGGTTCAGGTCTTGGCTCTGCCACTCACTGTGTGACTTTGCATAATTATTTAATTCTCTCTGTGCCTCAGTTTCTTCATCTAGTAAATGGAATAATAATGATGTCCCTCTCTTTGCTTTGTTGTGAGGATTAATTACTAATACATGTAAAACTCTTTCGAGTATTCCTATTACATAGAAGGAACTCTAAATTGTTAGCTAGTTTATTAATGTAAGATCAGTCTGTGTTTTTTTAATAGCTAAACATGGTGGAGATGCACATAGATAACTAAACAGAGTGAAGATGCAAATATGTATTATAATACAGACTATGACTATTCTAAAACCTATATGGTCCCATGTCCTGTTCAGGCATCAGGACTTATTTGCCCGTAGATCTCCATATAACTCACACGGCTACAGATCGGCTTTGTAATATTGGCAACTCCTTGGGGCAGAAGCTATATGCCTTACTCATCGCCAGCCGGCAGCCTATATGCCATTGTAGATCAAGAAACCATAGGCCTTAAAGGACAGCTGAGAAGCACTGCCCTCTCTGCAGCTCCTCTTGAACATCTGTTGAAGAAGCTCATTTTTCACAGGTTCCTAGCAGAAAACCAATGGTGAGCAGGTTGCTAGCATCTTCATAAATGGCCATTGTTAGACACGTAATCCTGGAAATGGTGCCTGTGCTACTGTCCAGGTCGTACTGTTACTAGGAATTGTTACTCCCCAGCGAATCTCTAAGCAGCACACCTGTGAGTTCAATGCCGTTTCCCAGCAATGACTTTAACCAATACGCTCCTACAATCCCTGCAAAGCCTTCTGTGAGATTCTGTGAAGCAACAACTCGAGTGAGAGCTGATCCGCGCCCTCGCAGACCTTCTGGGCCAGGGCACTTTGCACACTGCTGCATATTTGAAACCTTTTCATTTTATTTTGTACAAGCTTTTAGTCTAGGCAACAAATTTTCCAGGTCCCTGGGTATTTTGCCACAGATATTTTTGTACTTTAAATAGAGAATTATTTGAGATAAAGGACATCAATGAGTTCTCTTATTAGATTCTCTGTTGTAATTATTTCCTAAATGACTAAGAAATGACATAATAACACCTTATTTACTTAGAGGTGAAATATAGGGTTTTAGGGATTGTTTTCTTTTTTCACTTTTTCTTTCTTACTTTTTTCCTACCTTTCCTCTCCAAGGAAGTATTTTTCTTCCTCTTCTTTTCTTCTTCCCCTTCTTTTCTTGTCCTCTATATTTTTTTTTCATTTTTATATTCCATGCAGAAAACAAAAAATAAATAAATATTAAACTGGTTGTGTGTGTGCGCATGCCTGTGCTCATGCATGTGTTTGTGTGTGTAGGGAGTGGGGAGCATGCACCAGGGAGCATGGAATGAACACTGCAGGGTTCATCCCAGTGTGAGGTTGCTGTGAATAGCTCCTGTACAGCAGGGATCATAAGCTGCCCATGGACTAACCATGTTCACAGTGTCTAAAATCACTAAAGAAAGTCAAAATCAAGGCAGCAGATGGATTGGGTCTATACTACTCCTTTGAGCCCAAATCCTTAGAAGCTCTCTCCAAGGCAGGGATCAGGTTTTGCTCATGTCTTTACTTCACAGAGTCTCACAGAAGGCTTTGCAGGGAGTGTAGAAGAGTATTGGTTTAATTCATTGTTGAGAAATGGCAAGATATCCTAAAAGGGAGTGTCACGGTAAGACAATGCAGTTCAAAAGACAAGAAGATCTTAGATTTTCCTAGAAAATCATAGTTATTTCTTCCTGTCCTGTTATGCCAGTTTAGGGGTGAAAGTCTTCATGTTTCTCTTACTTCCATTCAGCTACTCCTTTGTGGTCTAATTTGTAGGAACTCTTCCATAACTCTTTTACCATTCCCTCCTTCCCGCTTTCCTAGTGCCCTGTGATAACCCCATCCTGGTCCTCTCTACTCCTGTGTAATTGATACATCTGTCTCCCCCATGGACTGTAAAGTCTCTGAGGCCACTGACATCTCTGTTTTCCTGACATCTGACACATGGCAGTTCCATGGTTGTGTTTAAGCGAAAGCATGAACTATGAGTTTACTCTGACTTTATGAGATGCTTGATTTGTCTATAATGTTGTGCCACCCAACTCCTTGGTGGCAGACTCATCTCTTTTGCTTATTACCTGCTGGGCAATTTGATTCTTATTTGTCCCAATAGTACCTTTGAGAAGCTCCAGAAGGCTCTTCTTGCTTTGATATACTGCAGTTTGGAGAACAGGGACCTATTTACTCTTTCTATAATGTTTACTATTTCATGAACTTAGACTGTATCCCTTATTTAGCCAACTTATTCTTAGGCTGCAGAATCTGTTGTGTTGTTTTTTTCTAGTCTGTTTTCATATTTTAGGAATTTTAGGTTTCTACCACTGCAGCCTCTGAATCTTTTTGATTCTTGTCCCATGAATCACCTCTAGCCCTGTTGGGTAGGTGTTGGATGATTAATAGAAGGCATGCAGGCTGGGCTACAGGGCTGGATGGAGAAGGGAGGCACGCATGTGTGCTGGTGTATGCTGTGTGCACATATGCAGTGATATGACACAGGAAAATAGAAAGCAGCTCCTATATTTGATAGCTAGGGTCATTAGAGATTAAAGAAAAAACAACAGGAAAGGAGCTACCAGACACCAAGCTAGTCCTGCTGATAGCCTTAATTATTCTTTCCCTCAAGAAAAGCTGAGCCAACATAAGAAAGCTTTAATTCTCTTGTCTACCCTCCACTCCCTTGGGATAGGGATCAGTGCCCAGAAAAGAACAAGAAAAGACCAAGACAAAGAAAACAGAAAAAGAAATAAGTAATTCAGCACGTTTCAATTTCCTTAGGCTGTTCAAAGCCCATGTACCCTGCCCATGGTTAGCGAGACGCTGGCCATCTATTTGAGGGATAACACAGTCCCAGAAGGTGACCTCACCTTGCTGACTTCTCTGTGTGTCCTCTGAGACTGGCAACAGTTGTGGCTTGCCCCATTACTCATCTTTCATCACCGGTTAGCTGTTTCCCTCGTTCCAGACTCTGCCTGAGCTTCTTTTTGCATGCTTCTATTTCAGCTCATCGAAAGCTATAAAAATGGAGGCAGCCTGCTGATTCAGGGACCAGACCACTGTTCACTCCTTCACCACGCAGCTAAAACGGGCAACGGGGAGATTGTGAAATATATCCTTGACCATGGTGAGTAGACACAGCGAACCAAGGAGCGCTTGCCCATGACATAGGTGGACGTGTCTACATTGACTTGCGTGCAGGCTGTCTTCAGAGCAGTGCAAATGCTCCCCAGCTTTTCTCTGACTCTCCCTGCTCACCTGAGGCAGCCAGGATTGCAGACCACTGATGCACGTGGTAGCCTTAAGCAGTCAGTTCCCCTACATCATTTCATATCTAGGTCTTTGCCAGGTATTTGGGGGCTGGTTAATTTAAAAATAAAAGATGAAAGCCTATGCAGACTGGCATCATGTGTCTGCCTGTTTGGGGAAGAGCTTTTATGTTTTGGGAAGTTAAATGGTTGGGACCAGGTACCTAAGCCATAATTGCAGCTGATCATGCTGAGGATTAATGAGTGTATTTTTTTCCCCGTCTTCCTAGTTTTTCATTTACCTCTTCTTGAATCTCATTCATCTTTTCAACTCCAGTCCCACTGTTCTCCATGGAAATGTCTGGTAGTCTCACGTCCTCTGTGACAGGCCGTGCTCACCTCCTGGGTGGCCTACCTGGGTTTCTAATTGGTGTTAGAACTCTTGCTGGAAGCAGCGTGTACTTTAACGTCTTCCTGTAATAGCTCTTTAGAGGCCAAAGTACATGTGATAAACACCCAATCCTGACTATTACTTTCAGCTGCCCATGTTTACAGTGTTTCTAGGATAAAGAACAGGCATAAATAGGTGGAATTGGGGGAATCTACCTGGTTTGGCATCTCTGACTGAGAAGGGGAGGAATAACCACTAGCTCTGACCGAGACCCTGGCAGGTTTTCTGTGAGCCCTAGCAGCGAGCCTGTGGACTATCCTTCTTGCATTCAAATGCAGACTGCATATAATAAGTATTAACACATAGTAGATATTCACATCCCTTTTTGCTCCTCTTTATTCAGTTCAGCAAATGTCTTATTTCATTCATTCATTCAGTCAGTCAGTCAGTCAACAAATACTTGTGGAGTGCCTAATAGGAACTACCTGTTACAGACCAGCACACATGCAAAAATAAAGTACAGTCACTGTTTTCAAGGCATTGCAGGCTAAAGAGAATATGTAGTCATATGCATAATTAAATTTAAAACAGTTGTATATATAACAGATGTTTTAAGTCCTATTGTAAAGCCACAAATAGAAAATATAGCTTCCATTTATCAAGCACATATTACATGCCAGATGCTTATACTAAACACGTCAAATCTTTGTAGGAACCGTATCTGGTGGGTGTTAGACTGTCGGTCACATTAGACTCACCTGCTTCGTCTTTAAAACCTTCTCACTATGAAGAGTTTGCTTGAACCCTTGTCCTGAATTAGGGTAGAAAGAATGGTCTAGGAAAAGGCACAGGTGGTCAAGTAGGATGGGGGTCATGAGAGGATTTCTTTCCCCCTTGGAGTCTGGGTTGGGTAGTCCCTGGAAAGCCTGGGTAGGTGAGCTGTATTCTTGGTGCTGTGTCTGGGGCACCCAGCATTCCACCCCCTCTTCCCTGGACCATTCTACCCCCTGCAGTTAAAAGCATTCCTCTTTGGGCAAGATTTGCAAAAGCAACAGTGGCATAATTTCTGCTTGCCTGTCTCTCTCTCTCTCTCTCTCTCTCTCTCTCTCTCTCTCTCACACACACACACACACACACACACACACACAGACACAGACACTAAATGTTAAAACCCAGTCCCACAGACAGTCCACAGAGTCACAAGCTTCTGTGGTTACTTTTTCCCTGTTAGAAACAATCTCCGGATTTCGTGTGAACTTCAGGCATATGCTATCGCTTCATTTGCCTGTAGCTCCTAGTTGCCATCCTCTTGAGCATCCTCAGTCTTTCTTCCTAATTTGCCCTTTAGTCAATAAGGTGAGTGCTTGTTTGCATACCTCAGGCTATTTAATACCCACGTGTTCTCTCTGGAGTTAGGTGAGCCACTGATATCTGTGCATGATAACACAGTGTAGAAACCCTCTCTTCCTCTCTCTCGCTCCTTACCTCTCCAGGAGAACTACCATTTCCCCTGCTTCCAGGGTCCTTTCAGTATCAGTTACCTGTTGGTGTCTTGCTTGGTCTCACTCATGAGGCTGCAGTTTTGACTGGGTCTGGATTGAAGATGACCACTCCCATGTCTGGGGCTCTCCATGGGTGTGGCCGGAATGGCTGGGGTGCATGAGCCTTTCTCTGTATCTGGTCTTTTATCCCAGGCTTCTCCACAGCACGATGGTCCTATAGTTCCAGTAGGTGAGAATGGAAGCTTCCAGATGTCCTGGGGCCAGTTTGGAAACTTTGGCATCATCTTTGCAGCATTCTGTTAGCTAAAACAAGGCATAGAGCCAGCCGGATTTAAGGGACAGGGAAATAGACTGACCACACCGCTTCAGGGAAGGAGCTACAAGTCATTGGTGGCTGTATTTTATCCACCACTGTCCCTTACTTTCCATATGCTTCAACTGAAAATGGTGATCATACCTTCTTGATATCCTGACTCACCTAAAATCCCCTGGAACTCTGCTTTTATATTTTCCTTGGTTTTGAGTCTTAAGGTTGCTTAGCAACAATAGTTCTTTAACTTTGCAAGTTCATAAACAAGGACAGTTCCCCCCTCCACACACATACACATACTTTTTTTTTTCTAACGTAAGTATGTCCCATGCAATTTGGGGGACATACTTATACTAAAAGCAAAACCAAAATCCCTCTCCTCAGGTGAGTCTCCCCAGGAGCATCAGGAATGAGGCCTGAGATGATATTATTCGAACAGTGTAGATTTTCACTTCCCCCACTACTTCTTTGTCCACAGCCTAAAACAATAAGGCCTCTGAAAGCCCCTGTAGACCAGCCTCACAGGGCTTGGAATTTCAAACTCCAACTGTAGATCACTACACACATAATTTGCCCAGAACGACATCCAGCTGGCACGTTCATCTCTTCGTGCTTTGACCAAACCAGACATTCCAGTACTAATGTGGTTTCTCTCCCATCCCCAGTGTCTTTTGCAAAGAATCACACACTGCAGCTCTTCCTGTCAAAACTGATGGACACCGAGGAATTTATTATTTTCTTAGAGGGAGGATACTTGTTTTTCCAGTTTTTTTTTTTGTTGTTGTTGTTGTTAGATCTATAAATCATCTGGTTTGATATTTATGTTTATGAGAAAAAACCCCTCAGGTTTTTATAATTATCCCATCTTCACTCACAGGCAACAGACATTTCCCATGGTCACAGGAGCCGTCCTACACCCTCCCTGTCTTGCTAGGATCTCCGATTGCCCGACAGATACCTGACGGAAAGACAGTGGAGGTAGAAATCACAAGCCAGCTCTTCTGTTTGAAAATAAAATCTGGTTATGCTCCACGGTCCCAGAATTCCTGCCTTTTTGATGGGTGGGAGTTTTTAAACCTTTCGTACTAGAGTCAGATCATGGAAACTAAATTACAGTTGATTTTTATTGACAATAGTATTTATAAACCTGATAGGCATTGCCAATTTCATGCTTAACATCGATCTCATTATTTCTATTTGTTCAGGAATATGGCTATCAAATCTTTTGACATAATCAGCCTAATTCACCCAGTTCCTTAAGAGCTAAGTAAGCACTTCAGCTAACCATTTAATGGTTTAATATCTTTAGTTGCTGATACTATTTATATTAACTTGTGCATTTTGGGATTGAAACTATCTTTACAGCACCATTCATCTCTCTCTCTCTCTTTTTTACATTTATTTTAAATTAGAGAAACCTCTTAAAATTATAGTGTTCATAAAGTCAGGGATGAGTACATGGAGCACATGACCCTTTCTTACTCTGTAATCATCTTAATGTGATCTCTACTCAGAGAAATAGTCTCTCCTAATTTAATAATGATGATGACTCTTGAATTCCCTGGTCTGACAGAAAACTAGCCTTTTCCAAGGGGCCTCCATGAGGCTGGGATTTGGGGATGTATTCCAGATAGAGGCATTGTATTTATAAATTCACATCAGATTTGCAGTAAGTAGGTCTGATCAAGTTTGAATTTGTGTAAATGAAAAAATTTTTCACACTGTTCCAAAAATTGAGAGACACTTTAATCACAAATGCCACAAATTTCTTCAAGTTTTATTTTTTTTAATTAAAAAAAATTTTGGTTCAAGTCTTTCCTGTGGCTTCCTATGATATAAATCCTAAACACTGTTTAAAGACCTAACTGTAGCGATGCCTTTAATGAGCTTCTGAGACATCAGGGGCCCTTTCGCTCCACCAGCCCCTCTCTCCCCGCTGCTGTGCCCTGTGCATCGTCACGTGGGGTGAGCGGTGGGGTCCTCAGTCCGGAGGACACCCCTGAACAGGAGTGCTGAGAGATTGTGCTCCCAGACACCACAGTCAGCAATGTCTTTCTCTTCTAAGGACTCTTTTTAAACCGAGCTGGGGAGGCAGAGGGGGTGGGGTGCATGCACTGGGCCGTGTGTTCTGCAAACCACAGGAGGCTTGCATTTTCTTCCTCCTGCATCTTTTTGAGGACGTCTTGTCTCAAATTCACAACATGCTGCTTTCCTTTATGAAAGACTGGAATTTGGGCATTTGGAGGGTTGAAAAGAGAATGGAGGAGGAAGAGAGCTAAAAATTCTACATGGGCAGGGTGGAGGGAGAATGCCCAGGGCTTCCAGCTGAGCTTCCCCCCACAGCTCCCTGCTTTTCAACTCCTTTCAGCCATCTTTGTGCCCACCCCTCCTCCCTCATCTTACCCTCCAAGAGACTTTTGTGTTGTTTGTCTTTTACCACCCTGCACATTTTTTGCTCTTTTGTTTTTCTTCTCCCTACTCCCCCCCCCTCGCCCCCTGCCGTGATCCCTGATAGAAATCTCACTCATGCATTTCCTTTTTGATTTCAATGGCTTATTTTGTCTTCCCTTTTTTTCTGCCTTCAGTCTTTCTTTTTTTCTCCTTTTTTTTTGTTACCCCCCTTTTCCTGCCGCTGGTCCCAAGAGAAACGACCACCATCCCGCTGGGACAGGATGGCGCTGCTGTTGGAGTTCCCAGTGCCAGGTCTCCCCACATCTGTGCAGCTTTTGTCCTGGGCCGCAGGAGGGTTTGGAATGGTCTGCTGGCAGCGTCAGGGAGACTGATGGGAAATGAGGTCCCCGCGAGAGAGGCCACGGGGAGGTGGAAGGAACAGCAAAGGGGATTTGGATGCCTGGTTGTGGGAAGCAAATTCAAGGAGGCATGTGACATATCATATATAATAAGGTACAATATCGGTGCAGTTGCCTCGGTAAGAACTGGAGTAGCCAGCGGAAGGGTGCATGGAATGGACACTGGGCAGCAAACCTGCGATTTGGAGGGCCTGACAGCTGACCGTGAGGTTCACGTCCTGGTGTTGGGAGGTGTGCAGGGTCCTGCTTGCTTTCGTATTCTCCGGCCTTCACCTGAATACTGAGTGTATAGCCCCTTAATATAGTTTTCTCTCTCTTATTTCTCAGACCATTTCCCCATATAGCACAATCTTTTGAATAAATGTTCCATTTATAGACATTTCTCGGAGAAAAAATAGGAGATTGGCTGGGATCCACGTTCGTTTTAAGTGTTTTTAATTCATTCATTCACTTAAAAAATTCATCCTGTCCCATACACTTTTGAGAAAAAAAATGTTATAGTAATAATGACTGCGAACCTTTATCATTTGAAATGCTTTATATGTATGAACACATTTAACTCTTACAACAACCCTACACAGTAAGTTCTCTTATCTCCATTTGACAGGTGCTTAAAAACTGAAGCATAGTGAAGTTACTTTATTTGCCAAAGCTCACACGTAATGCACGATATGGTGTCTGCCCTCCATATTCCTAAAATCCAGCAAAGGGACATGGTGAAAGACAAGCGCAGTGCAGGGGAGGCTGATGGGTGTATGACATATGGGGTTCCAGTGACGGCTGGTGCAGGGCCTCAGAAGGGCAACGACTGTCTTCTTCTGAAAATGTTAGGGAGAAATTCGCACCCACATCCCTTCGATCGGGATTGAGGGGTTGTGTCTGGTGCATGTCAGCTATGGGATGGAGGGTGGGCATTGTAGTAAACCCTGGGAGGGGTGCAGAGTCCAGACTTGCTTTTATATTCAGGGCACAGTTGTGAGTACTTAGGGGGTATTCCTCCGAATGCCTTAGGGGAGATGGCGTGGTATCCACAATCACAGTGTATGTTTACGTAAAATGTAAAATAAGCCCCAAGCCCAAATGCTCCCCATTGATATATATTGAAAGAATTCCATTATCTTTATTTTTCTTTCTCCTGTTCTCTCCCTTATTAGTTAGACTCGTTAACTTCCTCAAAACTACAGATGCTCTTTTTATATACTTGTTTGCTTTCAGAGAATTTCTGTAATCTTTGTTGACTGTTTTTGTTTCTCTGGCCTTCTTCCCTTCGAATGTAATATCAATATGACTAAAGCACACAGGGTGCTATTAAACAGCAGGGTGTGCTATTAACAAGTGCTCCTAAAAGGTCACTGAAGAAGCAACTGGGGAGGGACACTACAGGCCTGTTTCAGGCTGCACCTGGCACTCAGTTGCCTTTTTGTCACCTCCTCTTCAGCCCCTTCGTGCTAGCACTGTGCAAACACAGTTATTTTAAAGCACATTGTAAAAATGATTCGTGCATGTACCTGTAGTATTTGAAAGACCCCCCTACTCCTCCCTGCAATCAGCCAGCCGCTAGCCCTCCCTCTTCATTGGCTGTTTGCCGGCTGGTGTTCAGAATGTTTGCTATTTTGTCATGGAGCGTGTTGATAGGAGGACAAGGAAAGTTTGAGTTAAATAAGTCCATCATTCTAGAGCCGTTCCTGAAACCTCTAATGGGAGCTTCTTTAAATGTTAAGTAAGAACAAAAGTGTCTTGGTTTAGCATCAGCACCTCTTTCTCACACCGCCAGCAGCTGCAGAGGCTAGAAGGAGAGAAGGAGGACAGGATACCTGGCTGCAGGCATGCCAGCTCTGCTGGCTCAGCTCTGGCATCATCCAGGATTGGCGGCAGTTACGGTGACTTTTGTCAGAAACTTGATGGACAGGGTCCTTTCTCTTCCTTGTCCCCACTTCCAGAGTGTCAAATAATTGCCATTAGATCACACTGCTCAGTGTCCTGTCACTTGCGTGGAGGCTTGGACCCTGGAGGCCGTGGGCCCATAGCAGGTGCAGCTCTGAGAGAGCTGAAGGACATGCTACATGAAGGAGGCAACGCGCAAGGTCTTGTCACCTAAACTTTTGTGCAAATAGCAGCAAGGATGGGAACAGAACTGCTAGTGAGGCTGGGCTGTTTGTGTTCATAGAATTCCTTTCCAGTAAGTGGCTTGAAAGTTTTTCTGAAAATGGCAGGAGGTCTTTCAAAGGACCAGTGAGCTCTGTAGGCCTCCTGCTCCTGACTTTGTGGAGACTGTTCTGTCAGCAGTTGAGTAGGCCTGAAGTCCCTTGTCCTCACAACATACAATTTGAGTCAACCAGTGGAAATGAAGCAGCCCTTTTATAAATCCTGTCTTCACTGATGTTCGAGCATCTCAACTTTGTGTAATGTGCTGTGTTATGTCAGAGAACAGGATACTTCATGAGATCTCAACTTCAGGCCTTGCCTACTGTAGTGTTCCAGCTACTGCTTTGAGTGCATAACTTGAATTAACTCATGAAACTTTACAATAATCTTGTTAGATAAATGGTATTATTAATGTGACTTTACATATGTGACCATCAAGGGCCTCAGAGATGAAATGAACTTGCCCAAGACCTAATAAATGGCAGGTACAGCTGGACTTTTAAACTGAGGAGGGTCAGGTCCAAAACCCTCACTCCTAGCACTGCACTATGCTGCTCTGAATGTCGGGGGGTGGGGGTGGTACTGGGAGGTCGTCATTCATGTTTCCTTAGAACCACAGGACTAAGGAACAAAAACAAATGAGTTAAATCTTTGTTGAATCTTTAATACAGGGTAGACACTAGAATGATATGACAAATAATAAAAAATACTCTTATAGTTGAAGAAGGTAGAATAATTCATTTAAGAGGAGAAGACATACAACTGAAAAGCAAATACACAGTACAAGGGTAGAACCAGAGAGCTGTGGGAGTCCAGAAGAGGGATAAACGCCTTCTCTCAGAGGTGATCTTTTCAGAGGGCCTTGTCATACTGGGCTGTACAGAATGTGTAGGTATGTGGCTAGAAGGGGAAGTCTGTTCTGGACAGGGACAGATGAGGGGAGAAAGCTCTTCACAGTGGGAGAGCCTGAAGCATATTTGGGTGATGGGACAGCTACCAGTGTAGCTTGTGTGGAAAAGTGGAACCTCGGGACTGAATTGAGGATGTGTAGTTCCTAGAGGAAGGCTGTGACCCAGTAAATATCATGAATTAATAATCTGGAAATCTAAGTGATACAGGACCTTTTTTACATTTCTTAATAACAGTTCCTTCATGCTGATTATGTTTCAGGCAGAGACCTATTAGGAGGCCTGTTTGTCAAATAGGACAAACAGGAGAGAGAAACAGGACAGACGTTGCAAGGGAAGGTTGACCTGGCCTTGGTGGCCAGCAGTTGCGAAAGAGGTGGCAAAGAAGATGACTTAGCTCTTGGGTAACCAGGAGGATTCTGAAGGTCCCATGACATTTGTCATCTTCTCATTGACCAATGACTTTTGTGATTAGAAAGTTATAACCTCCTCTTCTCTCTCTGCTGATTATGTAATAAATAATCACATTAGTAAATTTTCAATAACTATATCCAACAATCTAGAGAGCAAATCAAGAAGATCCTATTTCTAAGGTCTAAAATGCTCAATACCTAGAACTGTGTTGGGCCCTTAAGCACATTTTTTCATTTATTCAACTGAACATTTAAGCATCTGCTTGGCACCAGGCTCTATATCAGACCCCAGGAAAGGATACCATGGTGAATGCATCATGGGCCACAGTCTGAAAGGGTTTCCCAGAATCTAGTTCTAAAGAGAGAAATCAGCAGGTGATTTTAATGTGGTTTGAATGTCATGATCAGTAAGATGATCAAATGTCCCCACTTGTCTGGGACAGTCTCATTTTGGATGCTGAGCCTTATCACACTCCCAATAATAGCACGTAGGACTAATACACAACGTGAGGGAGCTCACAGGCAGGACCTTTAATGCAATACTGGGCATGGGGTCACAGTAGATTCTGCGAAGAAAATGTGTGTCCAGGGTGATGCTGCAGGCTGCATAGGCTAAGGGATTCAGGGAGGACTAAGACAGCGGTGGTGCAGAGGCAGAAATGGGGATAGTCCAAGCAGTGTTTGCAGGTTCAATGAATTAATTTGTAAGCAGATAAAACATTGTGCATGTGTGAACTCACAGAACATTTCAATGCCTGATGAAGCATCTATATTCATTCGATGCTTCTGTGTAACATTTCTTCCAGTTCTTGGAAGGGAAATTTTATGAGAAATATAATTTTACCCCATTTCTAAAATAAGGATATGGGACTGTGTGATTGATATCTATGGTCTTTTCTAGTTTTAATATTATACTGCAGAAGACCTTATCCCAAACTACCTCTCACTGGAGAATAAGAAACCATCCTTAACGTCCACCTCAGTGTCCCCTTTCCCCCCAAGGTATTTCACTTTTTGCTCACGTATTCTATTCCAATTGGTTTTATTTCTTTGATTGATTGAAAGCTTCTTGAAGGCAGACGTCCTGTGACTCCTTTGTAGCCCCCATTCTACACGTCTTCGCTGGAGGTGATGGGAAGATTATTAAGGAGGAGATAGAGAAATCCTTTCTCTTTTTTTTTTTTTTTGGAGGTGGGGGAGGAGGAGGTCTCATTATTACCAAATACTCTTTCTTAAGCAGCTTCCCAAGGCCTTTCAATTATGTGACTACCGATTTTTTGTTGTTGTTAATGGTTAGTTTTTTAACTTATTTCTGATGGGCATCTCGCTTTCCTCTTACTTAGGACCTTCCGAGTTATTGGATATGGCAGACAGCGAAACGTGAGTGTTGCCTTTCATTACATCATCTAGATTGTTTTTCTTCAGAACAGATCTTGGAGAAGAATGCAGTCTATAGGTTAGACAATAGATACTTACCATGTCAGTGATAAAAAGTCCACTTTCAAATGCATTTATAACTGTGCAGAGCTAATCTTCTAAATAAAAAATTACACAATAGGATTTGACAGCAAGTGTCATAACGATGACAGGCACAGTCATTGTTAGTCACCATTTAGTGCTTCCTATGGGCAAGATTCTACTTACTGCCTTGGTGCAGCTTGGGCCGCTGAGAAGTCTAAATAAATACATTTACCTGTTTGTACTCTTTCTTGCATGGAATTTGTGAGAAAATTAAGTCCTAATCCCCTAAGGCATCTTTGCATGTCAGGAAATGTCTTTGCTGAATTTAGAATGGGACAATGTCTACATACAACCCCCGAGGACTAAGAACATGGTAACTCTGACTATTTTCAGGTTCTGACATTCAGATAAGGAACCCCACTGCAGAAAGCCATCCTTTCTGGGTTGATCCCCAAACTGATAATGTTTGTTTTCAACTCTCTTTTCCCTAGGGCAGCAAAATAACTACCATTCCTCAAGTAGGCACAAAGAAAAGCTAAACATCTAACCCTGAAAACCATAGAGAACCACATAGAGAACTTCAAAGAAATTCTGAATGGGATAAAGAATGGGTAGGGGTGGAGTGGGGTGGGGTGGGGACTTGCTAAGCAGGTACTGGGGAGGAAAAGCGGAAATGAACGGAATGGAGGATGCGTGGGTGTAGCCATGAGCTGCTAGACACGGAAGAGACTGTCCGTTGCTCCATAAAGCGTATCCACGTACCACACATCCTATGGGCAAAGCTGTCACTTGCTGCAGTTTGCCTTCTCTAAGATCTGCATTGAATTTTCCATGACACACTTTGGCATTAAGTGTCTTTTCAATTTTGAACTCAGAATGGAAATAAGCTCCTCCCTACACCTCCCGCTAGAGGGGTGGAAATAGCCACGGTCCCCTGCCCACTCCCCATGCTGGGTGGCTGGCTGGAGACCGCTCACTGAGCGTCTCCCTGTGCCTCCCAGAGCCTCTGTGGCTGCCATGCCCCTTCTGCTGGCCACTGGCCTGGAATGTAGGAAGTAGGACAGAGTGTGTGTCAGCCTGGTGCTTTGCAGTTGAGTTCCCAGGAGATAGGCCTCTGAGGGCCAGATGAAGGTCCCCCAACATTGGGCTATGGGACTGAAGGGCCAGTGGTTCTCCATCACTGCTCCCTCTGCGCGTTGTCTAGTGTCCCTCACACTCTGCTCAGAGGGGATTGCTTCACAGTGTTTAGTCACATCTACACACATCAGTCTACCAATAGTGCCACCAAATCTTACCTCAGTCAGACATCAGTACTTTAAAACAAATCACTCACCTTAATCCACCAGCACAGTTTTAAAAAGAGGCTGGAGTCGGATATTATGGTTGGTTGATAACTAACTCAAGGCATGTGTAGCCCCCCTCACCCACCTCCCCAGAATATGCCCTGCCTGCAGCTACGGGCTACATAGGGAGAGAGGCCAAGGGGCACAGAACATCAGCAGCAAGGGGTAGGATGCTCCCCTCACCCCCTCCTTGCCGCCTCCACCCCCAGCCCCTTTATGGGTGGTTTCCATTTCATCTTGATTTAGGGGTGAGACCGCACTGCACAAGGCTGCCTGCCAACGGAACCGGGCTGTGTGCCAGCTTCTGGTGGATGCAGGAGCATCTCTGAGAAAGACGGACTCCAAGGTAACTTGATGAGCAAGTGCAAACATCCGCCCACTGGGCAAGATCGCAGGCACCACCGCCTTCACTTGTGCTCACAGTGAAGGCATCCCTTCTGTGCTTATGGAAGTGCCTGGGGTTCTGGAAAAAGGAGGAAAAAATAAAGTACTTCATTTAGAGAAACTGCAGTTTAAACATATACGCACAAAGGGAGGGGGCGTGCTTGCCTGTGGGGCTTTATAAAGCTCTGAACGTGCTGGCCTTGGGGTTGCGGTTCTCCTGCTGAATGCCAGCAGCCGAGTTGCAGAAAGGTGAGATTCAAAGCTGTGTTAGAGGGGTCAGGAGCATGTTCAAAGACATGGGCCTGGGCTCTGAGAAGACCCTTTGGGATTTCTCCTTCAGCAGCTTAGTCGGGTGTAACTTAAAATCTGTGATTTATGGGGCCCCCCATAGGGACGCCAGACTGATTACCAGTCACTTCCAGGACGGCAGGTCCGGTGCAGCCCGAGTTACTCCAGTTCACTGAGAGCACCCAAGCAAAGGGTGGAACGCCCAAGCAGAGGAGGAGTTGTAACTTAGTAGCATTGACCTAGGACAGCAGCGCACGTGCAAGGGACGAGTTAACACGGTCAACCCCGTAGAGAATCCCCAACAACTCTGAGGGTCTTCAAGCATCCTGGGCAGACTCCAAAACAGGAGAAGCCACTTAACTGCAAAGGGTGTCAGAGAAGAATTTTAATATGTAGGTGAGGACTTCTTTGAGCAGGTGCCATGTTCACCTACTTTTTGGGCCAAGAAACAAGTGATGTAGAAGCCCCTTTAGACTTCTTTAAGTGATGAGCACCTACTTATATGCAGCTTTTGCCCCAGTGCACACTGTGAAGGACCTTGCTTTCCTTGCTGAGCCAGTTCTGAGCCAGTCGCGTTGTGGGACTCCACTTCCCCAGCAGCTGCTGAGATCCTTGCTCTCCGACCGAGGTCCCTGGCTGCCTCTTGAGGCTTCAAACACATTAAGCCGTGTCCCGGTTTCTGGCTGGTCTGTTACCTGTCTGGTTAGCTAATTGGTATGTGGTTTCAAACGGCAAATAATTGCCCCATGTAACATTCTTCCCAGGTAATAGTTGGACTCAAAGGCTTTGATGTGTAACCTGATTGAGAAAGACTAACCATGTAGGCAGGATCAAGGGAGGCCATGAGCTGAGGTCAAAGTGGCCTTGCTGGGGCCACTCAGAACAGCAGGGGGTTTCCCTGTTTACCACACAAAGGACAGGCCTTCCACACAACTCAGATAAAAAAGTGAGAAGTAACCTGAAAAGATTACTCTTTTGATCTTTCTAAGCTTCTGAATCAGACAAATGGGCTCAATGTTGCTTGAGGGGAGTTCCCTGGTGGTGTAGTGGCTAGGCTTCCGCACTGTCAACGCTGTGGCCTGGGTTCGATTCCCAGCCAGGGAACTACCCACACGTAAAAAAAAAAATGATCCTTGCGATTTCTTCCCATTTTGTGCTATGTATACCTGTGCTTTTTTCCAAAACACAAATCACTTTATCCTTGTTAAGATTATAAATATATAGTGCATTCTCATGTAGAAAACTAACAATGCAAAAAAATACACAAACAGTAAAAATAGCTAAAGGATCTTGTAGTCTAGACCTGTATATTACTAAAATTTTAAGGATCTCTCTTTTCATGTGGGTATGTCTATTTTTCTTGCTCATTTTTTTTAAGTAGGTAAAGTCATATATGCATTCCATTGTATATCTTAACTTTTTACCCAACAGTATGTTCTAAAGATCTTACCATATGAAATAATACAGCTATGCTTCATTCTTGTCAGAAACCTTTAATATTTCTATTTTGTCATTTGATACTAGGTGAAAGCTGAATACAGTAATCATTACTGGATCTTTTGGAATTTTTGGAGAGAAGTTATATCTTGAGAATTTCTCTTGACATAGAACAGTCCTTTAAAAGTTAACTCAAAGACCTACCACAGTCCATCTCTGAATATTTAGAAGGTATTAATGAGGAATTCCAACCTCATTAATATTGAAGTAAAGATAAGATACCCTACTAATACTATAAATATGTTGAATAAAATTATTATAGAAAATTTAAGCTAGTGGTTAAGCATTAAATCCCAACAAAAGTAAAATTTTAGAAAGAGTTCAGAGCCACTGTTCATTCTCTCTACCCCATATATCCCTGTAAGCTATTAGAAACAGGCTTAATTGAAGTTGACACTGTCCATTGCAATAGTTGAGATGGAGACTGAGAAGTTTTTGATAATTTTTGTCATACTTGTATGCATTTATACATAGAGGTATTTCTTTGATACAGTGTTCATGCATGTCTTTATCCTTCCCTTAGAATTTCATATCACTTATTTAAATAGACAAAACTATATTATTAAACAAAAGAAGTTTCAAGGAATGTTAAGTAATATAAGTAATATAAGCAACCAAAAGAACAAGGACCTTCCCTCCTTTTACTGCTAATTTCTATTTATTGGCCTCATTTCAAAAGTATTGTGTGTGCCTGTTTGTGTGTGTAAAAATATACATAAACAATATAGTAGGCTGCAAGACATTATACAGTCATTTAAAATGAGGTAGAAGAACATTTAATGACACAAAAATTTTGATATATTATTAAGTGAAATAGAACATTATAACAGCATATAAACAAAGTATGGTTTTATTTTTTGCAAAAATAATTATGTATAGAGCTATAGAAAAAGACAAAACAGTTGCTCATAGAAGATTAACAATGGTTATCTTAGTGTAGTGAAATCATTGGTGAAGTTTTTTCTTCCTTATGCTTTTTTATCATCCCCAGATTTAATTAATCAACATGCATTACTTTTATAGTCCGGAATTAAGTCAGTTTTTGGAAAGCATTCTAAATTGGGGAGAACGTAACTGAAGTCTTTGAAACCAGCAAAGAAACCCTTTTAGATTGTTGTAACCATCTTTCCTCTCAGATTCTGCTTGTAGCTGTCCAGAGTTTAGTATAATAAAAACAGTCCCAGACTGCCTGCTTCCCTGTTTATCTATTCGGTGATTTCTATCCACCTCTTCCTAAAAGCATCTGGGTCCCGCATCTCACTGTGCTGCACCGTTTGCTGCTGTGTACTCATTTAGGCCCTGTAACCCTCCGTTTCCTCACATGTAACGCACCCCCCCCCCCCCCCCGTCAAAAGCGATGGTCTCTTTCTCTTGGACTAACCTATGTCACATGTTTCATGTGATTCTCCTATCAGACAATAGATTTAAAGTGTCTTGTGAAATCTGAAACAGTAAACATGGAAAGATCCTGATCCTGAGTAATCTTTGAGGGTCCATGCATTTTCTTAAAAATCTCATCCCAAGTGTTGGTGTCTCTTTCCTTTCCACTGTCACCTGTAGGGTAAGACACCGCAGGACAGAGCACAGCAGGCTGGGGACCCTGACCTGGCTGCTTACCTAGAAAGCCGGCAGAATTATAAGATCTTTGGCCATGAGGACCTGGAAACGGCTGTTTGACCCTGGAAGACGGGCGAAGAGAACCCGAGTGAGCATATCACCTGTGCCCTCCCGGCGACGGGGCAGCTCCCCTGGAAGAAGCTGATGGAATCCATAAATCTGTCTCTCTCCTGCAAGAATCTGAGGCCATGCCACCAGTTTTTAAGGGCTACCAAGGTGTGCAACCAAACACGATAGCCCACAGAGGACACAACAGGATGCCTGGAGATTTGTGGAATACAAGTTCCACAAAATTTGATCCTTATTGCTTCCAGCAAGTAGCATGAACTTCACCTGTATAATTTATTTTAAAGATTCAAAGGATGTTTGTATAAATGGCACTGCTCCCTCCTGCCCTACGCACTCATCTTTCCCCATACAGCTCCATTCTACTGTAACTACCCATCAATTTATAACATGCGATATGACCTGTTCTCTTTACATTCAATCTTTAAAGATGACAAGACTCTCTGAAGGTCTTTTAAAGCCCTCTGGATGTCCTGGAGAAATAGAACTTTAAAACCACTTCCATTTCCAAGACTAAATACACCAAGACAACCTCATGACTTCTGCATGTCTCCCCTCCCTCCCCAACCCTTCTCATTATATAGGAGCTGGGGAGTGCCACATGGATAATGTCAACTTGTGTGCTCAATCTCTGAGGTATGGCAGGGTGGCATGGGAGTCGTCTGTTCTCACAGGGACCTCAGAGAGGTGACCCAGGGGTGGGCCCAGGTTGCGGGCTGTTGCCGATGGCCATGAAGGACTGATTCGGCTTGGGCTATTTGCACAGCTCAATACTGCCTACATGTAGCCATCTTTGCCTTTTGCTGCAATAGAGATGAGCAACGGATGAAGCAAAGACGTGTAGCAAGTTTGCAGAACCACTCAACTTTAAGTGCTGTTTCAGTTGCAGAGCAGAAAACGGCGTGTGGGAACTGTGGTTACAGGAAATGGAGCTCTATGACAGCGTTTACTTCTAGACGTTTTTTTTTCTTTGAGTGATAATGGAAAGCAGGCTAATGGACTTGAAATAAAACAGCAGAAGCAAAAGTAGCAACATATGTCAAAATAACTCACTTAAGTAAGAAAACAGTCACTGGAATGTTGCACAGAGGCTAATAAGTGTAGACTCTTGGGTATAGTGCTGAGAGGGGGCTCGTTTTAGGCTTTCCTTCTAAGTTTTTGGTTTTCATTATCCCAAGTACGCCCTGGCCCAAGGACAAAGCCTTGTTTTATGAGTTCCACTGCCAGGTTTCAGGATGTGTGGCCCTTTCTGAGGGATGCCTCACCTATTGCTTGTCAGGTCCCAAGGTCATGCCTGATAGCACTACAGCCCCATTTTCACATATGGAGTGGTCTAATATATTCCCTTCTCTATGTTCTTCTACTAGAAAGTTCTTATTGCAAACCACTGTGGGAGCCCAGCCAGCAGAACTGTAACTTCTAATCCTGCCGCAGATTAGTTGGTACTGACAAGTACCTCTAATCAGGACTCTGTGATAACTCAAATATTAGGAGAAACAGTCTTCTAACTTTGTGGTGACGATATCTACTTGACTGGGCTGCAAGTGAGAAATGGAAGTGGGTTATCAAACGTTTTGCTTTGGATGTTTTAAACCGATGTTTTCAGAGCTTCCTTCCACTTTGCCCTCAGATACAAGCCAAGTGCTTCTTTCGTGTTTCTGCATGTGAGCTCAAATGACCGTTTCTCTATGTTTAATTTAAAGGTCCAGCAGTGACGCGTTGCTTATCCGAATCACATTTTTGTCACATATTGTTTTGAAAGCACAGGTGTGATATACTGTTCAGTAGGAATAGCCTCTTGGTGGATGGGGACTAAATTTCTCCTTCGTTGTTTCAAAATCAAGTGGTTAGCATTATTTTCAGCGGTTGGAGGAAGGGTGGGTTGTGAGTTATCTTTCTCCATATATCAGTCTTAGAAATGGAACTATCTTTTGGATTTTATGATGAGGGAAGGAGGGACGGCAGTGGATTGTTTCCAGAAGCTGGAAAAAAATACACTCCAGGAGGATTTAATCACTGGGTTCCTGCAGGGAGTTTTTCAATGGGCGGGGCTGTCAAGGGGATGTTGTGATGACAGAAATACAATCCTGAGAACAGACTGGAATCTGGCTTTGAACGGTGCCTCCATTCCCCAGGTTAGATGTTTGGCCCTGCTGGAATGGGCGATTTCATTTTCACCAACTACCATCTCATATTTCTCTGTGATGCTTCAAAGCAGCCCACAGAAAATTTAGGGTACAGGTGGCCATGGGCCAATTCAAATTGCTCCAGTTGAAGTCACAAGTAAATCTCTGGAATGAACATAGATGACGTACTGACTGCTGTTGGGGTCCTGGTACATTTGGAAATTGTTCCAAACCAAAATAGTAATAATAATAAAGTGTTAGAGCCCTACATTATTGATGGGGAACAATATATGACTAATGCAAATATCTCTTTGAAAAAGCAATCACCCCCTAAGACTTTGGCTTTCCAAAAAAAGCACATCAGAAATGAGAGAACGGTTACGTATTTCATGGCTTCAACATTAAATCTCCCTCCTGTAGCATTTTATTTTTTAATTGATCATTGCATGTGACAGTCCTGGGCTTTAGAAAGAGCTAAGGCCATATGCTCCAGGAGTTTCCTACTGAGCTAAGGTATATAGTATCCCCCTTTTAATGAGCCCTCAGGAAGTATAGAAGCAAATGGTCTGGCTCTGGCCTGAAAACCCACATAACTGTAATTTAAAAGATATAAAACTATCTACCTATAGAAATATCATTTTCTGCAGAACCGCCTGAGACAGTGCTGCAAGAGTGGCTAGATCAGCTGGCATTCCTTAGCACTGGGCTCAGAAGAGACCCCAGAGTTGGGGCCATGTCTGCGCTGGGATTCCATTTTGCAGTCGGGCTGATAGAAGGGTGAGAAATGGAGAATTATTAGAAGAGCACATGACATAACCTTAAAGGTAGTCATTTTTGAAGCATTGTATGCCAGCAGTACAGGTTTAAGAAATAGAACCCAGTTAAACTGTGCTTTATCGCGTTCAAGGATATGATAAAGAACAGAAGCCGTAAAGGAAATACACACCACGGCTGGGAATGTCACTTTGTGTGTTCTGGTTCCCTCTGTCGAGGTGACAGCCTAAAATCAATGCAGTTGCTGAAACAGAGACTGTAACTGGCAAGTACACGGCCATGAGATTAGTGACACTAATGAGGAGCCTGACGTCCCCATTTGCTCCCTGTCCTCCCACCATCGCTGGCCCGAGTGTTTAGGCAGCTCTGTTCGACAGGTAATTCACGTTCACTGGGACGGAGTGACAGTTTCTTTGCCGAAAGCATTTCTGAAATTTATTTACTAGACTCCTCATAATGTCCATGTCTTAGGAAACGTGGGGTGGTAGTTTCTCTTTTCTCCATGTCAAGTTTATTGAAACTATTTAAATGTTTTGCTCATAAAAATGGCATCTGCTTTTTATAAACAAGTTCCAATACCATAGGTGAGTATCGCGTGCAAAGTCAAGGTCGTCTTCTGTGCTGGCATAGTGTTCTCCTCGGTCCCACGTTCAACCCTGTAAACATTGCTGTTTATATATCATGCCAGAAGTGCTCTGCTCATGCAAGCCCCCCCACACACCTGTAGGAATGTATGTATTTGTGTACATATTTGTGTATATGTGCTGCACACATATATATTGCATAGATTAAAAAAGAGGAGACATTTTAGAAGCATGCTCATCATCTGTATATGTATAGTTAACACCAACAGGCCAAGATAAGGTAACATAAAATTTCCATTTACTCATCGTGGTTTCTCTTATTACTAAGCTTGGTTCTATTACTGCCACACTCCACTTGCACATGACATTTGCTATTGCCTGTGTGGTAAAATCCATGACCAAGAGGTCTTGTAATTGTTTATGTTGCTTTCCGTGAAGCATGAAACCTACCTGCGTCCAGAGGCTTGTCTAGGCTATTTTGGGGTCTCCAGTGGAGAGTTTCTCTGGGATGCTTGTACCACTTCAGAAGGCCAAGTTGACAGGTCTAATGCTCAGTAGGTTTCCTAATGATATTTAAGCAGGGCAAGCTATGGCTAGGAAGGTGTAGTGACTTGGATCCAGACTGGGGCCCGAGTAGCTTGGCTTCCTTCCAGTCGGAGTAGCTAATGAAATCACTGTGAACAGTGAGATATTTTAGGCAGTTATGCTATTTAAAGATAAAATAGAGCATTGTTAAAATGGCTTATCATAACCATCAAATAAAACTCCTAGTTGCTCTACTTAATGGATTATTTTTATTTTAGAAAAAAAGAACATATGAAATTAGAGAGTTTTCTAATTAATCTTAAACATGTATTTAGTATAAAACAAATTCTGCCCAGGTTTTATAGAACCATCTCTAAATCAATATTTTTATTCTCTAAATTCTGTATTCAGCTGACTGTAAGTCCTACAGTTTTCTTCTCTGCCAAGCCTCTCGGGCTGACTCTGGCCTGCCATCCCTTTCCTGCATCCTAGTATCGCTTCTCTCAGGCCCTCGCGGTCTGACCATGGCGATAGTCCTGCTGCTGGACTTTCTGCCTCTGCTTTCAGTAATTTTGTCATGCAGATGCCAAAATAGTCCCCAGAGATTATGCATAAAATGGATCAAAATCAAATTACCCTCTGGGACAAGTATCCATTTTGCCTGCAGGACGAATAGATGTCCACTGACCTTGATCATCTTAGAGAGTTACAACAAACCTTATTTTGAGCAGTAATCTGCCAGATAGGTTTAGCAAATTTTTATCTTAGTCACACCACGAGAGTACACAATCACAGCAGATTCTTCCACATCAAATGATATAAATGATGTGACCCTTGTCGTTGTCTAGATGACTGGATTATATACAAATTGCACCCATACTGGCCATCTGTGGATTTTAGGCTCTCTTCCCATGGTTTAATGAGAAACCTGAGCAACTAAGGAGTTATACCCTTGGACAACCTGTTCTCCCAGGACACTGAGAGTCATGCACTAGTCCCCAAAAGAAGCAGAAATAAAGAATTCTTGTGCTGTTGAAACATTATATTTGAAAGTAGAGATTTGAATATTGGATGGTATTGTCCTGGTGGGCAGATTTCAGAGTCTATTTATATATATGTTTAGTTATTCATTCATTCTACATACACTTATGTTTGTGACCCAATCACACATTCATCTATTTCATCCTTTATTTTAAAAATATATTTATCACTTGCTCTGATGCAGGCACTATACGAAAGACATGAGAATGAATGCAAGAGACGTAATTCTTGACTTCGGGGAACTGGCCATCTGGTAGAAAAGACAGATTCTGATGTGATATGTACTGTGCAGGAGAACCCCCCAAGCATGAGGGGTGCACACATTGTTGTGCCAGTCACTCTTTAGCCAGCAAGGTTTTGGTTCTATGATACATGAAATGAAAATATGAATATGCCAGAGAAATAATGATATTTTGCCTTGCCTCTTCCTTGGAATCTTGGTACTGGTCTTTAAAGTGTATTTGAAACCACGACTTTAAGATGAGACTTATAAACACTAAAAAGAGAGCTAAAACTCATGTGTAACTCTCATATTTTCTAAAAGAGCTCAAGGATATAACTAGAAACAATAGGCAAAATTTGCAGTGGGTTTTGACTAAATAGGAAGAATATGAAGTATAAATATTGTCAAACAGTGAAGTGGGCACCCTTACGGAGTTACAGACATTCAGCCTCTGGGAGTATTTAAGCCGAGGACACATGACCAGCTTGAGGGATGTTGTGACTAGGGGGGCACCTGTGATCTGAGGGAGCGGGAATTAGGTTCTGTGAGTTCTTAGATTTTTCTTTTAAAATGACTTAGCTGAATGGCAGGATTTCCTTTGCAAAAATTATGAAAATCTTCACTTTTAATCTTCGCAACATCACTTTGTAAGTGAGAGGCTTTAAAATCATGGGGAGGAAGACTTTTGGTGGTTATTTAAGATATTTTCACATCAACTAAGCATGGCTTTCAAAGCTAGTAAGAAGAAAATCTACTAAGAGCTATAACTTACTTCAAAATACTTCTGGAGCCTTATGGATGTAGATGAATATTCTTAGGCATTCTTAAGTAAAGTCCTATTAGAAATCTGTTTTATTGTCCATCCAACATAAAAACAGTGCTGTGATATGATATTCTTAGAATTAAGAGTAATCTAATATAACCACAGAAGAAAATTCCACCCAGAAGGCATTTGGAAGCCGAGTCAGTGTACAGACAAGGCAGTCGTGGAAAATGCCTTTTGGCTTCTGCTCTTGGCATTGTAATTACAAGGGAGAGTTTATCCATAGAAATCAGAAAGGGATGATGATTCTGGTTTTTCTGCAGCTTCCAAAGTTTCATTATTTTGAGCCAAATGGCATCTGAAATCAGAGTTTTGGATGGTGGGAACAACTTAAACTATCTTGTTTCTTATCCTTAAGTGAAACACATATAATTTTCAGTAGGAAAGAGCTGAAATGACTCAAATCTGTACCGTTTAGTACAACAATTTCAATAATTGTAAAAATGTTAGCACTTCAGCATTTTGGGCACTTTTGAGCTTCAGTACCAACCCGTGAGGCTGATAATGGGGATGGTACATTCTAGCTGAATAAATGGGATATCAGAGCAGTAAATTCAGCCTGCACAGGTTTGTAGAGTAATTGGTAAAACTGCAGCCAGAACTAAGATCTTTAGAAATTACAGACTGGCATGCCTGCACTAGATGTTTTCTAAGTAAATAATTTTCCACCATTGCCTTCAATGCTGTTTTACACCAGTCATTCAGATTTCCATAAATTAAAAAGGTGCCTCCTTGAAAACTATTTACCTAAGATCCCACAGCGGGAGTAGGTTAGAATTGAGAGCAAATATGAAATTACAGACTCGGAGTGTTTGCTCTCAGAGACTTATGGGCTTGGACATATTTCAAGGGGAAATAAAGGTCAAATGTTTCGGTACCAGGGCAGGTGTCACATGAAGCAATTAACACTAAGGGTGACTTCCTGGCTTTTCTCCTTTGTGATTCTCAGCATTCAAAAATGTTAGTATCACAGGTCCTCAAAGAACATCGTTTTGTTCAATGTCATTTCATTATGACATTGATGAGATGCCAAAGGTATTTAATTCTTGTTTATATCAGATAGCCTAGGGTAAAACTGGTTTCGTTTTATGTCATTTCACTTAAAAGCCTCATAGCCTATCTGTGACACTAACTGAGGTCTCACTGTACTGTTCTGTCTCCATGGAAGTCACTATTGGAATGATATTATTTCAGAATGCTGCATCAAAAAGCATCAAAATGGTCTGACTATTCAAGACTCCATCGCTCTTAGACTGTGGATGGCTTTGTACACCTCAGTCTGTGATACATTGTCACATGCACGGAGGCCCAGTATACCTGGGGGATGTTGTGCTATGGACAAACAGATTTGAAGTATTCTGCAATTCTGAATCTCATAATTCATGAGGTACCTCTGCGGGCATATTGGTCAGTGTAGAAGAAGGGTGTTTGATCTGTAAAGGAGTCACAATTGGATTAGGAATAGGAATGTTTGGAGGAGATGGGTTAAGTAGGACTGTTAGTTTCAAATTCTATAGGGCAGATGATTTGCAGAATAGAACAAGGACAGATGAGATCAGGAACAGACATGAAAAGGAATATCTTTATTACTTACACAAGGATTTATTTTTTCCTAAGCATTATATCAAGGAAAAAAAAATGGATTGAAATACAAAGTGAACTTAACTGCAGCTAGTGTTTCTTCTAGTATTTAAGTGAAAATTGAGCAACCAAATCAGGGATCATGTAAAAAGCCATTTCTTAATTGTGAAGGAACTTGGACTAAAAGAGTTCTGTGATATTTTCCAGATTTAGGTTTCTATGACTTTAGACTGCAGCAGAACTCAATTAGAGACCCCCCCACCCTTTTTCCTAGTTCCTGCCATATAAATGGCAATGAAAACATTTTTGTAAAAACACCAGTCATTGCAAATATATCCCAGATCATTTACAAGCAGGTACTTCATGAACCTAAAACAATTTGCTTTGCTTACACACACACACACACACACACACACACACACACACTTTGCCCCTTGCTAGCCAATTCTCAAATCCCCTGAATAAGATATGTTTCTACTAAAGCCGAACAGTTACAAGTTCAGGAATGAAAGTGAAAAACAAAGGATCTAGTGTTCATTTTCCTATTCTTTCTACTCACTTGTCGTCTGGGGCCTGCACTTGGGACTGAGACTTGGAGAGGAGCAGAAGATTTCTACAATTTCTCTTAAAAAACCACTCATGGAAGCAACTTGTCATTTTGTACAACTGAATTGTCATCAAATAGGACTTAACCCCGTAGCGCGGGACTTGTGTGTCTAATGTTTACAGCTAATGTTTCTGTTTTAATTGCCCATCTTTCCTTACTTCTAGAACATTGAGGCCTGAGCCTTACATTTCGAATTGGTTAGGTGGAAGAGAAGGCTGCGCTCGAGGTAGCCATCCCTGCAGATTAGCTCAGGGAACTGATCCCACACCACCTCCCTGACCCCCTCTGAGCTCCTGTCTTGGGAAGGTAAAGGAAGACAAGAGTTATGGGGAAAGGAAAAAAGATCCTCAAAAGTAGTACAATAGTAAGTCTCTAGCCTTAACACAAATTGCCATGGCAACTCACAAATAAATATTATCTACTCTCAGCCAACTTTGATCCTTGTGAAAAGCAAATTCAGAAGGTATAGGAAAAGATTGAACTTGTTCAGAATGGCTTCAGGATTATCATTATGAAATTTTCCATATGAACAGCTCAGAAGGATTAGATTATGTGAGGAATTTAGGGGAAATCAGGGCTCTGCTGCTAGAATGTTCTAATAGAGCTTTCTAAAAGACTGGGTTGTTTTTTGCAGGAGTTTCTCCAAGTCCTCGTAGGAAGTTAGACCAGCCCACAAACTCATATTGGTCTATAATAAAATGAGGAAAATTTTAAATTTTTCACAAATCCAAATATAGTAGACTCTCCATTTACAGGGACTCAATCAACCGACACTCTGAAGCCTTCAAAAAAAATTTGAAGAAACATACTACATTTATCTGGTATCGGTGAGGTTAACCGGAGAGTCTACATACATTTATCCAGCACCTACCAATCCCCAGGGGTGCCCGTTAACTGAGAGTCTATCTACTGTATAGTCAATCCTAACAAATTCAGAGACTGGCTTTATTATTTTGGGGTTTACTTTCCTCTTTAAAATTATATACAGAGGAGATGTTTACAAATTGTCTTTATTTGGAAAAAATGAACAGAGGAGAGCCCTAAATTGGTTTACTCTATTTTTTTTGTTGTTGTTTTGTTTTAAATTTATGGGTAATTCTCTCAAATATGTTGGGAAGGTTTATCACTTTTAAGATACCACCTAGCTTTGAGTTTTACTGCACGTGATATAATGAATACAAATGTTTTCTGACTTTTTGGGTTTTATTGACAACAGAATTTTTTATTTGCTGCTCCCCCTCCCCAACTTGTTGGACGGAGGCTCTAGGCTCCATGAATAATTTCCAGTGCAACTAGAACCTATTATAAATTGATGCTTGCTAACAACCTAACTGTAGTCTGGGAAATGTGGAGGTTTGCCATCCTGGGGACTGAGATTTGAAACTTTAATAGACAAAATATTCTGACACAAATAGAATATTTTGCAGAACACGTGTTTGAAAAGTGAGGATCCGAATTAGTCTTAGTGAAGGTCAGTTAGACTGTTTTTTATTTAAATTACCAACAGTTAAGTGGGCAACTGTGAATCTGAATATTATATGGACTGCACCTGATTAAAAGTGAGGAAAACCACTCCTGAAAAGAATTAAGGAACACAGGACAATCCCTGTAAGAAGGACTATATTTTGTTTAATTTGATTTCTGAGTGGGAAAAGGCTCCTGGGCATCCAGAATACCCTTGGCGTGGGCAGTTGACTCTCAAAGGCGACATCTGTATGAAGAGTTGCAGTCACATTATAAAGGGCTCTTTCATGATTTCTGGTTCTGCCCTATCACATCCCAGAGCCATGCTTCTGCAAAGCTGCCAGCTGGCAGGTGGCATCCAAAAAAAAAAAAAAAAGTAGCAGCTGTGGCAGTAGGATGATGAAGTTTTATTTCCAGGTAAAGTGGGATCCAGATAATACGAAATGGAGGGAGGGGGGGTGGGAAGGGAGGGATGGGGAAGGGAAGAATGGAGTTTTTTGTAATAAAGTCATAAAGTATTTTTCCCTAGTTTTCTTGCATTTCCTATTTATATAAAGTATCTCGATCACTGTGTTGCTCTACAGAGATTTTCAACGGAATTAATTTGGGAGACTGAACTAATCTCTGAAAAAGAAATTGACTAGCTATGGTTACTTTTTTTGGATACTTTTTTTTCCTGTATTGTGAATTGTGTGGAAATGTACAGAATAAAAATTAAGAAATATAATTAGTTTCATCTCTTCTGTTACTGGTGGCTAGCATAGTTGATGTGGATACTATGCTTAATGGTGGTTAAATGAGATTTTCAAAATGAGAAGGGAAGTGAAGAGTTGGCTGTTAGGAAAGCCACAAACTAAAAGGGATTCCTGAAAAGGCAGTAGTTAAAAAAAAAAAAGACTTTCGCTTTCAAGATGGACTAATAAAGGCCAGATTTACCCTCCCACCAAAATAAAAAACCTTTATATCAATATATAATAAAATGAGCATGGCCAACATGCAGCCCAGGACGGCTTTGAATGCGGCCCAACAAAAATTCGTAAACTTTCTTAAAATATGGGATTTTTTTTGCGACCTTTTCTTTAGCTCATCAGCTGTCATTAGTGTTAGTGTATTTTATATGTGGCCCAAGACAATTCTTCTTCCCATGTGGCCCAGGGAAGTCAAAAGGCTGGAGTAAAACAATAAGGACCGGCCTTCAGGCAGAAACACGAATCCCTGAGAGATGGGAATAAAATGAGAGCAGCTCTGTGATTACTCCACTTTACAGACTTAAGAGATTTCCAGGCAGTGACTCAGGGAGGAAAAATTGAGGCAGAGCCTGGCAGATTTCCTGAGTTGGGGAAACAGAGCTGAGTGGTTTTTTTTGCTTTGTTTTGTTTTATTTTGTTTTGTTTGAGATCAAGGCAACTAGAGCTTATAGAGCAGAGTATCAGAGGGGAAAGAAATGCACAGAGAAATAACCGTGCAGATCTGCACAGAACTCCCTTCAGGGTTCAATAAAATACTTACCAGTATATACGTGTGAGGACACTGCCTGACACTGGAGAAAGAACCATCCAGAAGGCTTAGAGGGAACAATGAGCAGCTCAGACAGGCTGGGAAAAATGCCTGTAGCTACTAGCCACACTCACTCTTACCGCCTCCTCCACCCACAGCTTTTTTAAATTTATTAATAAAATGTGAGAATCTCTCTTTTTCCCACCTCGGTTCCATTTCCTCCCCATCTCCAGTGACAGAGGCATTAATTACTATTGTTTTGTGTGACTCTTAGCATGTCCCCATCATTGCTATGTTCTTCTACTTCTCAGCTTCTATTAGCTATTCATATATTCCCCCTCACAGAGGCAAACTTTTACATTTTACTTTGTACCAATATTAAACGCTCTGTGTTGTCAATTGTTTTCATTCTAAGACTTGAAAGCCACAAGCATAGAGTTTCATTGGCATGGCACGTTAATGTGCACACAAAGACACCCAGTGTGCTACAATTACACTTCTCCCCAAACCTTTCAAGGCCAAGACCCCAATGGCAATGAAACACAATGTTCCTGTCTTCCAGATCAAACCATTTATTTTTCTTAGATATTTTTGGATTGCTCTGCTTCATATTTGGACACTTTGATACAGCCTTTTTAAAAAAATTTCTTTCTCTTAGAGTTGGCTATCTTTCTTTGTTCTTGCTGAAGGATAACACATACATATAATCATGTGATTTTTTTCAGTATGTTACAAGTATCATCTAGCTCCCTAGTCATTTTTGGAATCCATTCTAATCTTCCTCCTGAAGGCATTTTTCTCAAATCCACTGGCTTTCTGTTCTAATTTTGGTGAGTCGTTTTCCAGGCATGCTGTACAATTATCACCTGAGGATTTTCTTCTTGGACTTCTGCATTTATCCAATCACTTCTTGACTGTTACACATTTCTCAGTTTCTTGATTTGCTGGAGTATAGCCACAAATACTTACTAAAACTAAGCACTAGGGAAATAAATTCTCTGACTTTTGCATGTCTGAAAAGGTCTATTTTTATCCTTTAGTTAGTGTTTGTCTTTGGAATTCTGCTTCCAGTGACATTTTTTTCATTAGAAATCCAGAGAATCTTAATGAGGAAAAGAAAGACCCATATGCTTTGTGAAAATAGGCGCTCATTCACAAATAGATTAAAATCACAGAGTAGCAAAATGACTGTGGAAATCACATCAAATAACTTCATTTTGCAGCGAAAACCGGCTCAAAGAGATGAAACCATGGCCTAAGGTCACACGGCCAACTAATGACATGGAGAGGTCACCGGAGCTCAGGAACTCCACATGTGCAGCTTGCGTCTATGTCCTGTTCAAATGCTTCAGTTTCCACCTGAAAGCACTGTTAGGATGAGGCAGGTTTTTGTGGTGAAGAAGAGACACGCACTAGACTCCAGCCCGAGCTCTGGTCCTGAGAAGCTGAATGTGCTTCTTGCGTTCCTGCAGCCCAGGTTTCCTCTTCCGTCAAACGCGATGGTACAGTGAATGGTCTCCAGGCTCCTTTCTTCTCCCAGGTGGTGCAATTCTCTGAAGGGGATTTTTAAACAGAAGACTCATTATAAAGATGAAAAAAGCCTCAAAATGATTTCCGTCCAAGCTCCTCACTTTGGAAATCTTCACTAAAGCCATCCTCCAAGTGTGTTGTTTGAGCAATATTTGCCATTGCATTCATAACTCATTTTTTTAAGTCCAAAAATATCTTAGTATCGATGGCTTCAACCCCTCGGCCTTTTGTCGGCCTCAATCCTTGATAACTTTCTGTGTGGTGATTTTCAGAGATTGGTACATTGAGTCACAGGTTGCTATTAATAGTTCTGTGACTCCATAGGCTATCACTTTAAAGGCATAAAGGAAATTAGCTCAGTATCATACACATGGAAAGATCCAGAACTTTCCCAGAGCACAGATGGTGAATAACTGTTAGTATTACAGCCACATGGAGGATGTAGTAATGATCACAAGGAATGATGTTTCTAATTCACTAATCAGTCCATTTAGGTCTGGAGATTTCATTCCTCCTGGATGTTTTCTGAATCAGTGTGGACAGACAGCCCTGGGCGTGGCACCTAATCACTGATTACAAATTGGATGAACTTGGTCCTGTAACCCTCCTTTCTCTTCCTGAGCCTGTTTCCTCTTCAGAGATACAGAAAACACCAACAATAACCAAATGGAGTTGTCGTAGACATCAAGTGAAATGCTGGCTGGAAAAATACTTAGAGCACTGCCTAGCACATAGTAACATAAATTAGACCTCTGGAAGTGATGATTGCATTGATGAAATGGTCAATTTTCCAGTACTTTCTCTGCACTGTGGGGCAGGGACAGGCAAAGGGAGAGGGGCCTGTATTCTCTCCCCTTGGATGATTTATTTTACTTAATCCTCTCTGCTCTGACATTGAAATCCTAACCTAAAATTTGCTTCAATCCTTTTTATTCCCTGTAAGCTGTAAAAATATCCTCAAATCTTAAACACATAAAACCTTTGCCAGTGATAAATACGGTACAATTCTGAAAACTTAGATTGAAAGAAAATGTAGAATACATATATCCAAAAGTTTGAAATGAAAAGCAACATCAGCTTGACCTAAGTCTGGTTTCATTTTGTGTCCGTCTCAGAATTGCTGCCTGAGAAAGAAACCACTGACCCTTCAGAAATGCATGTTAGGTTTCAAGTCTTCAGATAGTTTTCTTATTTGAAATTTGCCTGTTTTAAAACCATCTTCAGTCTTCTGAGAGTCACCAGATTTCCAAACTCAGATGAAAGAAATCAAATTTGTGAAGATTCTTTCATAACATGAACACCTCTGACAACAGATACTCTGTACGTACCCCAATATCCCATAAAGTTCATCTCAGCGTCTGTGTCTAGTACCATTGTTTGAAGTCTCTCTTTCAGTCCCCTCTATCTATAACTTTTCACCTCAGCTCTGAAGTGTCGTTTGGCCTGCCTCCTCTGAATTTAGCTTTCTTTTCCTTTTTCTTTTCTTTTTTTAAACTTCCACAGAAATGAAAATGCTTTTTCAGCCCAAACCTAAGGTTTGCAATGAGGACCATGATATATTCACATGAATTAAGGCCTTTTCATGGTCACTGATGATGGGTATGAAAGATTACATATGAGCTGTTTTCAATTATCTGTGTAGAAAAATCAATGGCGGCAGTTGGTGCGGCTCAGTGAGCTACTGGCTCGATGCAGGAAGAGGTTGCGGCTGCCCATCTGCCAGCCACACACTCATTCCTCAGATAGCCACGATCAGGACCGGAGTTTCAACTCCGTTAGCAGCAGCCTCTGGTGAAAAGTACATCCTTCATCACCAAACATGAAATGGCCATGTGGGTTGTCACAAGAAGGGTGATACTGAAGAGATGGAATTTTCTAACTCTAACCCAAACCCAGGACATATTTTCCATCTATTTAATGTTTCTGAAAAGAAGTAGGGAGTAAAGGTTGGATGAGCAACAAATACTAAATGTCATCCATATGGTTCATAGTACAATAACGAGCAAGTCCTTTGCTTTAATAGGTCCATTCAAGAAAAATGAATCTCTCGGGGATTTATTAGTTAGTTCTATTGTAATTTTATTTTCAAAAAACAAAAGCTAGACCCCAGGAGCCTGTGTCAGAAGCAGTTGTAGTATATTTACTAGTATATATTACTTGAACCAGAAATCCTGGTGTCTCTGGTTGTCTGTTACTGGTTGTCTCTGGTTGACCGTTATTTTAGGACCTCAATTATGTTTATGTTGTTTATTCGTTGGGTTCAAGAAGGACCCAGTAAATAATACACTGCCTTAGCTCAAGTTCTAATCCAACTGAGAAATTAAAAATAAAATAGGACAAAACAAATCAACACGTTGTCTTGATTACTGATAATTCTGATATTGGAAGTATGGCTCATACAAAAGGACAAGTGGGCTTCCTCTTAGGGGCTTCTAAATGATACATCCCACAGGTTGGCATTACTTGTAGTTTCTGCAAATCTTTCCACCCTTAACTGGAAAAGAAATATGGATTGAAACAATTAGGGTTTAGAAAATTCATCAACAAGAGGTATGTGATTGGCTGGTCAGAAAAAATTAATTTTCTTTAAGCATACCAGGGCTGTCTAAAAAAATCAAGTCATCGTCAATATAATAAGAATGATGACATGACTGCATACTTTCTGGACTGTCCTCTTGTTCCTTTAGTAACATTTGGACATACGCATCTTTTGTGCCACTCTTAAAGATAGAATATCTGCCTGAATGAGGCATTAATATGACCTTTGGAAAATATATCTTGTGCTCTTATTCTAAATATTGCGATAGAAAAAGAGCTGCTAATTTTACCTTCTCCTGCTCAAGCCAGAGAAACCAAACAAAAATGTTAATATCTAAAATACATGCACAACATCAGTGTACACGTGTTAGTTATCAATGGAGCTTATAAGGTGAGAACAACCAAAAACTCTACAGGAAGAGACTGAAATAGAAAATGAAAGGCAAAAAGAAGAAAGAAAATGAAAAGCTTATAGGAAAAAATAGAACCTTCAAAACTGTTGACACGGGGAGAAGCAAGTGATCTGATGAAGAGTAAAATAACTATTATCCCAGCACAACAGGTTTTTATTAAGCCCATGGTAATTAAAATAGAAAATAAAGAATGTTGCTAAAACAGTACAGATGAAGGACCCAAAATTCAGCCTTAAAAAGCGCACACACGCACACACACACATGCACATGCACATGCACA
>PVJL010000224.1:134563-195490 GCA_004026885.1 Lyroderma lyra | reverse complement strand
AGCAGCAACAAAAGCCCGGGGAGGGGCAAGTGACTATGTTTGCTTCTTTTTTGGAAGAGATCATGCAATTACAGTTTGTTCTTCGTGTGGAAGGGAAAACAATCTGCCTCCACCAGGTAACTGTGGCAGCAGGTGTGTCTGTCGATTGCCCCATCCCCTTCTGTGACCTCCATCTCCTTTGCCTGCCTCCTGTTACGGAGGCTGAAAAGAATCCTCTCCCCATTGTACGCAATCTTCCTTCCAGGTAAAGTCACACGAGTGAGGAGGAGTCTTCTGGGGATGGGAGGTGGGCTTCGGAAGGATTTATTCTTTCTCTGTGAACAGGAGATACTCAAGGAGAAGCCCTCTGCCCAGCACCACCCCTGAGACAAAGCCATCTGGTAGATAAGCTGCAGGACGTCAGGGTGACAGAAACATCAAAAGGGCTTGAAGTTTTTGAGACACTGAATCAATGCTAGCAATCGCTTATTTCCAGAAGTCTTGCTGCGTGAGACGTTGTCAGCCTGGTTTTCTGTTATTTGAAACTGAAAGCATTCTTAACTCTTCCCGAAAATGGAGACCACCTTTTAGGATACACCTCTATCTTCTCATCGGAATTCCATCATAATTTTCCTCTAAAACTTTACAGCTTCGGAAGGTAAGTATTCATAATGATTAATTTACCATAGATCACAATATTATACTATGTGGCAGAAATGTAATGAAATCTTTGGGCAGATGATAATAAAAAAAGACCAAAGTAGTTCTTGGTCAGAGCTGGCTCAAACCCCAACTTGACTATCTCTAGCGGTGTGATGTCATCTGAAAAATAGGGTAATGGGCCATTTACCTCCTAGGGTCATTGTGAAAATTACATGTGATATTTGTAAATTGCTTACCCCAGTGCCTGGAAGATGACGATGATGATGGCTTGAATTATACTCCTGAATTGATTTGCAAAATAAATATTTAATTTTATAGTCATCTTCTTGATAGCAACCTGTACTTCTTCCGTTTTTCAGGAAACCTTTAGTCTGTATTTATTTCTCAAATGTACTCATTTCTCCTTTTGACAAAATATCCGCTGGTGCCAATGCTTTCTCTGAGCAGTTCTTCCATTCCTTCTGTACAAACCAACCCTTGCATTCTTCTTACCGACCTCTCCCTCCCTCATCTAACAAGAATGAGGCTAACATTAAGGTAGCATAATGGAAGGTGGAGAGAAAGGCATGTAAAAGGAACTGCACACAAGAACCCAGCCCTGCACATGCAAAAATAATACCAGAGAAAATTCAACTGGCTTGGGGCGGGCAGTGGAGCCGAAGTTAAGGTAGCACTGGTCCTCGCACACACGAGGTCGGACGTGAAGTGCACGGGCTCATCCTAGAAAAACCCTGCCTACCTCACTGCTGAAAGTCACCACAGTCGCCTTCGAAGTAATTCCCTTGGGAAGCTCTGCACCAACACCAGCGCTCAAAACTGTTGTCCCCAAAATATGACAATTAAGTTCACGGACTTGCCACCGTGCGTGTACTTTGGCAGCTCTGTATAAACAACTCAGTAAAGTGTCATAACCTTGGCCAAGAGAGTGATTTTTAGAAGAAGGCTATGACACCTTACTGAGGTGTTTGTACCGTGCTGCCAATGTTAAGTGCATGGTGGCAAGTCTGCACACTTAATTGTCAGATTTTGGGTAAGACCACAGCTCTGATGGCCACTCCAGAAAAAGAATTCCAAATTTGCTTTGAAGGGTGGACTAGGCGCTGGCATTGGTGCGTAGCTTCCCAAGGGGAGTGCTTCGCAGGGACCGTAGTGATGCTCAGCAATGAGGTAGGCAGCACTTTTTCTAGGAAGGGTTCAAGAAATTAATTATCCGACCTTCATATACAGGGAGAGACTAAACAAGAAAAAGTAACAAAACAAGGAAAGAGACTCACAAACATGTGTAAAATAAAACAAAACAAAAAAATCAAGCAGAATTTAAGACATTGAACTTACAGGTTTTGGGAAATAACAGAAGTTGCTTGTTTACTAAATATTCATTAAAATAATGGTTTAAATGGTTTAGAGAAGGGCACTGGCCTGGGGGATAGGGGTGTGGGAATGGATTGGGGGGGAAAGGGCTCAGTTAAGCCACCAACTTTCTCATTTAATTAGCAGATAACCAGATTTTTATTTAAACAAAGACCTGACTTTCCTTTTTCTCCACTTTGCTATGAGGAACCACCAAAATATTGTTACCTCCAAGTAGGAGAGAAATGGAAGAATTGCTCATTAGCAAACTTTCTTCTTTTCACTTTAGAGATAGAAACATCAAAAAGATAAATTAAACTCTCTTATTAAAAGGGCAAACTCTAGTTGGAAAGCTTTCTATTGTAGGCATCAGAGCTCCTTGCACAAATCGATTTAGGGTGGCATTATACGTGGACTAATTAAAGCAAGTGAGCCGTAGTTTTGGATAATTCTTCGAAAATACATAAAAGGTGAATTTAAAATTGTCCATTTGTGCAATGATTTCTTTTAAATCTTGCTTAAATAATACACTCTGCACTTGACTCTTGCATACCTCCAAACTCAGCATTTCTAAAAGTGGACTAATTTCTAGTTGTCCAGTCCTAGTCCCTGTCTCAAAGGTTAGCACTGTCATCCACTAATCGTGATCTGCTGCCCATCAGCTCTTTTCTCTCTAGTCTGTTGTGTCTCCATCACGATTGATGGTTTACTTATTCAACCACCTTGATTTCCACCTGAATTATCCAATGGCTATTCACATTTCACTTGCACTATTTCTACTCAGTGCAGCCAGAGTCAGACCTTTAAAATGGCAATCTGATATATGGTACTCCATGGTTTAAAACATAGTAAGGAATGCCTATAACAGTAAAATAAAGTCTAACATCTTTAAGACTGTTCCGAGCTGATCCATAGATCCGACCCATGTTTATCTCCTGAGATTTGTCCCATCCAATCTCTTTCTAAGCATGTTATGCAATTTTTAAAAGGGCAACCACGTAGTAAGTGGTGTTGTATCATTTCAGTTTTGGTTACTCTTTCACATTATACAAAGATATAAAGGGATATAGATAGATATAGATAGATGATAGATATATAGATATATAGATATATAGATATAGCTATAGATATATTTCTTTCTTCATCCTAACCTTTTATTTTCTTATCTAGATTTCCACTGAAACTTCTACTAGTGTCAATTAAAAATGTTCAATTAAAAATGTCAGTCCATTAAATATAAACGGATTAGTCAGCAAGGTAACATAAGTACTGGAAATTTAACTTCTTACAACAATTACTATTTATTTACAGTTTGAAAGAATGCAAAATCTGAAAATTATATGCCAGACAAGCATTCTGACAAGACTTGAAAATGAGAACAAGTTGTAATGATTAAATGAGTTATTCCCAATTCTTTTCATTTTCAATAGACTAAGATTCACTGTGTGTCCTAGATATGTATTACATGCAACCGAATTCTTGGAAACTGAGATGATTTTTTTCCCCAAACCATTTAAAATGAAAATAAGTGGGTTGCAAATTGTGCATGCTCTGGTTTTAAGAGAATAAGGGCTCAGTACACACTTCACGTGAGTGGACGTGGAGCGGCACCCCCTCAGAAAGCAGAGGACTGGGGCACTCACTCCCCACTAAATAATTCAGAATCTCTAATGGAAACCTGGTCCCGTGTTTCCCCAGTGGAAAGGCAGCTCTTCTGGGTTACCCAGTATTCAGCTAGCCGCTCCAGAGCTTTAGAGAACAACAATAAACTAAAAGGCAAAAATTATTTTACTGGCGTTCATATTCTCTTGGGTGCTTTCTTGGCATGAAGTTCCCAACTTCCTGACAGCTGCTACCATTGTGAAGGGGCGAGGGAGAATGAGGGGGGGAAATCAATATTTAAATCTGAACCAGCCAGAAACTTCAGTGAGGGTGCCAGTACTAACTGGTTTGTGTATGTGTTTGGCCTTTCAAAAGACCCTAGTCTTAAGAGGAGAGAAGACATGCTAAATAAACAACTCATTAGGAATCACACAGCAAGGTTTAGTGAGCTCACAACAAACACATTTAAGGAAGGATATTCATGTGAGACTTTTGTCTAGAAATTTCAATAATGGAATAAACTGTTGCACAAAGTAATTCTCTCTCTCTCTCTCTCTCTCTCTCTCTCTCTCTCTCTCAACAGGAAGAGAATATTGATTTCCCACTCTTGGCCACCAGCTCCACCTCTTCGCAGTAGAAGCACGGAGATGAATGAGTTTGTGTCTCTAAAAGCACTAAGCAATCTTCAAGTGAGTACCGCTTTATAAATAAAAAAGCTTTATTATTATTGGGTAGAAATGTTAGAGAGAAAGTTGGAGCTTTTATCAAAGGCTGTTGGTGCCCTGACATTTGCTGTCAGCTCTGAAAAGGTGGCTGTGAAACTCATTGTATCCACTCCTGGTTGGCGCGGGGCCCAGCATACAGTGGGATTTCTGGCCAATGGCCCTGTACAGTGGGACGGCTGGCGCCTGGCCCAAGGATTAGAGAGCTTTCATTTCTTTGTCTCATTGATATTAGTCACAGAATCTCCCTCTTCATGCACAACCCAAACCCATGCAGGGGGGCAGGGGAAGAGGGCAGAAGCAGAAATTGCTGCAAAGTCTAAGCTTTTCGACCCCAGGAGTAAGAAGAAAATTTCCATTTCCAACTCCGTTATCCAATGTCTATATCCATTTTATTATGCACATTCAACAGGAAATGGATAGTCTGGTGTGTCCTTGCTTCATAGATGTAGGGTACTGCAACTTAACCTTGGACAAACAAGGTGTTCAGTGTCATAAGGCTTCTTCTGCTTTCTCCTTGTCCTCTCTTCTCTCTCTCTTTCTCTCTCTCTCTCTCTCTCCACCCCCTTTGGCTAATGGCTAATCTCAAGGAGCAACTTTGGAAAACAAAATTTGTGGGCACATTTTCTTCAGCTTCTAGATGTGTGTGTGTGTGTGTGTGTGTGTGTGTGTGTGTGTGTACCCCTTGCCCAAAGGTCATATGTAATACTATATCATTTGTTGATAGATTTCTCCCTTTACATGTGTGTACATAATTTGTATCTGTGTGCAGGTATGTGCTGTATGCTTTGCAGAATCCATCTGTCATAATCTGTTGTATAGCCACATTCTACTTGAGTCTTGGAAAATGTTCTGCTGAGTTCCATAGGATGAACTTTGATCTCAAATAATAATAATCTTGTCTTAAATATTCATGTCCAATGGAAACTGAAAGTTATTTCCAAAATAAAACCAGGACTATGAATTACTAACTAGCAATTTATCTTAAAATAAATCACATAACCCTAACATCTCGTAACAAAATGACTCAGATTCACATCTCTTTGCATGACTCCCCTAAAAAATCTTGATACAATAAAACAATACAATATTAAGGAAGGTCTAAATTGAGTACATATGCATCATGTAGCTTGTTTGCATTATGTTGCAGAACTGCCGTTAGTAAAAAATTAGTTAATCTCAGGTATAAAATACATACATTTTCTGGAACCAGAAATGACTGACAGTGAGGGAGGGAAGACAGGAGGGAAGGAGAGAGAGAGGGAGAGAGAGAGAATGCTTAGATAATGCATAACTATTTCTGTGAAAGGTCACCAGTATCATTAGTGAATTAAACTTCTGCTTCCTCAGCTATGAAGTAGAAATGATATCCTTACAGGGTTCCTGATGTGTATAAAATAACAAATTATATGTGAAATGACTTTGTAAACCTGACATTATTCAAAGGAAGTAGCACTTGGAGATGGTAATACTAAAGGGAAAGATGAAAAGACAGAGTTTGTTCCTGTGAATATATGTTAGCCAAGGGCTTCCAAATTCCTAAAATTATAATAAAATGCCTAATCTCATATTCAGAATGACAGAACTCTTAAAGAGTGCTCATACTACTACATTTAAGAGATAAGAAAATCCAGGTCAAGAGCCATTAAGGAGTATCAAAAATCAGAAATCTAACCAGGGCAGATCAAGGCAATGGGCTCGGCTCCTCTTGCATTTGCCTTCTTTGGAAATGACGACTTGCTGTATTCTTTCCGACAGGCAAGCACTGAACTCTGAGACAGGTGTGGTGGTGACGGGGCAGCTCAGCGTGACTGTGTCATCTTGGAAAGGCTTCACGGTGTCAGAAGAAGCTGACTTCTTCTGACGGTGTCAGAAGAAGCAGGGTCGTATTTAGTTAGTGTAGTAGAGCAGTGGACCTTATCGATACAGAAAATACAGTTGACTCTCAGTTAACAGGCACCCATGAGGATTGGTAGGTGCCAGATATTTGTAAGTAGATTTTCCATTAACCATAACTCAAGCAACCAGCACTGTCGGGCAAGCATGTTGCTGATGGCTTGAGAGTGCTGGTTGCTTGAATCCCAGTGAACAGAGTCTACGGTATCGAGAACCTGTGAGGCAGAAAGAAGTGTGCTGTGTTTAGAGGCCATTGAGGAGAGCTATCTGGCTACCATAGAAATAATTCCTTAGAGGCTGGAAGAAATTAAGTGCATTATCAAAGGCCAAAATTCAGATGATGTCTTTCAAATAAAGTTTACCTGCTTTTTAATTCTTTTACCTCAACCAAAAGAGGAGATTCTTGAATGAAAGACTGATGAAACAAGTTCTTAAGAGATTTTCTTAATTGCATCATGTCAGTCTGTTTTAGAAATCTCCATGTCTGTGTCAACAATAAATGCACATTCATGACCAGCCAGAACATGAATCTCACTCCAGCTCAGCTTTGCTCCCAGATCTGGCCCTCTGCTTCAGCAAAACTGCCTACTAACCAGACCCAGAATTCTTCCTGGGGTCCATAGTCTTCCTCAGCTGGAACAATTACTGTCTCTCCACGCATCACCTTTTTAAAAACCCATTCCTCAAAACCCAGGATAAGACCTTTTATTTCTTAATATTAAAAACATTAAATGTGTTTAAATGTCTCCTAGCCTTTGATGTGGGGGCTTTTTCCTCTGAATGGAGGGTGCAATCCTTAAACTCATGTGCATATGTCAGTGAGGTAATGCCACACGCATAATCTCTTTGAGAACAAGGCATGCATCTTTGCATGTCACTTTGTTTTTGTGTGTCCCCAGCCATCAGTGCTGCCCTGCATGAGCTGGTCCTGAAGCAGAATCTGAAGGTTGGCTAGTCAGGCACCTACACACTGCTGACATCCTTCTTGGTTGACTGGCAACTGAATATCTATGAATAATAGGAATTAGCATCGACTTTGGGAAGAGAGCAAAGCAAAATTGATTTCTTAAAGGAATTTACTTTCAAAAGTCTTCAGAGATAGCTTTTCTTTAAGGGAATTTATACACTTAAAGACTTCTTACTTGACAATATACGTTTCCTTTTCACGTGGATCTAGTCTCAATTTAACTCTGTGTCTAGCCCAGGGGTTTTAAAGCTTCTTTATTAAGTTAATGAATAATAATTTAATGTTCATTAATCACCAAGCAGTGTTCTAAACGTGTTAAAAACTTAATTTTCTCGACAAACTTATGAGGCAGACACTGTTATTTCCTTACTTTTCAAATGGCAAATCAAGGCACAGAGGGGTTAAGTAACTTACCAAATGGCACACAGCCAGTAAGTGAAAGACCTGGGCTTTGAAACTAGGCAGTCTGAATAGAGTCAATCCTATTAATCACTACACTATACTATCTCTTTATTTTATTATGTAAATTAGTTTTATGAGGTACATCTAAGAACTTTAGTTATATACAATAGAAGTGTACAGGTCAAAGATTTTTGACAAATGTGTATTTCCATGGAACCACCACATCTATAGAATATTTGATGGTTCTATCAACCTCTCCCCAACCTCAACATGCAGTTACAGGCAACAACTGATCTGTTTTTTGTCAATGTAAATTAGGTTTGCTTTTTCTAGAATTTCATCTAATTTCAGAGTCATACAGTATTTGTTTCATAAGTGTCTGGCTTGTTTTGCTCAGTGCAATGTTTTTGAAGTTAATCCATGAGGTTGCATGTGTTGGTAGCTTTAGCCATTATTTATGGCTAAATAGTTTCTCATTGAATGAATCTGTGAAATTTTATTAACACAGTCATCAATTGATGGATTTCCAATTTGGGACTATTATGAATAAAGATGTCATAGACATGTATATACAGACTGTTCTGTGGGATACATATTTTTATTTATCTTGAGTTAATTCCCAAGAGTGAAAAGTCAAGATCATATGGTAGCTGTATATTTAATTTATGAGAAACTGCCCAAGTGTTTTCCAAAGAGGTTGTACCATTTTATATTTCCACCAGCACTTGGGATTGTCAGGCTTTTTAATCTTGGCTCTTTGAGTAGGCATGTGGTGGTGTCTCCCTGGATGTCAGTTTGCATTGCCTTGACAGGGCAAGTGAAGTTCAGCATTTTCTCATACGCTTCCTGGCATTTACATATTTTCTTTTTGTAAAGTGTCTGTTGAAATCTTTCAGAGATATTTTTATTAGGTTGATTGACTTTTGGTTGTTGAGTTATTATGAACGCTTCATATCCTGGATCACAATTTTTGTCAGATGTATATTTTGAGAGTATTTATGTGCTTTCCCAGGATCGTTTTCTTCTTATTTTTAATGATGGCTTTCAAGGAGCAAAATTTTAATTGTGAAGTTCAGTTTATCAACATTTTTAATAATAGTTTGAGTTATTTAGGTCCTAGCTAAGAAATCTTTGTCTACCCAGGGTAACGAGGATTTTCTCCTATTGTTTTTCTAGAAATTTTACAGCTTTTCTATTTGGGTCCATGAGCCATTTTGAGTTAATTTTTTCTCTATGGTGTCAAAGTTTACTTCTTTCCATGTGGATATCTAGTTCTTTCAGGACCATTTGTTGGAAAGACTATCCTTTCCCTACTGAAATTATGTTTGAGTCTATGTGTAAATTGATAGTTTTGTTCTCCATTAACCCATAAGTTTATCTTTATGCCAGTATTTCTCAAAACTCTTGATTTTTTTCTTTGTAGCAGGACCTGATACAAGCAATATGAGACCTTCAACTTTGTTCTTTATTTTAAAAATGGTTTGCCTACTTGAGATACTTTGTACTACCATAGAAATTTTGATATCATTTTTTTTTATTTTTATAAAAGAGCCTATTGGGATTTTGTTTGAATTGCATTAAATCTGTAGATAAATATGGAGAGAATTTACATCCCAACAATCTTAAATTTTCTAATTGATGAACATAATGAGTTTCTTCCATTTCTTTAGGTATTCTGTAACTTCCATCGATAATGTTTGGCGTTTTTCAGTGTATAAGCCTTCAACATTGTTTGTTAACTTCATCCCACAAGTGGTTGATATGTTTGATATATATGTTTTCATATTTCATTTTCCAGTTGTTCATAGCTAGAAATAAACATAAAATCCATTTTTATAATTTGAACTTGTATCCATGTAAAGACATATTAACTCTAGAAGTTTTTATTTGCATTCCTGTCAATTTTCTATGTGCATACTAACTCATATGAGAGTAAAGGCAATTGTATGCCTTCTTTTTGTTACTTTTATTTCTTTTTCTGGCCTTATTTTACTGGCTGAAATCTCTAGTACAATAGTGAATAAAATTGGTTAGAGTGGCCATTCCTGCCTGGTTGCTAATCTTAGGTAGAAAGTCCTCACTCTCACTATTTAAGTATCACATTAAGTGGAGGCTTTCTGCACATATAAGGATATTCATTTATATTCTTAAGTCACTGAGAATTGTTATCTTGAATAGGTGTTGGATTTTTTAATATATTTTTCTATATGTTTAATATGTTCCTTCTACTTACTTTGTTAATATGGTGAAATATATTGTTCAATTTTTACATGTAAAACCAAACTTACAACACAGGGGTAAACAGGCCATGCAATGTACAGTATTACATTTTTTATACATTACCGATATTGATTTGATGATATTTGTTAAGGAATTCTGCATTCTCTGTTCATGAGGGATATTGGGTCTGTAGATTTTGTTTTCTTGTAATGTGTGATCAAACTCCTCTGGGTGTTTCAGGGCTCATTCCCTGGGTGAGTCTGGGTAAGGTCATTGTCATAGGTCTGCTCTTTAACTTTGCCAGGAAAGAACCTTGATTTGAACAGTTTTGAAGAAGAAAGACAAGATTGAGGAGCTTAAATCAAGCTACTTAGATTCATAAAAGAATGAATGGTAAAGTGTAAATTTATAAAATACCAGGGAGAAATTGTAGTGGGGATTGTTGGTTGCTTCCAAATTCTTTCTGCCTCTTTCTATTGCTGGTATAGTCTGTGTAGCTATGTGACTTGCGGGGCTGATCTATTTATTCTCTGCTGGGCTGTGGGCCTTGTTTTCCTTAAGCGAGTTATGGGTGAAGCTATTTGAAATGATATTGAAGGGCACTGGCTTACAAATGGAAAATGCAGAGTTAAAAGATGGAAAGATCTGGGTACCTGAAGACTTGGAAACACTGACTTTACTGGTCTGTGTTGCTTGTGAGATACATTTATTTATTTAAGTTGTTCTTAGTGGCATTTTCTGTTTTTCTTTTTAAATAAAAAAAGAAAAATAGCACAATCCTTACAAACATTACCAAAAAATAGAAGTAAGTTTTGTAATCTAGCCACAGTGATAAAGAAAACAACAACAAAGTATGAGTTTTTTTTTCAAAATTACTTTGCACTATTTCTGAGGAAGAGAAATGTGTTAATGGAACTTCCATTGAACTGTGTAAGTTGGATGAATTGTCCTTTGCATTCCAGGGATATTGGAGAACTCAGAGTGGTAATCAAGAATCTAAGAATCTAAACATCCTGCCAAGTACACAACCCAAGAGACATGCTGACAATATTTTCATCTGAATCTTTCACATTTTTAAATTTCGTGCTGATCACACTTCTCTTTGTATTTGTCACTGCAAAATCAGTGACCTCATTTTCAAAACAGCCTTAGGACATGTTAGAATTTCTATGATTTCAAATCATCTTGCATTAGTGATAGTTTAGCCTTGTAGCACACATGCAGGGGGCTCACTACACCTGGGGAGACTGGGGACTGCAGAGAAGGGTGCCTAAGCGTAAGCCAATAAATGCTGACAGGAGCATTTGGGGGCAGAGAAAGTGTGAAAAGTCAAGTTTGGAGTTAGTTGTTCTTCACGAGAAACATGGACAAGGGGTAGAAGTTTAAGGTACGGATTACAGCCACTCCTCACTTAAAGACTTACCTGTCTAATGACATGCTCCGATTTAAGACCAGTTCTCCCCGGCAGGAAAGCCCCTTTTTCTGTCTTTGTCTGGTTCCCCCAGGCAGTTAGCACTCACTACAGCATGTTCACAATCGTGCAAACTACACACAGTAGACCCTCAGTTAACGGGCACCCATGGAGATTGGTAGATGCCAGATAAATGTAAGTAGACACTGTGTTAACCAGAACTCAAGCCACTGACACTCTCAAGCAACTGGCAAAATAATTTGCTGGTAGCTTGAGAGTGCCAGTGGTTTGAGTTCCGGTTAACAGGGAGTCTACTGTATTTCGTTTATAAGCGTGGTGTTGTGTGACATCTACTGAAAAACACATGCGCTGTGATGCCACAACACACCACAAGACATCCGCCTTTAAGCTCCTCACTTACCAACCAATTTGCTTGTCAACCTAGTCATAAGAATGGAACCCGGTCATTATGCGAGGAGTGCCTTACTTCTGCCTCCTAACTAAAATCTCTGCTTCTACTTTGGGTCTTTTGTGGTCTAGTCAACATAGCAGAGAGATCCTATTAAACCAGAGTTAGGTTCTGTCGCTCTTAATGCCTTCTTTCCACCTCATTCAGAGTAAAAGTAGAATTCTCTACGGGCATGATCTGGGCCGTTACCTCTCTGGCCTCCATGCCTACTTCCACTCACTAAGATCCTGCTATTACGGAACTAAAGGGGGTTCATTTGCCTACGTGCATCAAAGCCAAATGAGACAGGAATGGGAGTTTGCTGCAAAGAAAGTAAAGGTTTATTTAAGGAAATGTTGCCAAGCCTGGAGACACAGGTGAGCTAGTGCTCAGAAGACCAGGCTCCCCGATGACTTTCAAGGAATAGGTTACATAGGAGAAAGGTCATTAGTCATGGCAGCTCTGCTAGTTGGTTGGGACTAGGGTAGGAGGCAGTTGATCATGGCATCAAGTCCGGATGTCAGTCATGGCGTCATTCTATCTACTCTCCAGGGGATGTGGCCAGTAGGGTCTTTACATCTTCTTGGGTCTGGTGCTGAAACACAACTGAGCTCAAGATGTTATCTTTAGTTTGACTGAAACTCAGTTTCTGTGGTCAACAGACCTGACCGAGGCTTTGTTCCTAAGACTGTTTGATGCTGACCAGCATCTGATGTCCTTAGGGCTTAACGATTAAGGGAGGGGTCGCACAGTGCGTGCAGAGATGTAAGGATAAGGGAAGAAAAGCAGCAAGTGAGTCATGGTGCTATTAGTCTGGACAAGGTCAGTGTGAATCAAGGAGAAAGAAAAGAGAAAAAGTCATTTTTAAGCAGTGAAGGATTTGCAGGGTTACATGGCCACAGTGACCTTCACTGGTCTTCTAATAGTGGGTAAGATCTGACCTCAGAGCCTTTGTATTTTCAAATCCCTTTGTCTGGAGGTTCTGCAAAATAGTTACTTAGCCTGCTCCTTCAATCCTTTTAAGTCTTCACTCACATTTCACTCCGGGAAGTCTTTCCTCTGCCAAATGAGCACTTTCATCTCCCTTTATTGTCTTTTTTTCCCCCATGGCATTTTTCACATCTTAAAATTTAACTAATTAGTTAATTAACTTCATTTGCTTGTTTATTTATATAAACAAAAATGTAAACTATATGAGAACAGGGCTTTTCACTTGATGCTTTTTCTATTGAAAAAATTGATTGATTGATTGATTAAAAGCTCTACTGGAGGAAACACCTCTTTGTCCACACCCAGCACTTCTATGGGACATTTGTCCGGGTAGCAGTAAACATAACCTTCCAGAGTTCCTAAGAACTACTTGCACAAAACAATGCTTCTAATTTTAGGATTTAGGTATAGTTCTAAATAAATGTAAAGTTTAAGAGACTTTAGATTGAAAGACACACACAGACTGAGTAAAGGAATGGGAAAAGAGATTTCATGAAATTGGAAATTAAAAAAAAAAAAGCTGAGGTAGCAATACTTATACCATACAAAACAGACTTAAAACAAAGACTATAACAAGAGACAAAGAAGGACCCAGTAATTCTACTTCTGGTTATTTACCTGAAGAAATCCAAAACACTACCTCAAAGGGACATGTGCATCCACATGTTCATTGCAGCATTGTTTATAATAGCCAAGACATGAAAGCAACCTAATTATCCATTAATAGATGATTGGATAAAGAAGTGGTACATGTATACAATGGTATATTACTCAGCCATAAAAAGAATGAAATCTTGCCATCTGCAACTACATGGATGGACCTAGAAGAAATTATGCTAAGTAAAATAAGTCAGACAAAGAAAGACATAGGACATATGACTTCATTTATCTGTAGAATCTAAAACGCAAATGAACAAACTAAACAGAAACTCAGAGATACAGAGAAAATTTTGATGGTTGCTGGATGGGAGGAGTTTTGGGGTATGCATGAAGTGTTGGAAGGGATTAAAAAGTACAAATTGGCATTTAAAAAATAATCACAAGGATGTAAAGTATAGTATAGGGAATATAGTCAATAATATTGTAATAATTATGGGTGGTGTCAGATTGGTACCAGATTTATCAGGGTGTTCACTTTGTAAGTTCTATAAATGTCTAATGGCTATGTTCTCCATCTGAAACTAATAAAATATTGCATGTCAACTGTAATTGAAAAATAAAAAAATATTTTAAAAAGAATTATATAAGGCACTTAATAGATACTTATAACATTGAATTGAAGAAATATGACCTCTGACCTATGGGAAATAGAAGTATATTTTGCAGTCACTTTTGGGGTGGACACCATCAAATGACAAACTGAAAGGAAGTAAAAGGAGCAAGATGAGGAACAGGAAAGAAATGGTAAGTGGCAGAGAATCTCAAATTTTACTTTTTGACAATGTTTAGGTAATTTGTTTTATAATCATTTTATACAATACATTTATCTCATCTGTATTAAAGATATCCATCTGTGCGATACTGAAACAATCCTGGATATATCACCTAAGCATTTTTTGCATTAGAACAAAATGCAGATTACGGAAAGCCTTAAAACCCAGAATCTGAGTTTAAAAACCCCATCCCCACCCCCACTCCCACTCCAGAGTTTGAACTAAACTGATCAATCCCCTAAATTCTTGGGTGTCAAAGGCACGCCACTAAATAGGTCACTAAATGCACCAAGGAAGCCAAAAAAGGGAAGAACCCACTAAAGGAAAATGGCATTTAATTGGGAACTTTCAGACATCTGTCACTCTTTGTGACAGGCAGGAAAACGTACTTGGCACATTTTTTGACTCGCAGGTGGGACAAGACTGACAGCTGAAGTAACCAGAACTGTCTGCAGGGAAGGTGTTTGGGCAAGAGGAGGACTGAGAAGCTGGTTGTGAAGACACCTTTCATTTTGAATATCATTAAAAAAAATTGTCTGGGGCCAGCATTAAAACGTAAAACGCCTCCCATCGTCCATTGAGATGTCCCACCTGATGGACTGGCGTGTGCACCCACCTAAAGGACAGGTCATGCAGAAAGTTGGGACAAGAAATACTGTGTGGGTCTCTCTGCTAAGCACAAGGCCGTGCTCCACCCCGGGCCCCTGGGTTCGAATCGGTGAGCTCGCTCCTGCGGGGAGAGCCTGCCCCTGGGGAGTTCTGCTCTTAGTCAGCTTCCCAATCAGCTCGCGAGGGAAGGGCGCGCTCCCTCCCTCGCCCGGCCCGCGCGCTCGCCCTGCCCGCTCGGCTCAGCCCTCCCATTCTCCGCTTCCCTTCCGTTCCCTCCCTGTCGGGGCGGACTGGAGTCCAAGGCAGGATCGGGTTCCCCGCCTTCCAATCCGAAAATCCCGCCAAGGCAGCCGCAGAGCCGAGGAAACCCCAAAGTGGGGCCAGGGGAAGAAAGAGGCCAGTGAGTCCCTGGCCAGGAGACAGGGAGCAGCAGCCGCGCCGCCAGCCGCAGCGACTCGGGCACCTGGACCCCGGGCAGCCAATTCTCGCCCCTTTCGACAAAGGCAGCCTGAGCGCAGACAGCACGGTCGCGGCTCAAAGTAAGTGCACGGGGATGCGCCATTCTCTCAGGTGTCTCCAGTAGAGTTTCCTTCGTCAGCTGCCACTTTCCGGGGCGCCCGCTGAGGGTGGGGGTGGGAGCGCGAGAGACGCTGCCTCGGCGGTTTCCCGGGTGGGGCTGCTTTCAGAACTGATTTGCTCCAGAGGCATATTTGGGGGGCGTCAGGTCAGGAGAGTTAGGGGGCCCCGACAGGAGTGGAGGGGAGGCAGCTTTGTGATGTCACGCAGGCATGTTCTTGCTACCCGCTGGAGGAGGTTGCAGGGACTTTGCTCTTTGTAAAACCTGCCTAAGTAGGTGTGTCTGCGGCTGGGCAGCGACGAGGCAGCAAGCAAGGCACCTGAGCAAGTGGGGCTCCTTTCCCCGGCCCCTCTCGGCTTCCCTGGTCGCCCCAGGGCTTGCCGGGTCATGGCTCCGAGCTGGCATTTCTGGCCACGTTGTGGGGGCTGGTTCCCTCCAGTGCCCCTGACACTGAGCGTTTTCACAGAGCATCTAGCACTCCTTGTCCTGCCTGCCAGCCCAGGAATGGTTCTAGAAAGGGCTAAGTCCAAAACTTAAAAGACACACCTTTAACCCAGTCTCGCACTTGAAGGATAATTTGAATTACTGCTCCCGCACCCAGGCATTTGAACTCTTTATTTCAGCCACCTAACGCTAGGGTATATTTATTACTACTTTGCCAGATTCTTAGTTTCTGAGTTGATGTTTCTAATAACTTAACAAAATATTTTTAAAGCGAGGAATGTATTCAACTACTTCCCCAGTTAACACACAGAACATAAAACTTCCTCTCTCTCACACACACACACACACACCTTTGTCCTTAGCACAAATGCAAACCCAAGAACACACACCGAGTTTATATCCACTTTATTGGTAACCCACCCCTATCTCTGTTAGCAACTGCTCTGTAAATTTTGGGATAATATATTGAAAAAATGGGAGTGGCATGTGGGGGAAGGATGGCCCTGAGAGGGGAGAGTGAACAATGACCGACATCAAGTTCCGGTCTCTAAGCATCTTTCGTCTTAGGCGTGTTGCTGTAGCAGATTGAGACGTGTGTGCGTGCATGTGTGTGTGTGCGTGTGCGTGTGTGTATGTGTGTGCGTGCGTGCGTGTGTGCGTGCGTGCGTGTGTGTGTGCGTGCGTGCGCACGCGTGCGTATATGTGTGTGCGTGCATGTGTGTGCGTGCGTGTGTGTGCGTGTATGTGCGTGCGTGCATGTTTGCGTGTGTGTGCGTGCGTGCGTGTATGTGTGCGTGTATGTGTGCGTGCATGTGTGCGTGCGTGTGTGCGTGTGTGTGCATGCATGTGTGTGTGCGCGTGCATGTACGTGTATGTGTGTGTGTGCATGTGCGTGTATGTGTGTGTGTGCATGTGTGTGTATGTGTCTATGTGTTGGAGGGAAGGGCTTGAGAGGAGATTCAGGAACTCCCAAGGAGAGCTTTTGAACTAATAAGATCTTGAAGCAATTTCGTGATCCCGGCAAATGTGGAATGGGTGAGACAGTGGAGCCCATTTAGCCCGTGGTCATCTGGGGATGACCTGATATGTAGAAGTATTACAAGGTAATGGGAGTGTCTCCAAGCATAGAAAAAATCAAGCTTGTATTTTCCATCTTCACTGTGCTCCTTTTTAAGTAAACTATGCACGTTAAAGACCAAATCTCTAGGAAACAATTATGGTCTAAAGTCAAAGGATATGAGAGTGGATATTATCCACCCCCCTACCCCCCCACCCCCGTCCTTTAGGACATGAGTTATTTGAGAGTGGCAATATTTGTACTTTCTCATTGAAAGTAGAAGATGGGATGTTTAAAAATTATTTTATTGAAATATAAACTAATGCCCTTATTCTGTGCTTTAAGAAACTTCTGTGCTTCGAGTTCCGTAATTGTCCTTTAAATCTTTCGAGGGTTATCTTTTCTCTCTTGCTGTTCCCGGGCCCCCTTTGGGACATTTTCCTCCTCATTTGGGGAAAGGCCTCTTCAAGGACTGCCCACCTGAGGCCGTACATGACACACTTGGTGCTGTATTCCAGCTACTCACTAGTGGACACAATTGTATTGTATTTTCACATCTAAAGCTGTGAGAGAAATGAAACTACTGTCAACATATAACTCTTTATTATGTAACTTTTAAATGAGGTATTATACAGAATAGAATATCACACATTTAACAGTATGTACGAGGGCTGTCCAGAAGAAATCCAGCCATGAATGCCTCTTTTACATATGACATGCTTGGATACTTTCTGGACAGCCCTCGTATAGTGTAATGTATTAGATGTATTACATGATGATACATAATTCTATGGTTTCCTAGATCTCTTTCCATGATATTTGGAGTCATAACTTTACTAATTGATTGAAAGTTTTCATGTATCTTATTTAGTCTTTATCTGCATATAGCAATTTGTAGCAGCTCCCACATTTTTTTTAATGGGGATTTATTTATTTATTTTTTTACTCTACTGACGTCGGTGGTCTCATGTGAATTTTCACAAAACCTAATCATTGGAAATCACCTGAAGAGAAATAAGGTCCTCAAGTAGTTTAATAGCTTTTATAAATAAAAACAATCTTAGAAATTAAATATTTTTAAGTTAAATATGTTTTTCCCTTCGAAGATACTCGTATTCTCTCACTTACATGACATTCTCCCTTGCATTCTGATCATATTCTTATTTCACAGGTGGTGTGTTTGTTACTACAGTAGACCCTCGGTTAACCGGATAAATGTAATGTTTCTTCAATTTTTTTTTTTTTTTGCCAGTTCCTTAAGTTCTGGTTGTTGACGAGTCTACTGTATTCAAAATTTTCTCAGGAGACTGAGTTTAGTTGGCTTGTTCACAGTAGTATAAGTTAATGCTAGACTGAGGGCCAGAAATCAGAATTCAGAATGTAAATTCTAGTTCTCTCAACACTTGTGTTATTTAAATATGGTGGCCTCCTTCAAACTGAGACCACCCAGAGTGATCACGCAGCAAATGTGTTCCACACCTGAATGCACCTCAGTCCACTCCAAGGTGTGGTTCGCCGGGGGCGTCAGGCTGAGTCAGGGCTCTGCAAGCCCCCGTTGCATTGCTGGGGTGCTGAGTGGGCCTTCTTTAAGTCTGAGGAAAGTTGTCTCTTCTGGCAACTGTTAAATAAGTAATCAAAAGAAGTTTTGTCTCCTCTTGGCACAAGGCCATGCCCTTGCCCTGGGGTAAAGTAATATTCAGTTACGGACCTTCACTTTATGAGCTGGCCCTGCTTTTTTCCAGAGCCAGTTGGTTTGAATGAAATTTGGGCCATGGCCTCACTTTGGAAAGTTGTTCTCCATTTTTTATGTTTATGGCCAATTAAAATTTCCATCCACTGGGCCATTTCTCCATGCCTTTCATGCTGGGCTTGTAGGTTACATAGTTTTCATACGATCATACGATCTTTCTAGATTGTCAAATAGAACAAGCCTTTTGTTCCTCCCTATTCTAGTACAGTAGACTCTCCATTAACCAGCACCCATGGGGATTGGTAGATGCCAGATAAACATCAATAGACTCTTCCGTTAACCGGCATTCAAGCAACATGGGTGCCCGTTAAAATTGTTTTGCCGGTTGCTTGAGTGCCAGTTAACAGAGAGTCTACTTTATTTGGTAAATAACTTAAAATTTCTGTGGTGTAAAGGGGTGGTTATAATGTAACATTATCAGAGGGCATTGTGATTATGGTAATATTACAGATTTGATTATGTAGATCACATGAACTACAAGTCCTTGTTTCTTAAAAGTAGGCAAGGACTATAGTGAATAGTTCATGCTTGAGGTATTTTGAAAAATTAAACTTCATTTCTTCTACTGGGCTTTATTTTGGAGCCATTTCTTCAAAGTAGGTTTAGATGAAGTGACATTTCAAATTTTAAAAAATGATCATACTGAGTTTCCTAAAAGCAGAATCCTTTGATTCTTAAACTTCATACTTAGTAACAAAATAAAATCACTTGCTGCATATTAATTTGATAGGAGTCACCATAATGACACTTCAGCTCTTAATTCTAAGAATCGTGCATAGTAAAAACTAAAACATCACTTTGAAACAATAGCATGGTAACTTTTGTTCTACTTATTCCACCTTTGATACTTACCTGTTCTCTGCTATCTGACCCTCATTTCTCCTTTTCACTGATCCAGTTGCCATCATTTCCCATCCAGCAGGTCCCACGATATCTCACCTAATTCCTTTGCCATGTCTGTGATGGCATACATCCATTTATGCACATATGTATCTTGGATGGTTGTCCATGTCTTGGAATACAGGGGAGGTTAAACCTTGCTAGCTGAAATTTTGACCTTTATCTGACCTGGTTCACTCAAATCGGTAATCAGGGCCAATGTACACTCTATTGACTCCACTGCATTTGTTTCCCCCTTTTTTGATTCAGACCCTGGCTAAGATCAGCTTACACTTTCATCACTACAGTAAAGGTTAACGTCATTCTTTATTCTGCTTCTCAACGTCAGTAAAGGGGTGAAGCTAGGATGACTCCTCTCTGTCACACTCTTCCAGGTCCTACCTCAACAATAGTGTTTCTTCCTACTATGGCAAGTCAATTTAATACTAAACAGTATTTATTACATATGTGCAGGATGCCTGATATTGTGCTGGGCAATGCGGTAGGAAATATCTAAGTCCTGGTGCTTTTTTCTATAGGGCCCACAGTTCTACAATTCCAGACACTTTGTCTTTGGTAAGTGGTGCTACCTTGTGAAATCCTTTATTAGAACTTTATTTAAAAGACATTGCAAACAACGAAAATCCATTATACCCCCACCCATCTCTGGAAGAACCACTTAAAAAGTCACGTTCATTTTATCAAACCAGTAACTTTTTGTGTTTCTTCATTTTCCTTAACACACAGTAGCATTGTCTGCTAACAACACCTTAGATTATCTTTTACTGTAACTTCCTTGACATATTATTTAATTTTTTCCCAATTTCTTTGTCCATTCCTCTCATCTTTTTTATTTTCTTTCTTTTTTCCTTCCTCAACTTCCAAATATGGACATTCATTTCCAAATATTTCCATTCTCTGCCTCTTGGTTCCCCTCCCTCTTTCTCTCCCTCTCTCTCCAAATGCCTCAGTGTGGATCGTGACTCTTTGAGTTCCTACTCCAATTGTCACTTGACAAAACTCTCAAATCTCACCATTCTCTATTGAATTTTAATTGTCTCACCATTTTAATTGTTTTATGGATGAATACTAAAAGGAATGATTTGAGCACCATCCTATTTGGTGAAGGAGATTCAAGTAAAGGACTTCTTGTAATTTTATTCTGATTTCTAACAGATGCCTACAGGTATTGACTGCCCTATGAAATGTCAGGTGGTGTAACAGGGCATACAAAAATAAATCAATATACCTTTAAGCAGTTTCTCGTCAACTCAATGTATATGTGACTAAGAAGATTAAAACACAAATTACGACAAGACAAGTTAGAGTAAGATATGTACACACAAGATTTTTGCCCTAATCAGTTCCAGCAACTAACATACAAACAAACATTTTTTAAATGAGAAAATGCAAAGTAATTCACAAAAGGCTAAATGGGAGATGGTGGTGATATTTACTTCAAAAGCATCACTGTCCTTTTGTTGCATTAATGTAATTTATTCTGGGAGAGAAATTGAACTCCCAATTCCATTCTGTTTTCATTTCACATTTGCTACATAATAGAGCAGAAAAACAATTATTGAAAGTGACATCTTAAGAATTCAGTCTGAGTTATTTAGAATAAATATAATTTGAAGGCATGACACCTCACCCTAGATGTTCTTTATCTGAACATTTATACCAGACATGAGATGACTGTTCTTCGGTAAAAATATAGACACAGGAGGAAGAGAATGCAAATCCTTTAACTTCACCTATTGAATTTGGATGAAACTGTAAATGAGTTGGAGATGAAAGACCTCCCAGACGAATCCTCTCTCTAGGTGGCGCTCTAATTCTCCCTTCCTCTTTTCTTCTTGCCTCTCTTCACCCCTTCCAGTGACTTCAACTCCTGCTTTCCCAGCGGTGTTGACCCCGGAAGAGCCTATCTCTTCTTGTACTTATTCATCATTACCACCAGCTCCACCTCACCTGAACTCTGCACCCTGTAAAGGCAGAAGGGACTCTCTCTCATCCATCTCTAGAACCCTAGAAGATCTAGCATAGGACACTTGAAATGCCCAATAAATATCTGGCAGATGAATGAAAAAATAGATAAATGACTTTGAATACTATTCTCTCTGCCCCTCTTGCTCCAGTGACCTTGACTGTCTGTCTTCTATAACTAATCCCTTTAAAAATTACCTGGTTATTTCCTATTTAAACTTGAGCACCCCCATTCTCTAGAACATCAGTTCCCAAGAGGTGGTATGTGTACCCCACAGGGTATGCAAAAAATAACCAGTAAGGGCAAAAAAACAAGTAAAGTAAAAAAAAAATGCAAAATGTTAGTTATGGAAGAATAAATGTTAAGTTTGAATCATTGTTAATGGAACACTTCCAAATTAGATTGCATTAGTGAATGTTGATTGGTGAGAGCGTGGCTATGAACCCTTCCCCCAAACTGCTCTTCTACCAATCATTATGCACAGTTTCAGAACAATCCATTTGCAGCGTTTCTAGAACTTCCCCAAACATATGACTACACCTGTAGCCAAACTTTTGGATCATTTTAGTTATTGATTGAGTAAAAGTAAGTGTTGTCATTAATTGTGATTCTTTTTAAGTAGTTTTTTTAATTTATTGTTCAAATACTTTATCCAGTCATCTGTCGCAGGGCACGTTGGTTGTTTCCATGTTTTGGCAACTGTGCTGCAATGAACATTGGAACCTATGTAATTCTTGCTAACCAATGACACCCCAGTAAGTCTAACAATCAAAAAAAGAAAAAATACTCGATCATCATTATCAATGTTTAACCGTGTTATGACTATTGTAAAATTAAATCTGTGGTTTGTCTTTTTAGTGTAGTAATTTTTCTTTCCTAACTTATGACCTCATTTCCACTATTTTACATTGAGATAGGCACTGAACTAAAGTGTCAGTATTTAAAAACAGCTGATTTAAAAATAAAGGGTACAATTTATAGAGATGGGTTTAAAAGGGGACACAAGTGGGAAAAGGTTGGAGACCACTGCCCTAGAAGAAACCTCTCCATCTCTTCCCCACTTTCTCATTCCAAAGGTAAGATAGGCCTGCTGGTTCCCTGGAGAGTCTTTCTAATCATTCTCTTACCTCGTTGACTTTAAGGCCCCAAACCTATGTGGTCTCTGATTCCTGCTACCTCCAAAACAGAGAAATCCTACCTACCTCTTTAATAAACCACATACCCATAATTCAAAGCTTCTAAGATGGATCACTTGGAGAGTTATTTTCATTATAACTCTAATGTGACTGTAAAACATTTGCTTTCTAGAACTTTTCACATTTATTTTCTCATGATATTTTCCTAACACTTTTACAAAAAATAACATGGACCCTTAAGTTAGAGAGGTTAAGGTGACCCCATAAATGCCATTCAAGTGTTAAAACAAAGACCTTGAAATTTCTAGTTTGGGTTTTTTTTTTCTATTTTATAGTATAATGTCATCTCTTTCATTGGCTAATTAAATTTATGATCCAGTTGCCTCTCACATCAAACTTAATGTATGTACAGTAAAAGCCCAAATAACCTAGGGGAGTGATTCCCTGTCCTCAGTGTTTTATCAGAACAAGTAGTCATGTCTTAGCATCCAAAGACTTGGAGCCCAGGCCCGGAGGTTCTGATTTGAGAGGTGGAACCTGAACATATGTTAACATTCCAATATCTGAGCTTCAAGGTCAAAGAAATCAAGGAATAAGCCACAGTTACATTTCTTACTAGCTCTGTCACCATCGGCAAATATTATGGTCTTTCTTCAATTTTCTTATCCCTCAAGTGAGGGCACCTCCTAGGATGGACATGACTATTACCATATTTTGCTGTGTTTAATGTGTCCTTTTTTGGTCCAAATTTGTGAGAGAAAAATAAGGAAGCACATTATACATGGGTAGTACAGATTCCATATCTATATAAATGTTTTTAATTCTTTTATTTATGCTTATGCGCTAAACCTGTAATTCTAGAAATCTGTAATGATATCTGTATGCAAAATAATATCCTGGAATATGATAATCAGTTTTTTTTATTGTTAAGTGTATTGGGGTGACATTGGTTAGTAAAAATTATCTGGGTTCCAGGTGTACAATTCTACAACACGTCTATATGTTGCATTATGTGTTCATCACCCAGAGTCATTTCTGCTTTTATCGCCGTGTATTTGGGCCTCTCCCTCCTCCCCCACCCACCTCCTCCCTTACCCTCAGGTAACCACTAAACTATTGACTGTATCTACAAGTTTTTGTTTCTTTGTTGCTTTCTGAGTTATATTCCATATATGAGTTATGTTAAAAAATAAATGCTAAAATTTCTTTATTCTACTATACAAAAAACAAATGCCTAAATATAAACAAGTAGAAAATTGAATTAAAAATTGAAAATGAAAGATTTTTTTCCCCCTGAAAGTTTGGGCCAACAATGTGGGCGTGCATTCTACATGCGAGCGCAAAGTAATCTAGAAAACGAATGTGAAGTATTGACCCCGCGGTCTGGGTGTGGGGAGTTTCACGAGGATGATGCAAATGCTGATCGTGGTGAGGACGGACTGCACGGGTCCGCCCTTGCTTTCCCTGCCCCGGGGCTTTTGTTTCTCATGCCTGGTTGGGTTCTCCACGAACATACAAACAGAAACCTAGGTGACATTCCGCTTCTTTTATTTTTTTTTTTTTGCTTTTTGGTATGTGAGTAGCTCCCTGACTGGGAATCGAACCCAGGCCGCAGCGCAGACAGTGCCAGCACCGAAGCCTTAAGCCACTACACCACCAGGGAACTCCACATTCTGCTTCTTGAAATGCTTCTTTTCTCCACACTCTCAGATCACTTTTTTCTAAATGCAGACGCAGAACTCCTTTCTTTTGAAAAAGAAGCACACAGCACACATGATCGTGCTCAATGCCTGAGAGCTTTGACATGTAAGGTCCCCAAATCAGACTGTTGACCTTGGCCTTTTCAGGAGAGTATCGTGTATACAGGCAACTCTCAATCCAAGGTGCAGCTACCCATAACTACGTCCTCCCTGGCCCATGGAGCATCAGCTCAGACCAAGGGTCAAGTTCTGGATTATATTTATTTCATCATAGGCTGACTGTTGTTTGATGGGGAATGCTGAGTATGTCACTGAATCTCCTAGAACCTCAAGATTTTCGTCTGTAAGATGGCGAGGATGATGATGATATCCCCTGCTTTGCCTTCCTCACAGGGTGATGGTACAGGTAAACTGTGACAATGCAATGTTTATAAACTGTAAACTGCTACACTAAACATGGCTACTGGTGAAGTCAGTGGGGCCGGTTCTGTCTCTCTCCCCAGTTCTGCTTGTCATTGTCATGTTCTCAGGACACCTAAGATCGCCTAAGATGCCAGAGGTAAGTTTAAGTAAGAGGAAAGATGTGTCACAGGTGTGAAAAAAAGGAAATCTGAGTCATGGTGGGAAAAAAAAAAGTGAGCAGACAATCCTAAAGAGGATCTTTCACTAAATACGATGTTATCGTTATTCCTGAGAGCTGTACAAGATACATGCCAAGTTTTTCAAGTAGTTAGTTATACTAAATGTAGGCCTTCACAATTGATTAGCAACACTTCATTTATACTACAGCTGTCCTTCTCACACTTTGATGTGCGTATCAGTCACTTGGAGATCTTGCTAAAATGCAGATTCAGCAGGTTTTTGTGCATTTTCAGAGTCTGAATTTCTAACAAGCTCCCCGGTGATAACAGTGTAGGCTGGCCTGGGGCCTCACGTTGAGTAAGCCAGCCACTAGCGTTTAGTTCCACAAACTTGAGAGAATGGGAGAGGGATCAGAACTCTCCGATCATGAAATCCATGGCTTAATGAAAACAATGAAAGTCATGAACAATAACACTTCCTGAAAGCTGCTCTGCCTACATCTTCATGTCCAAGTAATATTTACAATGTTTGATTATTTATAAAAGAATTGTGCGGTTACCAGCTGAATTACTATTGACTCCACTGAAGCCCTTTAAGAATAGAAGTCCCTCTTCTTGTAGGGTATTGGATCCACTCTATAACATCCATGGGGGCATTTGGTGCACGCCAAAATGCCCTTGGAATTTGGTTCTATCCAAAATGTCCACAAACATATTTGGTGAAATGGTGCTTTATATTTAGAAAATGTCCCTTGGTTTAGTAGAAATGTTTAATAGCCTGTAACATTTATTTATATTTTCAGTTTAAAGAATTAATACATAAAAAATAATTATGTTTTATTAGTCCAATAGTTGTTTTGTGGCTGTATTGCCAATAATAGCCCTTCTTGCTTGAGTAGCATCGCTGGTGACATCACGTATCGACCAAATATCACGGACCTTTTGGCATGAACCAAATGTCTCCATGAATGTTTTGCACAAAACCAAATATCAAGGACCTTTCTGGCATGGACCCAATGTCTCAGTGGACATTTTGGACAAGCCCTAAAGCTAATTGGCCCCTTGCTAGGCATGGACTTGGGTCTCTTTACAAATCCTTTCACTAGAGCCCTTCCTCAGAGGGGGTGTAAGTGATCCCAATGCTGCCTTCTTAATTTGTCTTAGTGGGAAGTGTTGAGGAAACTTCATTCTTAATCTGAAACAGATATGATGGAGTATGTTTCTGTCATGCCAGAGTATCCTCTTCTTTAGGGCTTAAGCATCTATTACTTCCTTCGCTTGTTCCCTTCCAAACTAGAATGGAAGAAGAACAGGTATCATCTGTCTATATGAATTTCTGGGGAACACTGGGCTGCCCTAGAAGGAGGCAGAGCTTTTTTGCTTTAGAGTCCAGATGTCATCAATAAAGAACAATGCTTATTGGTAACATTAGGTCATAGGGAAAAATCTTTACTCATGTTAAAACAAATGGAGACCATACACATTTTAAAACAATGTTTTCATGATGGCCTTAGTAATTTCCTAATAATATGGCCTTTTCTAAACCTAGCCATGAGATTATTGCTCCTTATAGCAGAGAATCATCTGTGAAGTTTTAACTTTCAGTGGCCTTCGTTTCTGAGCATAAGAACATCAGAGGGGTTCCACTGGGTATCTTCCAGATGGCCAGCAGGGTGTCCATAATAAGCCAGAAGTTGCATCTTTAGCTTAAAAAATACATACCCTGCAGCTTTGGAGACTCTTATGCAAGGATCCATTGAGTTCTTAAAAAAATACTTTCTACCAAAAAAAAAAAATGTTGCCTTCTGTGTGCAATATATTTCTTTAGAAATAGTCTAAGGGCTTCAAATGAGGAAGCTTGAAGCTGCTATAGAAGAGAAAGCACATAAAAACACCAACAGAGCAACAAAATGGCAGTGTGAGAGGGACCCCTGAAACACTTTTTTGGAGATGACAACAAACGAAACTTTGATAACTCAACTAAGGACTCCCAGCACAATGCACAAACACAGCTAAGGGACATGCCTGTTGCAGGTGGGCAGAGGGCAATCAAAGGGAAAAGGGGTAATTGCAGCGATGTGGCCATGTGCAGGTCCCCACTGGGAACTCTGCCACTGGGGTGAGAGAAGGAAAAAGATGGACAGGTGAGCATTGCAGACCTCACTCTGTCCGTGGGACAGTGAAAAGGAGGCCCAGAGGCAGGGGCTGTGAAACACCACCCCCAGGCCTCACTTTGGTCCCCAGGAGGTGCAGAGCAGGTGTGTGCACGGGACACAGTGGCCCAACTTCACTCCAGTTCTGAAGCACGACCTCGCCCTGGCTGGGGAAGGGGAAGGACAGATGGGGATGTGGGCACGTTTCTCTGCCCACAACCAGCCTTGTCTGTGGGACCAGTGTGCAAGACAGCAGATCCCAAAATGCAGGGCAGACACCTCAGGGCAAATCGAGTACAGGAAAGCAAAAGCCAGCACTGTCTGCTTGGCTGCCCTTAGCGACAGGTGCAGAACAAAGATACTGGTTGCCCTCCCCCACCGCCCTGCCAGGCCTCTGGCGCCCCATGTTCCCATGCCATCAGCAGTGAGCTGCAGAAGAAACTACAGCAGTGAGTGTTGGGTTAAGGAGCAGAATATCTATAAACAGAGAGACTGCCAGAATGAGAAATCAAAGAAATACATCTGAAAAGAAAGGACAACAGAAAACCCAGAAGACAAGTTGAAGCCAAACAACCTATCAAAGACAGGTTACAACTTAATGAAAATTTTAACAAAGATATAGCACGAATAGAAAAAGACATAGAGTCAATAAACAAGGACCAAACAAGAAAAAAGAATCCAAAAAAAAAAAAAAAAAAAGACAAGCTAAAACTCCTCTGGGACAACATCAATCATAACAACATTCACGTCATACATGTACTAGAAAGGTAAGCAACCCCGCAAGGGATTGAGAGCTTATTTGAAGAAATAATGACTTAAAATTTTTCTAACCTGATAAAGGAGGTAGACATACAAACCTAGGAAGCACAGAGAGTCCCAAATAAGATAAACCCAAACCAGCCTACACTGAGACACATCATAATTAAAACAGCAAAAGTTAAAGACAAAGAGACAGTATTAAAAGCAGCAAGAGAAAGGCAAATAGTAACTTATAAGGGATCACCTGTATGACTGTCAGCAGATTTCTCAACAGATACTTTGCAGGCCAGAAAGGACTGGCAGAAAATATTCAACGTGAGGAAAACCAAGGATCTACAACCAAGATTAATGTATCCAGCAAGGCTAGCATTCCAAACTGAAGGACAGATAAAGAGCTTCCCAGACAAGATAAAGCTAAAGGAGTTCATCACCACCAAACCAGTAGTAAAAAAATGTTAGAGGGACTTCTTTAAAGTGGAAAAAAAAATAAAAAGCAAAAGTTATGATGAATGAAATGGCAATAGCTACATGTCTATCAACAGTTACCATTGGAATGTCAAACAGAAGAAGACAGACACAAGTTGACTTCACTTACAGGTGAAATCCAAAGTTGAAAACAAACAAATTGGACCAGGAACAGACACAGGTATAGAAAACATTTGGTTTGTTGCCAGGTGGGAGGAAGGTTGGGGGAAGTTTGGAGATTACAAAATTATAGTTATGGGGATATAGAGTATGACATGGGAATATGTAATAACCATATGTGGTGTCAGATGGGTACCAGATTTGGTGGGCTGATGGGAGGAGGGCTGGAGGGGTGGGTGAAAAGGGTGAAAAATCAAGAAGTACAAATTCATAGTCACAGGGGTGTAAAGTGCAGCATGGGGCATACAGTCAGTAACATTATAGTAACTATGCGTGGTGTCAGAGGGGAACCAGCTGTATCAGAACGAGGATTTTGTACATTATGTAAATGGCTGACCACTGTGCTGTACACCTGAACCCAAATGATGTTTATGTCAAATGTAATTGAACAAAAAGGGCACAAACAAAAAAAAATAAAAATAAAAAAGGAAAGCAAGCAAGCAAGCAAGCATGTAGTTAATTAGATTATTTTAACAAGCATAGGTACTTAAATTTTGAGACAATGAAATAACGCCTTTTCTCCATTCTCTTTTCTTGGTTGTGATACAACTATTAAACTGAATATCTCTGGAAATATGTGGAAATCTCCACTATAGCTCAGTCCATGTCAGACTTGTGAAAGGTTCATTTTAATCACGTGAAAAATAATGAAAAGGGGTTTTTTCTTAGGAAAACACAAATATATACCTGAAAAAATACATTATTTTATCACATTCTAGAAAAATATGTGTTGGTGTTACAAGATACTCAAATTTTTAAAAGTTCTAAAGAAGAAAAAACCCTCACTTATAGGCCTGCTCAAAATAGACACCACTATTAACACTCTGATCTACTTTTACAGTTTTTCTGATGTAACTCTTACAAACAGTGGTTCAAATAAATGTGTTTTGCTTTTGAAGTCAACGTTGTAACTGGTGCATGCTATATCTTCAATAGCTGAGCACATGTCAGCATGGGCCTTTGCTTTTACTTAATAGACCACTTAAGACATAAAGTCAGTTTGTTTAGCTTGACATGGGTAGATGTGAATCATAAGAAAAATCCCAGTAAATGCATATTATGGATACTCGTGAAAAGTTGGAAATAGAAAAATGCAAACAAACATAATTTCATGAAGCGAACAAAAAAATCTTTGTCCCAGCAAAGGGATGTGCTGTTTAAGATGAGAACAGATAATCCTGTGGAACTTAGTGGGTGCCAATTAGAGGTCAAGCTGAATAAACATTATCTTCCATTCTTAGCCTTGAGAACCCTTCCAGATACGTATCCGGCGGGTAAAGGTCTCCCCAGAGAAGCTACAGCTGCCTGATCCCACCCAGGTCCAAACTAAGCCCTTTACCAGGTGCCAGGAGCCAGGGGACCCTCAGAGCTGCCCTGGGCTGTGAGGAGGGGGCCTAATGTGCTGCAGGTGGGCAGACTGCGGGAGCAGCAAACCTCCCTGATTCATGTCGCTCCAGGGCCTGGACTCCTTTGGGGAGTTATTTATTTGCTCTGTTATTATTTGGAATGACTAGCGTACACATTGGCTCTAGTTAAAAGTGAGTCTGATCCAATCCGGGTTTGACAACCACATTCCTGTTTGTAGAGGAGGGATGAAAGTTAAATGCTGTTATCATTTAGGCCAGTATTTGCATTCCCACCAACTTGAGCCTAAGTGGTTTTGAGCCTTTTTAAATAGCACTTTTAGCCTGATGGTTAGGGATCACAGAGTTAGCCCTCTGATGTGTGATATCTGGGGATTTGAAGATGCACATCAGGCCATCATAAAGGAATCTGGTTTGGAGGAACAGATCAAAAGCATTTTAGCAGAAAGAGTACATAGAAGTGGATTTCTACCAATTTTGCTCTAACTAGATCCACATTTCCTAAGAACAGGCTAACTATGTGGGTTTCTGACATCTCATCCAGCAATGTTCTCTTGCAGAAGGTTAAAATGGAAGAAATACAAGTGATCTTGAATTGAGCCCTTAGGGAAAATATCCCAAAATGTGATGGACAGAAGCCCTTTGCTTGAGGAGCGGAACCTCAGGCCTCACAGAAAGTTCTATTAGGTAACACTGAGGCTCCACTGTGGACGAACCATTGGGCAATACCTTTGGGTCCTTTGGGCCCATCTGAGTCTGGTGGGGATTGTTAGGAGAACTCCCTGGGGTAGATTCTTCTCGTTTGCTTTCCAGATCTCCTGGGCTCTAGATGCCTCTTGGTATAGTAATGCCATGAAGTCAGTCCACCTCTGTGGAGCAATCCTGGCCCTTTCTTGTTCTCAGAGGAAGCGTTTGAAGACAAAAACAGTATCAGTTATTCCAGTGAGGAGTTCCGGCCTCAGATAGGAATGCCCTCTAGTCTAACCCATTATTTTCATCCATGTTGTCCCTACCCTTGGGGACAGTCATGAAAGGGCATCAAGGAGGACATTGAGAGACTCCTTTTCAGCAGGATCCCTCCTGGCCCAGGGCTTAGCCGCACACATGCCTTAGCCAGGGATCTTCCTGGGTCAGTTTTCTACCATGACTTCCATTCACCAGCTGCAATGTGTAACCTTAAGTACAGTAGACTCTCCATTAACAGGAACTCAAGCAACCAGCACTCTCAAGCAACTGGCAAAAAAATCTAAGAAATACTACTACGTTTGTCCGACATGGTACCAGTTAATGGAGAGTCTACCTACGTTTATCTGGCATCTATCAATCCCCATGGGTGCCGGTTAACTGAGAGTCTACTGTATATTGTTTAAATCAGGAAAAGTTTAGGCTTGGACATTTCTGTTAAAATCTTCCATTTTAGTTGGAAGAACTAATTATTCTCTTGCCTTCTTCTCATCTCAAATTGACCCCTTCCTTACCTGGCTTCCAAGTCCATGCCAATGTGTACCCAGGTTTATCATCATCCATGAGAACTTGAGCAATTGTTGAAAGCAAGGCCAGGGCAGGGGAAGATATGACTGTTCTTCTCAAGGCTGTTTGAATGTTTCTTTGGGAGGAAGACCAGCCTACGTATTAAAGGCTGTTTTCTTCAAAAGGGAATGAATTTCATTGCTCCCCAATGAAATCGTTTATCTACCCTTGGTAGAGTTTAAGCAAAAATCACACTTGGTTCCTTGAGAATGTTTATATATTTGTATCTATTTTGACTCAGAATGCTACGTGAGATTGGAGTGTCCCTTAGACCAGCAGAGAGGCCAAGAGCCTCTGGACTGGAAGCGGTGAGAAATGGGGCAGTGAAGTAGAGAGCAAAGTAAGGGTTTGGGAGCAAGAAACAAAATTCTCCCAGAGGCTAGAAATGGAGGAGCCACGGGACTGTGGCTTATCAGATGAATCTGAGTTCTGCTGAAATGAGGAGGAGGAACGGCCCAATGAGGGGCACCATGTGCAATTGAGGACTATGTAAGGTACATACTAGAAAGGGGAAGACACAGACATGTTGACTGGTGTTTTCAGAAGCCAATCTGCAGATCTGATAATAATGAATTCCTCCAGATAGCATCCGTAATAACTGACTTCATGTTTATTCAGAGGTCTCCAAATAAAGGTACTTCATTTGTTAAATCACGTTGGATTCTTTGATCCTTTGTAGTGAAAGGAAGTCATTGTATTGATTCTGAGTTTCAGCAGCCGTGTATCTTGTCACTGAATCGCATTGTCCCCCTTACACGGCTAGATCATTTTTTCCTAGTTCTTTCCCTTAACCACTGCCCAATTAGCAACGGGCACATAATAGGTTCTCAGTCCATGTTTGTTGTTGCTGGAATAAAGATCATCTTTTTACTTAGTTTTCACTCCTTCCCTGCTTCCCCCTCCCCCTGCATCAGCTCTGGCAAGATTTAATGTTCACTGGCTGCCCTAGCCGAACGGTGTAACACGAGTCGTTGTTTCCTTTGGTATCTCCGGCTGTTCTTTTCTGCTCTGTCCTTCATATGCAGGGATATTTCTGTTATCAGTGTTCGGGCACCCAGAGTTCTGCCTTCTGCTATTGTATGAAGATGTCTTGTATCCAGGCTCCATGCTGGCCATTGGCGTGCCTAACTTCCCTTGATGTGCTCATAAGTCAAAGTTCAGGATCTGCCAGAGGCTCTGAGGCTCTGTTCCTAGGAATTCCTAGGGCCAGGAAGGAGCCTCCATCCCCTACCATCAGCTTCTTCTAGAAGTTGAAGACCTTGCTTTCCTTGGCTTTTTCTTTTCTAGGCACAGTTCACCAACTGTAATAATAACATCTAATCCTTATTGAGTGCTTCCTATATGATGGGCACAGACTAGAACTTTATTTTTTATTTTATTTATTTTTTTATGTGGGTAGTTAGTTCCCTGGCTGGGAATCGAACCCAGGCCGCAGCGTTGACAGTGCTGAAGCCTAGTCACTACACCACCAGGGAACTCCCAGACTAGAACTTTAAATTCAGGACTGAGGTAAATGATTCCCCCAAATCCCAAGGGATAAAGATGATTTTTCTTCTTAGTTTAAAAAAGAGGAAACTGAGTCACAGACTAGTTCGGTAACTTGTCCATCTATGATCATAAGCTAGTGAGAGGTCGAACTGATATCGTAGTCCGAACATTAAACATCACGTTCTTCTACCTCCATTCCCCTGATCTATAGCAAGGACCCAGAGAGAATCTGAAGCTATTTTAGTTCAGCATTCCCTCCCCTTGCTCGTGTCCAGGAATAGACCCTCAACTGGACAAAGAATCCTCTTGTTAGATTAGACCTCTTTGATGACACATTATTGTATATTGTTTCATTCTCCATTGTTCTCTCAAGCATTGATTTGCCCGGCCTGGTGGCCCACCTGGCTCGTGCTGAGCAAGGGGTTGGGGGATGTAGGCAGGAGGGTGACTGGGGAACACTCTGTCTGTTCCCCCGGCCCGCTGTCACCTGACTAAATGGTTTGTTGGATTGCTGTGTGGCAGCCCTAGGGGAGGCCACAATGCCGTGTTTGTTTGTGTATAAGAGTCCCTGGCTTTGATTAGCAGCGAGCTCCAGTGCAGCTGAACATACAATAGGGACCAAGGATGGGGAAAGATCCTGCTGCCGTTTCCCATTGGAAAGCATTCGCTGTCGAGCTTGGACACCCAACAGTGGGGTACAGATGGACAGAGGCTGGGAAAGGTTAGGTGACGGGTTTTGCATGCCCCGCAGCCCCTTTGAGTGATGAAGTCACTCTTTCATGTGGAGTGTTGAGCCTCTGTCCCTCTAGATGTCTCTTATGATTAAGGTTTCAGACTGACATTGATGTGGTTTAATGAGGGGAAAAGGCTGGAAGGCTGAAAAGCATGAAGGAGCACGATGATTACAAGGACGAGGCTGAAATCGGAAACGGATGCACGTATCTTAAAGGGCTAGCCACACAGTAAAACAAACAAACAAACAAACAAAAACAAAAAAACTCATTACTTTGACTGCATGGAAGAGATAACAATAACGATGATGAAGTAGAAAGTTTTTATTTCATAACATAGGCAAAGTGAATGATTTCATACCATAGACAAACTGATAATGGAATTTTATTTCTTCTCATTAAATTAAATTTTCTATTATAGGCACCCCCATCCACTGGTAGCTGAGCACAGTATGCTGGGCTCTATGTTAAGTACTGGGCATATAGAGATAAGACAGTCTCTGTCTTCCGATCTCACAGTCTAATTGGGGGGCAGGCTCATAAACAGCAATTCAGTGCAATGTCAGTGTCATGACCTAGATTTGCACTTTTCAGAGACCATAGGAGAGAAACACAATTTCGCTGGGAGTGGATTCAGGGCAGGCTTCCAGGAGGAAGTGTCTCCTGACTTGTGTTTAATGCCTAAAGAAGAGAAGGGAGAAAGTAGGAGGTCTAGGTAGAGTCAATAGTGTGAATCCTGACTTCATCCTTGTCATATAACAGTTACAGGCGCTCTTCACTTAACGACTGAGTTTCGTTCCTACAATGAGTTTGTCAAGGAAACTGGTCGATAAGTGGGGAGCTTAAAGGCAAGATGTCTTGTGGTGTCATAGGGTATGTATTTTTCAATAGATAGCATGCTAGACCACAATTATAAACAAAATATGTAATCTTGTGTGATTGCAAACTCTTCTTGTAGTAAATATTAACCAGTTACTGGAATGAGACAAACACTGAGAAAAGGGAGACTCACACAGACCAAGAAAGGAGCCCAGAGCTGGCGAACTGGTCGTAGGTCCAAATGGTCATTAAACAGGTAGGTCATTAAGTGAGGAGTAGCTATACTTTAAATGGCTGTATCTTCCCTACTTAACCAGGGAGCTCTTAGCCCGATACTTTGTACAAGGATGAGCAAGAAAAGGGCAGGAGGGAGAGAGGAAGGGAATTTCTGATCCTTGGTGTAAGTGGGTACCTAGGGAAGCATCCTTTCTGGAGACATTACAAAGAAAAACAAAAGCTAACTGAAGTCTAGACATTAGGAGGGAAGCGGGGTACATGAAAGGTGAGTGACGGTGATATGCTGAAGCTGATCACTTCGGAAGAATTCTAGTGCCACTGATAGAAGAAATCTAGAGAAAGAGCTGATTTGGGGGCAGAGGTGAGTGTTCTGGGCCCAGAGGAATTGTGGAGAGACAGGGTTATCCTCACAACTGAGCGTCTTCTACACCCAGGCTTCTCAGGTCTTTCTGAACTTTGTGGGCACCCTCAATTCTGGGGAGGGCACATTTGGTAAGAGAGAGCCTCAGGCAGGTAGCACTTGGTTAGTGATGTCCTGGCTCCCATCTAAACTCAGATTCCCAGCTCATTATTATACCTTCCTCCCCCAGGACATCTTGCAACATACTTTAGCTACAACGAGGTAAGACCACGTTACCCTTCTTATTTTTCTGGGCAATTTTTTTTTTTATTACTTTGCTTCTTCCTTTAAGGGTTCCACGCATGCGTCAGCTTTCAAGCAAACTCAACATTTGGGTCAAGGCATTTCACAAACACATGGAATGGTTGAAACCACATCTTCTAAAAGAGATCAGTTGGCCTAAGAGAACCTTCTGTAATTTGAGTAACTACATTTTAGATGTGCACAGATCGCCCACACTAAGGTGCCCACTCTTTTCTTGAAACTGCTTATTTTCATTTGCTCAAATGAGTGAACTTCTGCCAGTTGTGTGCAGTCATTACTTCCTCAGCCAGTGGAAAAAGTAGCTCCTCCTGCAACTCAACGCCAGAGCTACAGTGAAAGCTGGATTGTTATGGCCCAACGAATATTGATTAAAATATGTGGAGAGACACAAGTGCTGGGCCCTCAAAGGGAGAACGTTTCTTCTGTGCTTTGTTGAGAGGGCTCCTGTCCCAGAGGATGCTTTGTGAGGTGGTGGCTTCTTTGCTGTGCCCGCTCAGTGTCCCCTTCTCACACCCTGCTGGGACATGCAGGCGCTCCCTTCCCTTGGGGCATTTTCTTTATCTGGCTCCAGGACCTGCCATCATAGAGGGGGCAGAGTTGAAGTAAATGGATCATTTTTATTTTCCTTCCTTAAATATGATTTTCGCAGCTTTTCTAAAAGAAAAGAGAGCTCAGAAGTCAAAATTATCTCATTTCCAATCCCCAATTCACTTGTGAGTCGGAAGAGGCAGGCTGTGTCCTGAGGACAGGGATTATACAAAATATTTCCAATTTCAAAATCATTTCCATTTCAAAATACTTACAAAAGAAAGTGATTTAACCCAGGGTATACGAGGGCTATCCAGAAAGTATCCAGCCATATAATATGAAAAATGGAGGCATTTATGGCTGGATTTTTTCCTGACAGTCCTTGTATTATATTTAATATTGTTCCAGATTAAGGGTTAGTCTGCAAGCCCTGGTCCAGGAATCTGGGGCCTGTGAGGGTGAAATCTTGTGATTTCATGGAAGCTTTGCCTCTTCTGGTTTCTTTTACCAATCAGTAAGCTTCTGCCAGGATGAGCCTTTGCTAATACAATGAAGACTCTTATCTGCAGATGATCCACTGATATTAAAAGAAAAACCCATACTTTAGGTTTTTCTAGAATAAGGCTAATAATTAAACATCCATGTAATAATTTTACTATTTGCAAATTGCTCTCAATGTCTTATTTTATCCTCAAAATGATTGTATGAAATCAGTTTTCATATCACTGCCCTTTATACAAATGAGAAAAAAGGAGTTTTCAAGAATGAAGATTTGTCCAAAGTTTTTTTTCTAAGAAGGAGCAATGATAGTTGCCTTATCCACCTCATAGGATATTTCGGGGAGTTTCTTTTCTTTCTATTTTTTTTTTCATGGTCTGTGCAAGTATTTTGTTAAGAAATTCAAAGAAAAGTTGGCATTCTGTTCATGCCTGTGTTTAGATCCTCTGGCTTAAAACACTGGTTTGCACAGTTCTTGAACACTGTTTCTTAAAGAGCAGCCCCCCTGCATTTGAATCTCATGGGGCTGTTATCTGAAAGTTCCCCATCCTCTGCCTATGAAGTCAGAGCCTTTCAGTGAGGGTTTAGGAATGTTCATTTTTAACCATGCCACAACACTAGTTCAAAATGCATTAATGTTTGAGGACCTCTTTTTGGTGTGTCTAAAACTTATCCAGCAGACACACATATCTGTTGAGAATAGAGTTTATTAGGATACGAGCTATCTTCCAAAAACTTTTGGAAATAGATTCTAGGTTTTAGACCAGACTTAAGACTGGCGAACTTTGTATTTTAATTAAATCGCTTCAGTTTTGCAGGCTTCCATCTCCTTGATTGTAAAACAAGGGGCTCAAACTCCAAGTTCTCTAAGATTCCTTTAGGCACTTTAATCCAGTACCTACCTACGTTCTTGCCAGATTTTGGTCTCCTGGTTCTTTCCCCTCTCTCTCTATGGATTGTATTTAAGTAAGTGGTTTTCAGGATGTGTTTCTTGGATTTGCAGCATCATCTTCACCTGGAAACTCCTAAAAAAGGGCAAATTCTCAGGTACCACCCCAAACTTACTACTAAATCAGAAACTCTGAGAGAGCAACTAGCAATTTGTGGTTTAATGAGATCCTCCAGGTGACTTTAGTGCATGATAAAATTTAGAACCACTGGTTTAAACATTTCTTATCCTGCCTAATAAATGCAAATATATAACTGTACAATTACATTTTACTTTTCTAGACTTATGCTAATGACCAAAAATCTACTACTGTCCATGTCTCAGAGAAAGGCATTAAAAAAAGCATAATCTCTCTATTTTTAATACATGAATTAGGAGGGTAAAACACTCAATTTCCCATATTTCTAAAAGTTTCTCCCCTACATAAAAAAATGATGTAGAGGCTACATGAAAGCTTGTCAATGAAATGCAAATTTTAATTATTGGCAGTTTTCACTTTTCCTGGTTCCAAATGCATGAATTGTGGTTATCACAATTTAGTTAATTAACACCAGATGCCACCCTGCAACAACATAGTTCACATTTTAGCCCTTTAACCATAAGTAATTGCATGTAATACAAATTTCACACTAACTGCTTTGTCTACAAGTCATTACATGAACGAGATATGCTCTATGACTAGTGACCAGTCGTGTCACTTTTTTCATAGTCTGTCCATAATTGGTCACTGTGCATCTGTTATTCATTTTGTGCACAGACAGTAAGCACGTAGTTGTGTCGCCTGTCTTGTCTCCCAGTATAAAGCCACATGGCGTTTCTCAAAAGTGGATAATTGGCCCAACAAAGCTGAGAGTACAGGCAAGAATTGAGACGTGATTTAAAACTGGAATGAAATTTAGATGAAACATAGATGGAGTTAGAGAAGACGTAATGAAGGTGGAACATTGCCACTGCTAGCACTTGAGAGACTTCATCTGCAGCCCAAGGTACTCAGTGAAGGCACGTTTGTCGATATAAATGGGGAAAGCAGATGAGACAAAGATGTCCCAAAGGAATGGAAGCTGGCAACAACCTCACTTTAATGGAATTCTTGGGTATATTTTACAACATGAAGAAAGAATGAAGAATAAAATGTTGGAGGCTAATCCAAACCTAGAAACCACACGACAGGTTGCCAAGGCAGAGAAAAGGTGCTTACGCTCTAGTATAATTTATTCGATGAGGAAAAGAGAGCAAGCTGCTCAAAGTAGTCGACAAATATTTTATAAAAAATGGCACACTTAGAATCTCTGTACAGTGGACTTTCAGGTCACGGGCTCCCCGGGGACTGGCAGATGCCGGATAAATGTAAGTGGACTCTCTGTTAACCAGGACTCAAGCAACCGGCACTCTCAAGCTTGAGATTTTGCCTGTTGCTTGAGATCCTGTTAACAGTCTACTGTATTTCTAAGGCTTTCAATTACAGTCTACTAAACATCAGTTTGGCTGTGTTTTTGAATTTTCTTAAACATTTGTAATTGATAGTAGAAGTTTTTAATGATTTGGCAAAACATTTAAAAGTTTGAAAATAAATCATAATTTTTCTCATTGATTATTAAGGTCACTTTCCATGGTTTCAGTTTACGTGATCATTTTTACGATCCCACATTATTGTGCAAAATGAAGACTGCCGGTATTTATCTGTCCACATATTACTCCTGAAAAATAATTACAGGAGATTATACATTTTGTATTTTTAAAATAAAATATAGATGTCACCACTTGAGAATGCCCATCCATTTTTCACACATCAGGTATTTACAGAGTGCCCTTGCACTCTTCTCCTAAGGCCTGCAAACACAGGGGTGAGGTGAGCACGTAAAGAGACCTGCTTTCACTGGGCTTCCATTCTCTATACAGGAAGCACCACATGAGGGGACGCGACTCAGCTAGTGGTCAGGGAAATGAGGAAATACTAGAGGGCAATGAGATGGAGAGTGCCCGTGTATGTGAGAGGGGGGGAGAGGTGTCCTAGGATGAGGGTATCAGGAAAGGCCTGTTGAGTTCTCACCAAATACATCGCTGTCCCTGGGAAGGTAAAAAGTAACTGCAAAACCTTATCTTACACAATGACAATGACTAAGTCCAACCTTCCTATTGTGTAACTTGTAGAATTGTAGTATATTTATGACAGTTAAATGGTTATTAGCAGAGTGTTTTGCTTATTTGAGTCACATATGGCCTATTTTAAGTAAAACAAATACAAAACCTAATAAATTTATAAATAGAATCTGAACTCAAGACCATAATAACTCTGTGTTCCATAACTTAAGCATTAAAACAGTATTTTATTCCTACTGATATGGCACATAGTTACATCTGGGCTCATATATTTGAGTTCCAAAGGCTGTGGCCAAAGCTCAACTGAGAAATGAATATTAAATAGTGTTTGGACAAGAAGAAGAAACTATGTTAAAAAAGTCATTAAAGCCTTGGTCAATACCTGGCAAAAATAATATTGTTGTAGAGAAATGAAATATTCACGTATAAAATGCCTTTTATCACCTATCAATGATCATTGATCATTGATCATTGGGATCAATGATAACACCATTAATGACAAGAAAAATGTGGCCAATATTGCCATATAAATTTTGTAGTAAGCATGTGGGCATGAACAAAGATATTGGGTTATCTTTTTAAATGGTGAAATACGGAACTATGAAATTATATATATATATATATATATATATATATATATATATATATACACACACACACACACACACACACACACAAACATATGTATGTATAATCTATCCATCTATCCAGAGAGAAATCTATACAAAAACTATTTTATAAAGCCAAGCAGAAATCCAAACCATATTTTCTTCTCACAAAACAAACATCTCCAAGATTCTAGGCCCTGCCGTGAGTAGGTACAAAGCTTGCCCTGCAGCCCATTTGTTTGGTAAGTGGTATTCACCTCCGAGTTTGGAGAGCATGGCGCTGCTTTGCTTGTTTCCTGTGCATGAGTTATATAATTCAGCACCCCCTGGAGCATGAAGACAAGATTGGCAATAGCAAAGGAAGCCTATGAGCTGTCCGGTCATTTCTTTAACTGTTCAGTACCTTGGATGCTCTGAATGGGACACCTGTGAATACAAAGTGCATTGTTGAAGACTCATTATAGAGCTGCAGCACATGAGCTCACCTCAAAGCTTACACTGAGCCTGGGAAAAGTAAAGCCAGAAGTTAGAACACATAGGGTTCTCCTGGTCCCAGCTTGCTTGCAGGATGAATTAGCTGCACATCAAGACTCCTGAAGAGGGATAACAAGGTCCCCTGTGGGGCAGGTTGACAATGAGCTGCGGGAGCTGAGAAGCCAGCAGGCTGGTGTGTGCAAGGCGACTGCTATTAAGGAAATTCAATTGACAAGCTAATGTCTGAAAACCAAGAGAAAGCAGATAATGCCAACTTGAAAACAAAAAGAAAAGAAAAACTGACTGTTGTAAAAATTTACTTAATTTTTTCTCTATTTGGTGCTCAGCATCCTATTTTTTGCTGTAGTACTTCTCATTGATGTATTAGCTCTTTTTTATCCTCTCTAAACATCTTCCAGAGATTGCTTTTTCTTTTCTTTAGTTCTTTCAACCATAGCTTTAAGTTTCAGATGGAGCCAAGGTGTTCTGATCTTTATAATAAATAACAGTTTTGAATGCAAGGACAGGTATTAAAGTCTGAGAGGGAAACAGCAGTGCAGAATTTCCTAGAAGTGGGGAATGATCCAGTGTATAATTGAATACGTGGATAGGTGAGTTAGGCAATATAGTCCATACTTTAAATTTGACACTAGAACATTCTGCTTTAAAGGAAGATTTTGTACCGCACGTATGACTCTTATTCTTATCAGGTGAGTGAGGAGCAGGTGTGAATGTGGGGGAGGGGATAAGTGTGAGTTTGTGGGTAAATTGTGATGCAAGATGAGTAGGAAGGTGGCCAAGGCATGGAAACAACTGAAGTGTCCTTAGTTGGATGATTGGATAAAGAGGTGGTACATACACACAATAGAATATTGCTCAGCCACAAGAAAAGATGAAATACTGCCTTTTGTGGCCATATGGCTGGATTGTAAAAATATCGTGTTAAGTGAAATAAGCCAGAGGGAAAAAGTCAAGAACCATATGATTTCACTCATCTGTGGGATATAAAACTAAAAGCAGCAAAGGAACAAACAAGACAAATGAACAAAAACTCATAGACACAGACACCAGTATGGTGGTGACCAGAGGGACAGGGGAGTGAGAGGGAGGAGGAAAAGGGTGAAGCTGCTCTAATGTATGGTGAAGGAAGGAGACCTGAATTTGGGTGGGGAGCACACGACGCAACATACAGATGATGTATTATAGAATTATACACTTGAAACAAAATTTTATTAACCCATGTAACCCTAATACATTTAATAATTTTTTTTTTAAAAAGAATGAGTGGGGAAGGAATAAATAAAACTTTTATTTCCCCCATGGCATATAATAGTAATTAATAATAATAATTTGAAATTTGAGAATACGCAATGATTGTCACTTCAATATAAATACATCTGTTGGTGTCCGTTAAGCAAGCATGCACACACTGAGCGTCTATATGTGTACAAGGGAATTTCAGAGCTAGGAGGAGGAAGGGATTTGTTTTCTGTCACTTAGAATGTCCTGGAAAGACAGACATGTGGATTCTTAGTTAGTGGAATACGTATGCTGAGAGCATATCCAGGAGGGCAGTAATATTGAGTATGGGCTGAAAAAATGACCCAGGCCACCGTCACATTTCCTCTGATCCTTGGAAGTCACTTAAATCCTGCCCTAAAACTAGCAAAGTGAGTCTTGGTGAAGCTGTGAGAGAGGGTGGGCACAGGTAGCCTGCCTGCCCACATCAGCAGGACCCCACGGGCCTGTGCCCAGCTTCTGGGTCCCGCTGGGACGGCAGTTTGTCCTTCTTACCTGTGCAGTTTTGAATCCCCTTTATGCATGATGAGAGACAGGCTGAGATTTCAGTCAGATTCCAATGAAATGAGAAACAAAACCCTACGGGGGAGAAGTCCTGAGTTTCCATTTCAGTGACTACAGAGGAAGCCGAATCGCCATAAAAAAATCTGAACTGTGTGAGCAGGACCGCTGTCTCGGTGAAACGCCAAGGAGATGTTTGCTCTCAGTCCCTCAGAGGGTCTTGATTCAATGTCAAGTTTAAGGAAATACTCAAAAAAGAACTCTCAGGTTAGGGACATGAAAGTCATGGGTTCTTTGGAGACTGACCCTTCCGGAGAAGAGCTGGAAGGAGAAACAAGATAAGCTCTGTGATAGCTAACTTTTTTTTGAGCCAGGAACTCTGGTTCAAAATGCTTTATGAATATAACTTCAGTTAATTCTCCCAATAACTTTTTAAGGTGTGGAAATTAATTAATCCCTTTGTACCAATGAGAAAACTGAAGCTGAGAGTTAAGTAAACTGCATAAGGTCTTTGGGTTAGTAAGTGAGATTTAAAGCGAGCGTGCATATGACTCCAGAATTCAAGACATCCACAGTTATACAGTATCAGTAAAAACACATAGTTTGAGTATTAGTGGGGTGAACTGATGGATAAATAAATAGGTAAGGGGACAGAGAGATGCATCAGAAAGATTCTCCCTTTAGTAATTTAAAAAGGGAGAGGCAAATGGTGCTGGTACAAAAAGCCAGAGTGCAAACAGAAAACATGGGTGCTGGTGGGGGAGAGGTTAAGTCTATGTATTTGAGGGCTATGCTTACTGCTTTCACATACCTTAGTTCACTTTGAATGTTAGTGTCCTATTTTAAAAACAAGGAAACTGACGTTTCAGGAAGGTTAAGTAGATTTTCCGCGTCATCAGCCAGTAATTAGCAAAAGCTCACTTTGAACTCCAGTTGTGTGACTGAAATCCATGCTGCTTACAACCTCACAGTGCACGGAAGTGCACACCCTGAAAGGTGGAGAAGTAGTAGCACACCATGTAGGAAAAGCCTGTGGCCATCCGTTCACCCATGCATTCATTCATAGCACACATATTTGTGTGTCAAGCTTCTGAGATGACCGGGAATACAATGAAATGAAACTTAGAGCTTACTATTTGTTGTCTTAAAATTGTTCATAATAAGTCTGAAGGATATATTATTATAAAAGTTAATATTTAATGTGGAGCCACATATGATAAAATGCTATATAAAAAGAATCTGTGGACTTCTAGCTGGCTTTCCTACTCTTGGAAATCTCTAGGTTTATTGGAATTCTTCTCAGGGTCAACTCTGGAATTTAGAGGTGGTCCTCAAATTCTTGGTCAAAGCATCTCCAATGAGCTCTCTTCCACGAGATTGCTTCTTGTGAAGAAAGGCTCAAGTCCATCTCATCTAGGAAATCTGTAAGCCCTCCTGCCAGCCTGACCCTCCACTCCTTGAGCTCCCATGTCAGTCCTTCCCATGCCCTGTGTCCCTCAGGTTCTCACCTGAGGCATCTTCCTGCTAAGGAAGAAACTATGCCTTTTTTTTTTTTTTTTAAATCACACAATACCCTGCAAGGCAGCACTATTTACATATCGAGTTCTCTACAAAAATCATTTCATTGCATTTAATTAAGTGTTCTCTCCTGAGGGCCCTACAAAACCCAGAGACAGAAACTAAAGAAGCCTTTGGTTACCCATCACAGTATTTGTTGACGTAGGACTAGAACATTTTGAAGTTTCTGGGATGGATGAAAAGTCCGTTAAGTTCTGAAGGCCACAGATGTCCCCAAACTGGGACTTCTGTGAATGCAGTCAGGAGTGTTGGGGTGCAGGGGCTGCCACATTGAGCACCTCTAGGATTCCAATACCCTTTCTCCACATTCTCCCACCCACTGCTAAGTTAGAAAGTTTACAAAAGAAATCATGTACTTGGACATTTATAACAGTCTTGGTGTTCAAATTCCATTCTCAACCACATGGGAAGAAACTCAGAAATCGGGTTCTGATTCCTGAACTGAGGACACCAAAAGACAGAAACGCTTCACATCCCGAGCCCCAGCGCCTGTATCTGCATCCCGGCCCTTGGTACCCTCTGCAGTCCCCTGGGGCCCCTTTTCATCACGCTGACATCCCAAGTGATGGGTTCACTAACACAGTCTCAGAAAAGCTCTAGGTGACTGATGGGATTTCTTACTAAGATTGCTGTGTGTGTATGGAAATGAGAGAGAGAGAGAGAGAGAGAGAGAGAGAGAGAGACCACCAACCTGAGAGCAATCCTATGTTCAACAGAGAGGCGGGCCCGGTGACACACAAAGCAGTTAATTGTGAGCAGCTCTACCAAGGGGCCTGGGAAACTCCAGCCCAGACGGGCGACTGTGACCCATTTGGCACAGGCAGTGCTGGCCTTGCATGTTTCCATGTCCTCTATGGTCAAACACCTGGGTTAGCTCCTGAGCGCAGCCCTGTTCTCAGAGATTTACGATGTTTTCCAAATCTGGCAGCCTACTCATTTGCAGGAAAGGTGATGCTTTGGGAACCCCGTTGGCCCGTTGGTAACCCTATGCTCCCCAGGAGGGCTGATTGTTCTTATTGAATTACCAGCCGGTCTCTACAGCAAAGACTGTGCTTTCTCCTCTCGGTTGGGCCCTCTTGATCCTTTGGTATCTGCCATTGGTCGTTTCTGAAGTTAACTCCCTTCTGTTTGAAAGACATGAGCCCCCACCTCCTTTTTTTAATGGAAGATGACCTTGGCTTGTCTTTATAAAGTTCTCTTCCATTGCATCACTGAGCATATGGAGTCCTGGAAAAGGCCTTCCTCTGAGTTTCTCAGGAACATGACTCGTTTGTCCCTCGAAGGGATTTTTCTCACGTGACCTGTGTTCTCTTCTGTGGAGGAGGCTCTCAAGGTCGAAGTTCCAGGGGTAGGAATGAGAGCAGAGGGGTCAGCACCTGGCTCCAAGTGCACACCTGAAGGAGACAGCTCAGAGTCTTGAAAATTTTTGTATCTACCAAGTGTCCGATCAATGTGATGCTCTGGATCTAAGGACCACACTTTACAAACAGGGACTTTAGACAGAAGAGAGACTCTCAGAATGAGTTTCCTGTAGGGTAAGAAGGGTCTTAAGAGATTATTCTATTAAGAACTTTACTGATGACGTTCAGTAGATTCTTAGGACTCTGAGGGCAAAGGGAGGGCCTCCATTTCAACACGAGCTGTGATCAGAGCAGCTTATTTTTATGTGTGTATATATTGCAGCTCTGTACATGGTTTCATTTGTAAGAGGATTTTGCTACTTAAAACAAAAGTGAAACTGCCAGTCTAGTATTTTCTTTTCAATATGCAAATGCAGAAACAGAGGGAGAGATGGACTTGCGATCAAGATCCACATAACCAGGTCTTTCAGGTATGTAATTACCACACACTCGGTACTATTCAAGGGTACGCTTGTGCCAGGCTTCTGTCTCTCAGCCCCAAACCCACCCTTCTACAGTCCATCCTGTGATGCTGGAGTGGGGACATGCAGACCCCATTTCTGTTTTGCCCATTGGCTCTAGGTTAGGCTGTGAGCAGTAATGCCTACTAGAGGGAAACTTGGAGTAACTCATACATTTAAGAGCCTAGCTTTAGTTTGAGTCCAACCAGATCTCCCATTTCTAAATTTTAGGACCTCGACTTCCCAAATGTCAACCTGACTTGCACACAAAAGAGGTGGTGAAGTGGTGATTTCAATATAATCTGTAATTCTAGAACACATGTGATTAAATGTTGGGCTTGATTTTCAGTGATATCAGGCCAGAGGTTAGAAGAGATAAGAGATTCTTTCAGAGCAGCCACATAACTTCTCTTTTGTCATTTGTGATAAGAATTTAGACCTGAGCTTGTCACTTCTTTGTATAATCACTCCAGATATTCAAAAGAATCTAGTCCACACTGCAGTCATCACAGTCATCATCACTGCGATAATGACCAAGGCCAGCGGGGCTCTCAGTAGCTGCTTTATCAACCACAGGTGTTCATTTGATTAGCTGTGATGCTATTGCATTACATAATTATTAGCATTCTCTTTTCCATTGACATGGGGTCCATCACTGTGTTCAAACCCAAGGGCAGACCAAAGCAATCCCTACATGCCATCTCTAATCTCGTGCCTGCTGTCAATGTCTGTATCAATCAGGACCAGGCAAGAGATAAACCACACCCCAGTTATTTTTAACAGAGAATGAATGAAAGTATCAGTGAGCTGTGTATAAAGTTATTAACTAGGTAACTGAAAATAAAGCAATACAACACTAAGACATCTTGGGGCATCACCAAGTAGCATATTAGAAGGATGGGTTTGGACCTAAAAGATAACTTAAAAATAGGCCTAATGTATATTGTACATTTATGTGTGTGTGTGTGTGTGTATTTTTCCTTGACTTCTAAGCCTATCGAATCTCCTGAGACTGTCTGTATTCTTATAGCACTTTTCACTTCTATAATGCCAACCTCACATTGTGCTATAAATACCTTTATCCGTGCCTGCCTTCCATTAACAGTGGATGCGTCAGTGCGTCCGTGGTGAGTCTTCTCTCTGCCACATGCCCGAACACATGGGACAAAGTAGGTCAATAGATAGGAAAAAAAAATACATCCTTATATTGCCTAACGTGCTTTAGTTCATGGAATACTCAGTAGACACCTTATTTTAGAGAGCCTGTCTTGAGATTCTACCTTTTGGGGTAGTATACAGCCTTCTGAAAATGTTGACTATTTTGCAGAGCTTTAAGCTACCTTTCAATGACCCCAAAATTGATACTTTCTTCTGCCTTCGTAATGTGATTTCTCAGCTCCTGGTAATCACTCAGTGCCTAATTGAGAGGCTGAATAATGAACCTATAACTAGCCCAGTCCCACAGACTGTGCACGAGGAAGAGCCCATGCTGAGAAGAGGTTCGGCTCCAAGAGGATATGGGTTCTTGCTGGGTCTCTAAGTAGATTAATGGAAGTGCCTCAATTCAACAGCTGGAATATCTGTACTACACTAGATTTCACACCTTATTAGAGACAGAAAGGAACCTGCCCTCATAAATTTGCCTAACAGTTACTCATGTGCGAGTTGAAATAATCTTTTTTTTTAAAATAAAACATCTTAGACTTTATTTCATCCTTTGACAGTTATGGAAGGGTTGGTTGAGAGCAGAATTTGATAAGGCAAAGAGGTCTTTTTGCTTGTTTTCTTAGTGGCAAATAACAAAATGCCCCCTGGTTAGTGTAAGCAGTGAAGAACTGATAAGGGGTAGTGATAGTTCCCACGATTCCTTTGAGAGCTGCAGACATGGAGTTTCCATTGAGCTTTTGGGAATGACTGTGAAACACACTGCAGAGTGGGGTCACTGTAGGAGTCACTGCCTTTGCCACAGTCAAAAAACTTAGCTGTGACACCATTTCTGTCTCTACCAGGAAGCAATGGAATCAGGACCCTGGGTGGCACACAAGGCACCTCACAGAGATGCTGTCTCCAGAACCAAATTTTCCCACCACTGACACACTGTGCCATTGTCCCCTGGTGACTTAATTCCCAAAGTCTCTGATGAGTGCGGCTGACTGGCAACTTCTTAAATCACATGTGAAACAGCTCTTAAAATAGGCCGGGAAACACAGTATTCTTTTTAAAATTTGTTTTGTTTTATTACTCTTTCTGCTTTTTTTGCTTTTCATTTTCTGCTTCCAGAAAGGGGATTGGGATGGGTGTTGAGCAAACCAACACAGCAGGTAAGACTTGGAGACAGGGAAGTCGGGTGACTGTCAGAGGCGTGTCTCTTTGGAGATGTCAGTGAGGAGTGAGTCGACAGGAAGGCTCTGGGCTTCAGCAAGATGGGTGGGGAATGGGAAACCAAAAGGGGGAAAAGAGAGGTTACTACTAAAATATTTACTACACGAAAGCACCTGAAGCCTTTGGGAACAATATTATGGTATAAATAACAGAGTATCACAGTATAAGATTATTTTATAGTTTTAATTATGTTCAATTTTTTTCATTTGATTCTCACAATAAACGTGAAGTAGGTGAAGGATCGTTAGATTAATTTTAATATTAACTAATTCTTTCACTCCAAAAATGTATGTTTTATACATTTGTTTTTAGAAAGTTTTTTAAAACTAGAATGTAACTCCATTTAAAATTCAACATTTTAAAATTTTGATTAAAAAAATTAATAGGATTTTCTTATCTTCTCTTCACCTTTCTTTTGTCGTCTTCCCTTGGACCAGATGTTGAAAAATCTCTCTAATGTTAATAGCTTTTATTTTTCATGAAATATGGGGGCAATATGGTTGAGTAGTTACAAAGAATTAAATAGCAATAGTCTTTCATAAGTTAGGTATTTAAACTGAATTTGAAAGCTGAGGTAAAGAGTGTGGTTCAGAAACTATGGAGATTGCAACTAAACATCAGGTAATGGAAGCAAATAAGGCAGAACAACTCCCCCAAGACAATGTCAAACCAGGTGAAGTTTAACATTTCTCACTGTAGTAGGCACCCCACTGTGCAGTTTCCTGTGTCCTTTACCCTGCGCTCTGACATCGTAGCAAAGCAAGTAAAGTATTATACTTGTAAGTAGAATTGTCCTAAGAAATGTACACTGCAGAGACACACCAAAGAGAAATGGATGGATTCAATTGGCTACCTCATGGCTGCACACCCTAATTTATATTCATTTTCACTGGACAATGATTACAATTGTGCAATTTAAAATTTTGCTTTGAAAATCATTGGCACCAAAAATAGACAATAATGAATATCCTGTCATTTAAATCAGACCACATTATACTTCTCTCATGTTGGCAATACCCACTAGGTTTTATGGGTTTCTTAGAGCTTTAGAATTGCCACCTGTATCTTAAAACCAGGTTCATCTACCTTTGGCATGGCCAATTGATGACATAAACTGAGTCCCTCAGGCATTCCAATTGCCCAGTTCACGGAGAAATGATCTTTAACTCTTACTCTTTACCCTGTTTTATCATCCAGTCAGTGTCTATTTTGGATCCCCTTCTCTTACTTTCTCATTCTACCTGATTTCATATGGCCATTTGAATTGATAGAATAAATCAACCTCAGGCAATTCAGGGTAATGCAGTAAATTTAGGATTGGCCGATTGATTCATCCCTTCTGGCCCTTCCCTAATTTTCACAATCCCTAGAATAGTGTCTAAATTCTAGGAACTTACTGAAAGCCATGTGCTAGAGACAATAGAGTTTGGGTCAAGAGCATCTTATCCTTGGTCAGTCTGTTTGCCACAAAGATTTGAGTCCTCACCTGTCTTGGATAGAGACTATGGTCATGACCAGATAACCCCAAAGGAGTTCCCATCGCAATGTCTTTAACAACATTTTGCCTACTGGAGCTCTGAGCCCTGGAACTCTCTGGCAGCTTGGCATAACCTACCATGAAAAGGAAATAAGGAAAGTGGCTAATCCCTCTAGTGGTTTCAGTAGGTTTTGGTCAGCTGATTTGAGAATCGAATCACCACTGGCAGGCTGTATAAATGTGCATGAATATGTATGCATTTCTGTGAAGTAACTATGTGATATAGAAGCAATAGTACTGTACTGATCCCCTCCCCGCAATTTCCCTATCCCCTCTTCCTTTGAGCAGCTAGACAAAATCATAATGCACACCTCAAGAGAGAGTGGTTATAGCAGAACACAGGAAAAGAGTGAAATTTATCACTTTTGAGTAGCAATCATTCTGGGGGCCTCCACTGCGATGGGGACTCAGGGCAGGGCATAAAAGTTGTAGCAGTGCACACTGAATTTGTTCAGTAAGAGAGAGTTCTTTCAGCCCCTGGACTAGGTTTTAAAGGCTGTAGGAAAAGTAAGTTAGAGGGAGCAGGATTGCTAAAATGTAGGTGCGTCCCTTAGTAGGGATGTTAAATTCCTCCTTTTGGGACAAGAGGACAGAAAATATAATCCTAGATAGTTTAGAGATTCGTGGACGGATGTCACTGTTTCTCACTTCCCAAGAGCATGACAAATCTTGGAATGTCCTTTCATTCCAACCCTTGACACTGTGCGTGGAGTAAGGACAGGAGTTGTGCAGGGAGGTTCAAGGACATGTTCTGGCCTTGGCTTTGCCTTTCATCAGTGACACCGGGCAAATTACTCGGCATCCTTTTCTTTTGGGCATTGTTGTTGGGATTGTCAAATGGAACTGTGTATGTTAAAGCACAATCTAATTTCAGAATTATAAGCCATATGTGTACATTAAATTTATATACATATACAGTATATGAGCATATATTCAAATAAGAAAAACTTTTAGCAGAATCAGAATGTGACATGATAGAAACATCATTGACTTAAGTATCCTGAAATTAAGGTTTAAATTTCAGCCCCACCATAAACCATATGTGTATGATTGTATGATTTTGAGCAAGACATCTCGTCTCCTCTCTCTGAGCCTCTTACATCTGAAAAATGGGCTAAATCAGATGGTCTCAGTAATCTGTTTCATCTCTTTTGTATCTTTATGATTTTGATAACTTATGTCTCTATGTTTAATTTGAGTTTTTAACCAGGCAAGAATGAAGTTCAATTAGTTGATCTGGTTTGAGATAAAAATGAGTAAACTGGATTGTTGGAAAGCAAAATCAGCATGAATAAGTCAGTCCTCCATCCAGTTAGAGGTGTTCTTAAAAATATTTAAGTGACCTTTCCACTTATAAATTTATGTAATGATTTATTCTAGCAAACATGTATTGAATGACTTCCAGGTACCAGGTTTGGGAATCCAGGTACCTTTCACATCTTGCCCTAAAAAAGAATGCCCATTGCCAGGAATTCAATAGCTCTCAGATGTTATTCCTCAGTGAATCAGCAGGATGTGGAATCCATGAGTGGGACCAGAATTGAAACGAACTTCCACGAAGGCTGAGACTACCCATAGGGAAAATAAAGTGTCAGCATCCACCAAAGCCCAAACCTTAAACCTGATATTCAAAGTAACTGGCATGTACACCATTAACATCTGGATTGAATTTCAGTTGTTCATCTGAGCACTGACTACTTGTGTCAAGCATGGAAAATTAGTAACACAGATCAAGCACTGCTAGTTGCTAGTGTCTATCAAATCCATTATTTTCATGTGAGGCATTTGAGGCCTTGGAGAGTGAAGTGACTGCCCAAGATCGTGTGCTCGTGACTGCTAGCCAGAACTAAAGGTCCGTGTCTGGTTCTTAGTGCTGTGGATTTCCCTACCATATTAAGTCTGGGCAACCTGAACAATGGTGACTACCATGACATTCTAACACAAACGTGCTCTTCCAAAAACACAATCAAATTTCATTTGGAGGAGGTATTTAGATATCTGAACATCTCAGGAGTTGTCGTATTTAGTCATGCAAAGTAAAGACAAGTAGATACTAGCAAGGAGGTAAGTAAATTCAGACCACATTTCCAAATCTGCTGGAAGATGAAAACTCAGCTATTTTTGCTATTCTTGGTCCAGATTTTTCTGTTTCTATTTAGAAAAAAAAATTGTGAGTTAAGCTGTATAACCATTGGTTTTGGCATTTTTTCAAAGGCTTGCTTTCCTTTTGCAGAAGAGCTCATTTATTCCTAGCTCTTTCGCTCCCAGGGGGTTGGAAACTGAGCCAGGGCATCTGATTTATATAATTAGCCTTTCGTGACTATGGAGGGCCTCTCCCTGTAGCATGAAGCGAGGTGAATTTGAGGAAAAACACTCTTCCTTTATCCAACTCCTTACCCTCCCTCCCAATTCCAGTTTCATTTGTAACCCGATTTACCCGGGAAAGCCATGAGTCTACAATCCAATGTGATCTCACCCCATCAGAGCTTTCAGCCAGAAAGACTTGGAGCCCATCAATTTCCTAATAATGGGTGTATAATGACCGTCTCTATGGTATTGCTCTCACCCAAATCCCCACTTAAAGAACGGCGGCTGGGAGGACAAAGGCTAGTGTTTCAGGAAGGGCAGATTTAGAGTAGATCAGCCATGGAAATCGGCATTGGCTCACATGTTCAGGACCTAATGAGAATCTGGCAGAAACCCAGAAGGAATTGAATCCTCTCTGCCTCTGCATGTTAGTCTCTAGTTCAGGGCCTCTCATGAGAATCTGCAGAATTGTAAAGAACAGTGCCAGGAGGGGGTAACCACAAGAGCATTTGCTACAGGTTAATCTCTGTTCTTAGCACAGTGACAATAACTGGAGCCTCTGATTGTTCCTTCAGTGAGGGATTCTTCCATACTCCTCTCTGGGTCCCACTTTGTGGCTTTTGGAGACACTCAAAGGGCCTTGCCCTTGACAAGGGGAAGTATGGATTCTTGAAGTCCATGACGTTTCCACTGGATGCTTCGTGCCCTTCTGAATTGGCCAGTTTTATTATACTATTGGCCTGATCTTTATTTTTTTCCCCAATCCCATCACCTCCTTCGTGCGTATTCTTATGTTTAAAATCTGATGGTGCTAGAACACATGAACAGATAGTCAGAAAAGTATCACTAGGAATGAGAAACAAAAGGGAAGTGCAAACGTATTTAGGATGAGGCCAAATGTTCTGGCAAAATAGCTTTGGAGTTCTGTTTGAAGTAGCTGGAATTTGTCACTGAGAAAGTGGGGTGATTTTGTTTCCTGCACATGCAAGTCCTATCGAGCTATAACGGTGTAGGTGATGTCTTATTGCTGGAACATTGAAAGGTTATAGAAACACCTTTTTGCTCCAACACTTTTTATCTGAGTGCACATGGAGCTTGCTTTGGTTCACACAAAATGCTAACTTCATGGATTACAAATCTCAGAGGTGGCCCTCATATGAAAAAAAGGAAACAGGTTGTCAGATACAGGATTAAAACATTATGAAATGTTTACGTCTCGTGAGGGGAGGAGAAAATAAGGTGAAATCTGTATCGTTTTGAGATGCATTTGAACTGAATGCTGATTTTTTCCCCTCTTAAATTGAGAGGCACTACTCTTCACTGGCCTCTGTGTTGTTACCATGTTGGCTGCCGTTAAGGCCATTTGGTCAGTCTGATTTGGGTCGGTTACTTACACTGTTGTTTGATCTTGGGCATATCAGAGTGCTCAGCCAAAATAGTTGAAAGAACCATTGACCATGTCTAACTTCTCTGTGTTATCATCTGCACTGTGACGTGTAGAAACACTTCCTCTGTTGAGTGTGGGATTTTATAGGACGCCCCAATTCCCAAATCTCTGAGCACAGTCTTACTTCTCTGTCTCCCCAGCTCCCAAACAGTGCCACCACAGGACCATCCTGGAGGCTCTGTGCCTTCTCCTGACTCCCTGTTGGGAGCACTCTTTTGTTTTAAGCAGGTATAATACAAGTAACAGGCATCCCGTTTGGACCGGTTGGCCCCTTGTAGACAACTCAGCGTGGGGAAATGTGCAAGGCTGCTTTTCATTTTCTGGGTTCTCATTTTTGAGAACTCACAACTTGCACTGCACACAAGTTCCCTTACTCCTCTCCATTTCTTTTCTGGCACTCCTCCACCTTCGCCCTCCCTGTTTCTTAGCTTGCTTTTCCGCCAATGGTACTTTCTTTTTCATCTCCTGCTCATTGATGAATGAGTTTCATTCATCTTTCTCTGTCCTCCCCCCGCTTTTTTTTGGCAGGGAGGGGGCGGTGGGGTGATCTGTGAATAGCTATAGACTTTGCCTGCTCCCATTCTTCCACTTGGCTATTCAGTTCCATGGAGACAGAAAATGGAGGGGAGCAGCAGGGTGGGAGGCCCCAGGGTCAGAGGTCAAGAGTGGCCACCTTTTGAATTAAAGCTTCTGATTTCCACTGGGGATAACATATTGTAACCCAAAGTAACTGTGCAAGTACTTGGCTGTCAGAAGGCTCAAAGCAAAGGGAGGGAGAAGTAGAAAGGAGAGGAAGATCAGAGAGAAGGGGAGGGATGCAAACCCTGGGGTCAATGAACATTATTTGCAGTGTTTTTTAAGATAGTGTTTGGTGACTCTATAGGACAGCCATTATGCTTGGACCACTCTGCATATCTTCTCACGGGTTGGACCTGGGATATACTGGGCAGTCTATATAAAGAAGATTACAGGCTTTCTACCTTATAGACAATTTTATTTAAAATTATTATTTAGGTGGCAAACTGTTGTGCAACATCAAAGCTATTTTTTGATGGGGGTAGTGTTATGTTACATGCTACATTTGTTAGCACTTCTTAGAGACTTCACAAGACTAGTACTCAAGACATTCTTTGTATCCCATTGGGCATTATATATGCACTGAAGTTTATCTGTTTTGGTGTCTTAGTGATTGTCTCATGGCTGAACTGTAAGAAATTCTATGGAAGTAGTTCAGTGAATGAGATTCGCTCAGTCTTTTTATTCATATGTGCTGTTTTAACACCCCAAATATAATTTTGATGAGGACGAGATTAACATCAAAATCAAATTGTAATTTTTCACTGAATTTTTAAGGACTTGATCTCCATCCATTCTCTTTGTCTTTATGCCCATAGCATAAACCTCAGCTATATTCAATAATTGTGTGAGGAAAGAATGAATGATAGATGCTCAAAGGGAATTTAAGAATTTTTTAGGCATCTTAAGCACTTTTTTTATGCTAGGATATTGCTTGGTTTAAATCCAATGGTCCTAGTAAAAGAGGAGAGTCATACTAAGTTTTCATGAGATTAGGCTTTAGTTTTGGCTGGGTGCAATCCTCAAAATACAATGTTCAATCTATGTCTATAATAAAATAAAAAAGGATGCTCTATAGAACAGTCACTTTAAAATCTGGAAACTCATCAGTATCACTGGGGAAACTTAAAAAGTCTTTTTCCTGGGCTCCATACTGGTGAGTCTGATGTTTTGTAAACTACTATCACAGCACAGGACAAGTAAAGAGGGAATAACACTTGTAAATAAACTCTCCAAGTTTGAAATGCAGTAGAATTCAGAACCTTCTACAACAAAATTCCATGATGACAACAACAAAATACAAAGAGAAATGCTATAAAACAAAGCTATTTTCGTGTCTCATGCAGCTGGCCCATAGAAACAGTGTCTTATTGATATGATTACAATAAATACTATACAATGAATAAACATGGCCATCCAGTGATTTCTCTTTGAGACCATATAAGTAATAGCTATTGTTTCATGAAGGAACTAAATCACATGGAGTTTACATTGACAGTGGGGAATGCAGGGCTGAACCGATAAACTTTCTGAGATACATTGTGATATTTAGACAACTGTGTTCTACCATTAAATAGCACATGCCATATATTTCAACAAGTACAGAGACAGTAAAGTGAGATAATTCAGATGGAAAGGCCTTAAAAATGATAAAAGCACCAAATAACTCTAAGCTGGTGTGCACTTTGCATAGCAAAATTTCATTTCAATTCAGTAACGACAACAACATTGAATACCTCATGAAATTTCTTATGAAAAACCTTAATTAGGAGGACACACCCAGAAGTGATGTCAGGGACAGAGTGTTGATGGTCCAGTAAAACTGGTGGCAGTCGGCACTGATTGGCGGTAAATTCAACTCCTTTGAATCTGTTTCTGATTTTTCCTCTTCTTTGCTTTATCTAGTCTATTCTTCTCAATTTCACCTGATAGCTAGAACTGTTTATTTTCATTTTATAAGCAACCGAATTCTTCCTTTTACCCGTAGTTAAATATTGTGCTGCAAGGCTGAAACACTCAGGCTGTTCGGTAGACAGCTAGCAGACCTGGTGTGTTGCCTGTGCTTTGTTTCTTACTCGCTGAGTCAACATAACATCTTCCTGACCTGTCGCTTCCCGGAGGGACTGGGTTTCACCTCTGGGGGGAGGGATAATACAAATTGCCCTGCTTGCTTCCCAGAATGGCTGGGATCAAATAAGAAAATATACAGAACATTCTTTGTAAACCACAAATTACTAAATAAATGTAGGGATGTATTAGGCCTCAGTTTTTTTATTATATTGACTTCCTTTAAATCTCTGTATAATTTTTATTTATACAGAAATAACTTTTATAATATTTATCTCTGAAAAGAATGCTTTTAAAATTTAATAGCTGAAAAACCAAGCAATAGCAAAAGTAATAAATTACTAGAACTCTTAAGGGACATGTTTTCATATTGTGAGTCTTATCCTGGATATTTTGACAATCAAGAGGGCAGAGTTTCAGAGTTATCTCTACTTTGTTAGGCCTTGATCTTCACATACTGAGACATATTTTTTAATCATGACATTGATTAATAACAAAACAAAACAGGACAAATTATACTGCTATTGAATTTGAAGAACAAGAACAGGGCTTTCATGTTTGCTTCTTGTTTGTTTTAACCTGAGTTCCTAGAACTCTGCCTATTCCATGTCTGTCATGAGCTCATTGGTATTACACTTTTTCATTAGAATCCAAAATGTGAACTTCCTTTATACTTGATGTTCTGCACCAAGTAGGCTTGTTGTACGTTGTTGTTCATTTTATATACGTAATTCTCAGACTCTAGATGGCATTCTACAGAGAAACTGTGGACCCTGCTGTTTATTACTTATCTGTTATACCTGAATTGACGGATATGCTCCCCATCCTGCTCTGTTTAGACATCCAGTCCCGTGTTGAGGCGAGCTGGTTCACCTTCAGCACTGTGACCCCTCTCACTGCTGCCTCTCTCCTGGTGGATTTGTGGCATTTACGCTGAGGGTCCTATGAACAGCCTGCCCCATCCCCCCTCTTCAGTGTTCTCTGTATCATCACCCCATAACTTAGGGCTGTCCCCTTCCTGCGTTCGTTCCCATGTCTCTTTAACTGCCGGATGCTTTAGTTTCACGTGTCAAGTCTATTCCCCAAACTGCTTTGGTTCATTTCTCTCTCCGACACATTTTTGCAAATCTTCAGGTTATTGTTTAGGAAACTCTAAGTATACATGAGAGTGTCGATTGTGTGAGGGACATTTTTGGCAAATATGGTACAATACCCTTTATTCTTTCTCTCTCCAGAACCTGGGCCTGTCTCCTCTGTAATTATTCAAAACATCCTCGTAGAGCCTGTTTGCACAACTTTAAAAAATGCGTGAGAATTCAGTTTAAGGTCCAGGTGGAAGGATTAAATTATAAAAAGGCTCATCCCAGACAACATGGCAGGAATAGATTCAACCAACTTTGTGCTATATTCAGGATAGAATTTGGAATGTGGAACCTTCTGCTGGGTGAGGTAGTACTCAGCAATGGACATTCTGGTCCCTTGGACTTGAGCAGGATGAATTCAGGGTAAAACCACGGCCCTGTGAAGGTGATCTGAGACACACAGAAGATCCACCTTCATGCCCTCAGCCTTCTCCAAACCCCACGGTCCTTCCTAATTAGTCAGGGACTCGCTGTGCTGAGTAGTCCTGTCAGGCCCCACCGCCTCTTCATCTCTGCCATTAGGTCACCTAATGCTCATTCCTTCCAGGTTTCACCAGGCTTTACTGTCTCGGAAACACCTTCCCTAACTCACCCAGGCTTCCAAAGAAGAGTTAGCTCATTGCTCCACTCTATTTCCATAAGGCCCGGTGTCCTCTCAGTTATTGTTGGCTTATTTGTCAGTTTTCTCTACCAGGCTGTGATCTCCTTGAAGGCAGGTACCATGTTATGTTTTGCTCTGCCCCATGACTGATACCTGCAAAGTACTCAATAAATATTCATGACAATGAATGCATGAAAAATTAGGAAAAAATTGTTAGTGCATTTGCAATTGCCGATGCATTAATTTTGCTTCTCAAATTATTTGTTGGAATCACAGACCTGTACCTTTGGCCCTAAGGCCACTCTGATAATCACAAAATACTGAGTCAAAGAGGATATAAAAGAGTTTCAATAGTGAGGTTTCTTTAGAGGTGAAACCAAGAAGCAGTTTATTAAAAGGAAAATGAGGTGAAACACAGACGTAGTTTATTAAAAGGGAAAGTACACTCTAAGAGGTAGGAGAGGGCTCGGACAGACAAATGGCTAAAGAGCCTAAATAGTGAGACTTAATGCAATGCCAATGCTCTATCATCTGTCCATCTCTCTATCTGTCCATCTCTCTGTCTGTCTATCTATCTATATCTATTTTTCCATCCATCCATCCATCTAGAAAAAAGATTCAAGTTTTAAAGACAGAGAAAGTAACATTGCTATCTTGGAGGGGCAGTCACCCCACCTTAAGTCTTTGGTCCCACGTTGCCTTGACTACAAGACTAAAGGTGAAAGGGCATGGGCTGTCCAAGAAAGATGGTTTAGGCCCAATAAAGATGATTTTTGAGAATTTGGCTCCTGTGGTAGAATTTGGGGCTTTACCCTTTTAAATAAGGAGTGCCTTTTACTTGGGCACCACTGTGATTCCAGGGCCAGGACAGGGTCTTGGGATAATTATTAGTCCTTTAGGGCTGATTCTTAGGTAGAAAAGTCAAAAATAGAAGAGTACTGTGTCTTGACATCTGTCTCCTTCACAAGGTAGGAGCAGGGATGAGGAGTTAGGGCAGCATCTCTGTCTAGGGTCCAAGTTTGTACATTTGATGGATGTGTCTTTCATACCAGTGCAGGATTTTCAGTAGTAACAGTTTCTGCCTTTGCTTTGGAAGAAACTGCCCACTGTATTTGGTGGGCTCATCAGAGATGCTTTTTGTCCTGCACGATGTGATTGTCCGTCAGAGGCCCACGGGGGTGCCGCCATGGTGTAATTTGCACCAGATGGTAATGCACTTGCTAGTTCAGGCCCTAGCTCTGTTCCTTATGAAACTGGCCAAATGACCTTTTAAAACTCAGCCTTCCCATTTGTAAAATGGGGCTAACAGTAATAACTAATGGAATGACAATAAGGATTAAATGAGGGAAGAGCATATAAAACCTTTATTACTGGGCCCAGAACCAAAAAGAAAGACATCAACAATAGTAACAACAACTAACAGTTAATGTGAACAATTATACTTAGGAAGAATCCATTCCAGGCACTGGGATGCCTGAGTAACATGACCTCGGGGTCTACCGAAGGCTGGACACACGGCGGGACACATTGCCCATCAACATCATTCTGGCTATAAATGCCCACTGATAAGTAGCGTGGACCCACTGAGGAGGCATGTAGGAAGACTCAGGGGCAGTGAACAGTTTCTTTGCTCTCAGGCTGACCAGACATACCATTTTAAGTGGGACTGAAAACAACAGTGCTGTCTCATTTCCAGTGGTACTATGGGCAGCCTACTCTTAGTCCTTAAGACGTTCTTTACAGTTTCCCAGTTGTTTCTGATTAGTCAGAGGCTCTCCCAGTCTTACCTGGAATTGATTCTCAAAAATAAGTCTGGAAAAGAGCGGAGATGGCGTTTTTGCCCCTGGCTCGTTGCCATTCACCAGGCCTAACGCCATCTCATTTCTCTAATTCCTAGATATATTACAGACCTTGCTGCAGTTCTTTGCTCACAAGCTAAGTTCTGGATAAGTAACCAACACAGAGTTAGCTTTTTTGAAACTCCTGGCAGTGAACCCTAACCCCTGCAGAGAGGTGGTGCCATGAGCAAAGTGGCTTGAAAGAGTTGGCTGCTTCTTGCTATTTTGGGCAGGAAGGCAGGAAATAGTCCTGCTTTACAATAATTATGGGCAACAGGGCTGGGAATAAAGCAAGGCTTCTATGAAAACAATCTGTTCTCAATACAGTGTGCTGAGCCACCAAAAGTGTGCATAGAATTTTGACTGGATCTCACTGGGTCTCAGTGGCTAGCCACCCAGTGGCCATGCATGTATTAATGTAAATTATACTAAGAGGTTTATAGCACTTTAATTACCAACACTTTGATGCTTAAAGCTATGCAAGGATCAGAAAATTTGAAAAAGAAATCACATTAAAGAATTCTGCATTAAACGATTGGAACATTTTACTCTGTTGAATGTCGGCTCAGAGACGCAGTAAGTTTTTGCATAGTTCAGATCAATATCTGACTGAGTCAGGAAAAAATGAAAATCTAAAGCATATTTACTCAGCTAATAAAGACAGAGTCTGGGGTTAATTCAATCAAAATTTAATCAAAATTTGGATTAGTGAAAATCTCAGGATTGTAGGAAACCCAAGATTAGAAACAATAATATTGTTTTTATATCTAAGTATTTTTATTGTACCCTTAAAGTTGCATTTCTTGCTTATTCTTGTGACAGGATAAGTGGGTACAGACGGGAAATGTAAATATTTGCCCATTCCTGCCCTCCACAAGAAAGCTTCTAGCCCCTTGATATCCACTTGGTCTAACTTACCAGTTCTGGGACATGTTCTATTTGTCCCTCAAGCTCCCTTCTCCAATCTTCCAAATACAGGGAGGTGCTTTCTGGAAAACAGCAGCAGATTTCCTTTGCTGTCTGGCTTTTGGTTGTCTTTGGCCAATGGAGGTGCTGTCGAGAGATGCAGGAGTGGGGAAAGCATGAGTCTAGGCTGTCTCTGTCTCTCCCTCCCTCCCTGCTCATTGTTGTCAGCTGTCTGGCTCTCCTCTCCTACAGTCCCACCTCTCTGGGGGTTCTCACAAGTATCACTCCACTTTCCTCCTCAGACCGGAGGTGGCAAAGCCCTCTTGTTGTTGCTCACTTCAGTATGTTTCGACATCACCCCGTTGGTTTTGCTTAACTCTTCTCCCATCTTCTTAAATAATGCATTCATTCAATGTTCTTCAGTGAGTCCACTTGAGTATGCCCTCTGCTTTCTGCTGGGGTTGTCCCCTCTGTGCCACTACATGACACCTCCATTCCTCTCATTGTGTCCTAGAGATCCTTTGTGGCTCTCCCC